>OX465391.1:11892525-12492525 GCA_950005105.1 Lycophotia porphyrea | reverse complement strand
TATCGCTATAAAAATGATATGGCAATAACCCATAAACAACATGGCGTTGAACTTAAACGACACTAAACTTGGAAGCTTCAAGTAACAACTTACTACACAATCAATGCTTATTTTCAGTGCAGTCATTAAAATGATTTCTATTAATTTGTTAAGTCCCGAGTCATTGACACCCAGGTTATTGCATCCAACCCCATTAACTCTTTGTTCTGATAACAAAATATTAACTGAACATTTCATAATTTACGCAAAGTAAATTTCCAAAGCCATTTAAAATATTTTAAACACTTTATAATTCGACTTTAGTGCTAAATATTATTCTTTTTTCAGATGAAGAGATGGAGGATAAAGGACTGAAGAAATTAACATCAATTATAATGGCGTCGGCTGTTTCGATGTAGGCAGGTATTCTCGCGATGCCAAAGCGTTTATTGTAAGTAAATGTGATTATAATAAACGGTTATATGTCCATTTACCGTAGAGAAATGAATCAAAATCAATGTTAAGTGATATTGAAACGTAGAGAAAGAATTAGTATAGATATCTGTTGATGTAGAAAAAAATGAATTTATCCAATAGTCATTCTAATTGTTTATAGATGGAATATAATTTGTAGCAAGTAGTTTGGATATCAAAATGTATTCTCATATCATTACCATACATTTCCTACGTCTATATACTTAACGGACCCTGTATTTTGTCAAGGTTATATACAATGTTACTTCTATTTATACCTTGAAATACGCACACTTCAAATTCAAGACTTATTCACATCATGTACATATTATATACTTATTAATGTTGTATAGTTGTTGTCTTTTACGATAAGCGTATTTAAACCTGTCGTCATATCTTAACAATTTGATATGTTAATGTGGATTCTATTACATACTGCAAAGAGTCACGATTTGTTGAAAACGGACGAATGTTACAAACATTCTTTTGTCGGACAATAATGTAGTTGGAAAAATAATATATATGTATGCGAAATACTAAAAGATATAATTTTCACAGAAGGCACAAGATCTATATTCTATAAAATATATAATTTGTTATATATGTTACATGAAATTGTAAGATGAAAATGAAGCTTTAAATCGTGTTAAAATTAAAATATATCTAAAATATATCAATGTATTTAAAGTATATATTATATTAATAAGTTTAAAATTACATATTATAAAAATGTTTACTAAATGATAAACAAAGAAAATTTTTAAACAGCTGTCATATGCATTTTACTCGCGAAGCATAATATTGTTAGCCGAGCGGCCCAGCTTTGGGGAGATTATTTAAAAACTGACATATTTATTACACTGCACCCTTTGTACGACGCGTGCGATTTAAATTGAAAAGAAATTATTGTAAAAGTAATTCATTTCAATTCGGATTATCCTTTTTCAATCGAGTATAGCTTAAATAAACTTTGATATAATTCAATTAAATTGCTATTTTATGAAAATTATTTGTTCTGAAAAACATATTATATGGATGTATACCCTTTATGTATTAGTAAGATTAGAAATAAGGTTAGATACCCTCTCTATGCCTGCTTATTTTCTACTGTTGTTGTATTGTGTCACTCAAGTACCAGATTTCCTAAATGATGATATTTTTCTGACAAGTTTTCCTGATTAATGGTCCCGTAGAACTGGATGAAGTGCGAATACAGAATGAAATTATTTGGTAAGGAAGTGATATTAATCTGCGAAACGAATTCTCATGTCGTGGATCCAAGTATATATTCTAAAGATTTAATTTAGATAGAAACATATCTATGTAATGTAAAGTGTATATTGATTGAGGAGGAACATTTTCCTTGTGGGAAAAATGTAGTATTTTAATGCGGGGTTTTCCTCGAGATATAATTTTCTCAAAACGAGTTTGATCATACGTACAGACAGCATTCCCTGAGGCACTTGTTTCAACAACAATGATGCCGCGAGGAGTTTTTTCTTCATCTTCTCTTTGTGAACTTTAAGACGGAGGGTTGTAATATCCTTTCAAGTCCAAGCCAGATGCATTTCTTCGAGCTCAGTGCACAGTGGAACGTGTATCAAGTCCGATAGTCTGTATTTACGATCAACAACCAACATGTCATTGAACTTTCAATATAAAATGCTCTCGAAGAGAAAATCTGTATGATATTAAATATTTTTCTTTGAAAAATTGAATTACAAAGATAATGGAAATGGCAGTACAAGAGACGGTTGAATGAGAGGTAATATTTTTGTATGAGATTAGGATACTTGTCGTTAACGTTGCTAAGTCTTTATACTGTAAAACTGTTTAGATGTAAGTGAATGTAAGTACTTATACTGATTTATGAAATAAAATGTTGACATTTTTAAAATTGGTATTTTACTTTTATCCTAAAAATGTCTTAACATAACATCGCTTCTGTAATCCCTGAAGAATTAGGCAGTATCGTACCTAATAGTACACTCACATTTCGCCAGTTATGTTTAAGTTCCATGATGTAGGGACGACGATGTAGGGTTTACCATCAACCGGGCACGACTCCAGATTCCGTGGCTGCTACTGAGGAATTCGTGATGAAAAAACCTAATAAATCTTTGCCCAACCGGGAATGGAACCCAGGATCATATTAGTATGCTCTGCAGTAGTGCTTGCGGCCACTCGACCACCGAATGTAGAAAAATTGTCTTGAACAAAAATATGTGCTGAAGATTTCTAATCATTTGATAAGAGCAAAATGATTGCAAAAATACAAATCGGAATTCATATTTCCTGCGACAAATACAACATCATTTCTCTCTGTCTGTTACTTAGTCTTACCCTGGTATCTTTAGTCTAGATAAACAATAATAATAAATAATTAAATGTTTATTGTGTCTCGAAACATTGTTACATGCTATGCACGAGTTGAGTAGATAATTAGACAGATATAGACGGTCTTTCCATAGCCACGAAGAAGTAGCTAGTGATGTAGATATTCAAAGAATCCTACGATAATATTACGTTTAGTTAACCAAAAAAATTTTTTTTATTTTTATTCAGCTGCATCCGGTTAGACTGGAAGCCGACCCCAACATAGTTGGGAAAAGGCTAGGCAGATGATGATGAGTTAACCAAAAAAATGTGTCAAACGCACAACTTTTAAAACCTTTTGCACGTACCTAACTCAAAGCAACAACGAAACGTATTACTCGTATAGTTTTTAATCTGTTTCGGACTCAGATGAAGTGAAAACTTTTATTAGCTGTGGAAGAAGGATTTGTTGTTTGTTGACAAAGAAAAGTATGTTTGAACAATAAAATCAAATTTAAAAATTGGAAAGATTTAGTTTGTTTTATTAATTTTCGCATTGTGGCAATGCGAAAATAATCAATATGTTCCTTTTGACCTTCCTATCGTTCTTCTCGGCATAAAAACTGATTAGATGGCGACGTCATGTTTTTAAAATCAAAGTAGCTCACAAACACAAATAATAGTTATAAAAATAAGCTTGTCTAACTCCGATGTGCTCTACACTATTTGAAAGTGTCAAAAGTAGAGAAAAATTGTCACCATGCTTTAGAAGATCCTTGCCAATTTCCTACTACGCAATCTTCAAGTGTAAGCTAGCACAGTAACCTGATGGCTACTCGAACCAAATATACTACTAGCAAATCTAAAGCAGGGTAAATTCGCATTGGACGGTGAGCAATGGGCTAGCTTGCCGCCCGTCCGTCTTTTGACGAGAGGCCGTGTTGACGGCGCGTTCGTGTTCCAGGCGCGCCTCAAAGAGATGTCAGCAAACAGGGAGGGACCCGCAATGGCCGATGCCTGCCAGGGCTGCGGAACTGGAAAGAGATACCGCGGCCGTGGAAGACAAAGGGCCAGGAAGGAACATGAATGGGTTTTAGTCAGTACAAGTCTGACACTCTTCCGCTCTGCCCAGAGCGGGAGAAGTCATTTGATGATTTCCCAACCGAAAAAAAAAGGTAAATTCGCATTGGTGCAAGTGTGCAGAGCGTGATTGTATGACCTACGCCAAATCGTAGTGCTATGAGAACAAAAACCCCATTAGTTTTAAAGTAGAATTGTGTAATAGAACCCGTAGAACAAATGGGAATGTTTGGTGCCACTAGTTCTACGATTTGGAGTAGTGGAATAAAAAAATATTCCCATTAGTTCTACTGTAGAACTGTACAGTAGAACTAGTGGAAATAAACCGTTAGAAGGTTAGAATGGATAGATCTTGGTATATTTTTCAATCTGATAAACGGTAGTATTATAAAAGAACGACTTAAAACATCGTATTTGACATATTCTCTCGTAACCGTATTGCAGTGCAAATCTTTATTATGTCCTTTCAAAGTCATCATCCTCTGCCTAGCCTCCACTCAACTATGTTGGGGTCGGCTTCCAGTCTAACTGGATGCAGCTGAATACCAGTATTTAACATGGAGTGACTGCATTTCTGACCTCCACAACCCAGTTGAATTTTGTAGGCCAGATAAGTTGCTTTCAAAATGAATAGTCACATACAATTTTGTAATTCTATACACCCAGAAAAAGCAGAGTTGGTACCTACATATTTACATAATATACTTATGTCCCCAGCAACAAGTCTTATAAATCTAGCCCCAGGGTGTGTAAAGCTAAGGTAATACCTGCCACATTGACAAACGACAGCTCGGGACGAGGGCTGCAAACATATTGAATTTAAATTGAATCCCGACTGGACTTACATCCGAAAGTAATGCTGTTGCTATACGGGGTAACATTGGTTTGTGAGGAATCTTTTCAGTTAAGATGATGTATAGAAGTACGCTTCATTGTAAGTTGTAATAGGAAAAAGTATATTGAATTTAAATAGAATTGCGGCCGGTCTTACGTCTGGAGGTAATATTGATGCTTCTTTCTATATCGTGTGGCCTAACCTGGTGTCACAGTTTTAATGCCGCTCATGGGCATCTGAGTTGGCTTTACATGCCGTCAGTAAATATCTCTCACGCATGCTGGCAAGTAAAAATTATAATGAAAAATCAGATGTGCGTGTACAAAAAATAATCCGATATCTTTTAAAAAAAGCTGTTTTTCTTTAAAAATAAGCAATAAACACACCCGAAGTAATTTGCAGAAAAATATTCAATTGTAAAATGTTTTCTGCTAACTTAAACTTGAAACGCACACAGATTGCTAGAAACTTGTTTGTAAAAGGATTCTGTTTATAAGTATATGAAGTTAAGTCCAAGCTAGCTGAAGTTCTGGGATGCTTTTGATTAAAAGTCGTCGAATAAGTGGTCACGGAATAGGTATTCCGTGACAACTTTTAATCAAAAGCCAGCCCGCAATGCTGTCAGTAGTTTTAAATCAGCCCCTTAATAATTATATCATTCAGATCCAGCCTGTCCCTTTGAAGGCGAAGATGAAAAGCCGAATTAATAATTTATAAGTAACATAGAAAGCAAAGATACATAGCAATATACCTATCCTTAAATGTTTTTGTTCAATACAAATGAACGTAGTTCTGTCAAAATGTCAATCAAATTTTCTCCAATTTTTTTTTGGTTAGTGAACTGTGATTATGTATAAAATTTATTAGAAGCAAACGTCTTACACGTATATGGAACTGATATTTTTGAGTAAAATACCACCACATCAAGTATGCTGGATCAGTTTGACAATTGTTTTTTAAAAACGTTTCCCACACTCGGATTTTTTCCTGTATCCTGGGTGCGTTTACAAACATTTAAACTCATATACATAAACAGCTAAACCCGAAATCACTCTATATTGGCTATATTTGTTCCGTGTGGCAATCAAAAAGGAGACACGTAGCGTGGCAATCAATCGCCACTGCGCCAACCGTGTAGTTCAGTTTTGTATGGAACCTGAATGATCTCCTTTAATGGATTTAATAAAAAAATGCAGGTTGGCTAACTATGGCAGAATTCAAAACGACTATCGCCGTATCAACAATCTCAAGACTCTCCTAGATACTAATTAGTTTCTAACTGCACTTTAATTAACTAGACGTAACTTTCAAAGGTGAACCGCGAATATAATGACGTCACATTATGTCTTTACTTCATACTACGTATAAGTACCTAGAAGTAGGTCACGGTTACATCCTGTTTGTTTGTGTAAGTTTAATGTAAAATTTTGGTGTGGTTCTGAAGATGTTGGAATTACCATGCAGTAAAAAGCTCGTGACTAAAAAAAAGCAAATTAAAAAAGAGAACTAAAAAATAAAAAAAACAAGTTACATGATTTTAGTGTTGAATGGCCACAAGGTAGGTACTAAATACTAAACTGAAAACCAATCTTTTAATTGCAGTTGGGGGACGGTTCCCTGGAAAAGTTCTTTACAGGTCCCCCGACTGCAATGAATGCTACTGCATGGCTTCCCTTTGTATTTTTTTAAATATTCTCTAGCCTATGTTACCCGGAATAACTCAACACTTCTAACGATACCATATACATTGAGGTCGGTTAAGCCGTTTAGAAGTTATGGTGGAATAAAGAAACTCACAAACATACATACATCAACCCTGAAAACATAACACTCCTTTTTTTGGGCAGCCTTGTAATAATGACAGCCGCTCGGGTCGATCTTCCAGTTAAGCCGCGTTTGCCTAGGTTGGTCCGTGGATGGGCGACCACCCATAACATACGGAATTTCCTCCGTGCCTTGGAAATCACGTTAAGCCATTAGTCCCGGCTGTCATTTGTAGATCTTTGACAGTCTAGTCGTTACAGGTAGTAAGTGGCCCTAAATTCTGACAACCAGTCTTACCAAGGCATATTGTATTACCCAGTACTAATTGGGATGCGGTGGTCAGATAGGCAGTCTCTCCATGTAAAATACTGATATTCAGCTGCATCCCGCCATAAAATACTCTTAACGGAGCCCAAAAATTATTTGTTTTTTCCGTCATTCCGTTTTTTTCTTCTGGACCATACCTGGGAACCTTCTAGTGACGGATATATCGGAGATCGAAGTTCCAACTTTTTCATAGGTTTCTTTTTTTAATACAAGTTTTTAATGTTATAACTTAATGCTTCAGTTAATCTTCATGTTGAATGCCCATGTAACACCCACTCCTATAAAGATCGGAGACTTTACAATCGAAGTTGTAGACGATTATGTCTACCTGGGACAAAAGGTCCAGTTAGGTAGGTCCAACTTCGAGAAAGAGGTCAATCGTCGAATCAGACTCGGCTGGGCAGCGTTCGGGAAGTTGCGTGGTATCTTCTCGTCCAAGTTACCGCAGTGTCTCAAGTAAAAAAAAAAATACAGTTCTAGAGTGGCGACCGCGAACCAGAAGACGTTGCGTTGGAAGTCCTCCCTCACGGTAATGCGAGTCGCATGGGACCGGTCAATGTGGCAACACTTTGGGGAGGCCTATGTCCAGCAGTGGACGTCTTTCGGCTGAAATGATGATGATGAATGTTATAACTTTATTTTAAATACCTCCATAACCCCTGTACTTTTAAATGCATCCTTCAACACAGTGACCGTGATTTACACCCAAAAAAAAACATTTCACAGCAATAATTTTTGCGTATAGTTACTTAATTCGCTGTACAGAATGTTTGGTTGACGGTCTGACTGCTTCGTGAAGGTCCATTTACTCCTACTACCTACCTATACTTTGGCTTAGCGTTATTCCAGAGACCTCTAAGGTTATTTAGGAATTAACTGATACTGATACAAATTGAACGCGAACCGGACAACGTTGCGTTGGAAGGCCTCCCATTAGGTGGACCGACGACCTGGTGAAGGTTGCGGGGATCAGCTGGATGCGAGTCGCACGGGACCGGTCAATGTGGCGATACTTAGGCCTATGTCCAGCATTGGACAGTCAACAAAACAGATAGGTATGCAGGGTCGAAAGATATAATTGATTTTTTCTTAAAAACCGATCGAAGTTTTCGAATGAAATTAAAATGAAATGAAGAAAAATGATCAATTGATTAAATTAATTCAAATTTCATTTGAAGATGTGCAACAGTTTCTAAAAAAACTAAAACTATATCTTTCAACCCTGCATACCTATCTGTTTTGTTGACTGGACGTCTTTCAGCTGAAATGAAGATGATGTTGATAAATAACTCTTCCTGACCTACATTTTAACAGTATCAATTTACGCAAAACCGAAAAAGTATGTACCGAACCACGCTCTGAAAGGGGTTCCGTTGTGGGATGATATTTTTCGCATGCACAGATTTGAACAGCCGCAAGAGAAAAAAATATATATTCCTCAAAACGAACGCAACGTATGCAACGCATTATGATATCTGGACTCTTGATTTTACATGAAAAACTATGCAATAGAAATATACTTATCGTATGCAACGCAATCACACGCCTACCTCGCAACGTCGACCTGCGATGTCCAGATCAGCATGGAAAGGTGGAGAGGATGTTCGTACGCTATCCCACGCGTGTGACCAGTGTGTTCCTAGAACTTACGCGTAGGACGTCAAATTAACCCAATATCTTCTGTTCTTAACTTTTGTTTTTGTGGCGCGGATGCCAATTTACGCTGCTTACATGGGACAAGTGCGCACACCAATTCTCCCACGTTGCATTGCATACGTTGCGTACGAAAGACCAGTTTGTCTCCCGCTTGAAACGACGAGAAAAGGCACGATTCGGATTGGCCAATGGAGAAGAACCGGCAAGAAACTCCATGGTTACTCTTAGTCAGTTTCTACTTCTGGGGTTGTCATCAAAAATATCCTATAGCTCGAAAACTTATATATAAGGTCCCATTAAAATAGATGGACAAACTTTTTTTGAAATTATTCAGACCACCAAAATAAGGACAATGGTAAAAATAAAAATAAGAAAAACGCATTAGATACTTACAAGAAAAAAAATTAGCTTACGGCAAAATGCCGGCAATTTATTATTGTAGGTTAAAATAAAATCACTTTAATCAGTGTTTTTTATTGGATATCTTTGGTTAGACGTACTGAACGCTGTGTTATAATTTTTTCATCTATTTTAATGGGACCTTATACATATAAGTACTAGTATATAAGTATGCAAGTCATTTAGAAACTTTTTATTTAATTATGAGATACAAAAATACATCACAGAATACGTAATGTTTTTATCGATATTGCAAATGTTTCCAAGTAAAATGAATGTATGATATGAGGACAGACGGACATAACCAAATTATAAGGGCGTCCGCTAAAACTTGCGCGGTTGCACGGAGCGGGTAAATACAGTTAGAAAGTCAGTAGCACGCGTCCGCACCTTTTTAGCGCTGCTAATAATATTTTTCAATACAGTAAGTGAGCGTGCAACCTCGCCAGCGCCAGCGCGAATTTGAGCGGACGCGGACGCCCTAAAGGTCCCGTTCTTTCCATGTGTCTACGGACCCCAAAAAATATACTACAAGTTTTCTCACCTGGCAACTCAGGGCTAAGTTTAGAGGGTAACTATATAACAACGTTTTTCAACTTTTCCCATTCAGGGCAAAGAAATATCGACCTGCGAGATATATTTTAGTTTAATGATGCCTTTTGATATCGAATCTTGTGTTTAACGAGCTTCGCAGTAATTTGATATATTTGGTTCTAGTTTTTATATGACCTTCCATTTGGTAAGTATTTTTGGTGTGTTGTTTAATAGGTTAAACGGAGTTTTCAACTAAATTTTTGAAATGTGTTTTTAATATTCAGTTTTTTTTTTAAACTATGTTCGTAATTTTATGTTTTGGTCCAGTAATAATCGTTTAGAGGAAATGCGGGTGGTCTTTTCTCCATACAAACGCTCTCGACTGTTTTCTTTCTGGTTTATTTAGTTTCGTTGGTCGAGTAGTCGCAAGCGCGACTGCTGAGCATTATGTACATCAAACTAAGTAACTCGACGCAAAAAATAGTGCTCGAAAACAACAATAAACTCAATGTAACGCACTAAAAACATTGTGCTGATGCATTGAATAGTACGGAGGTCGTGGAGGTGTTCAAAGTAAACTTCTTACATGACTAATGTTTATAAAAAAAAAAACACACGTGAAAAAGTTGGAACAGCGCATGATCTAGTATCATGCGAGTATATAAATACGATTTCAATCCCCATTTCTATTAAATTTTACTTTTAAAACGTTTACTTGGGCGGGTCTTAAAGCCGTCCGCCAGACCTGTCCTTTTGATTCCTTTTATCTCACAAACAATCTTGCTTCTCTATGAATAAGATGAGCTGCTTGATCATCTCGGATGAAAAGAAGATAAATAAATAAAATAAAAATAAAAATAAAAAATAAAAAAGCCTTTTAATTCCATTAGCTATTAAAATTACATAACAATAACAAATTTAACTAAGTCATGCGAAATAAGAATTGATTTATATGTGTTATTTACAAAAATATAATATATTAAGATTCAATTTAAGTATGAAAGTTCATAGCAAAGTAATTTAAATAAAATAAATGAATTTTATAACAATACAAATTGAAATGAAATAATCCTTGTTGAATTAATAAAAAAAAAAAAAGAAGATACCTGTGGTGAAAGATAAGTTAACATTCTTGAAGGTTATCAGGAACGTACCTATAATATTTTTTTAATTATTGTTTTAGTAAAAAAGGCTTTTTTCCTTTTAATAGGTTAAACGGAGTTTTCAACTAATATTTTTGAAAGGTGTTTTAAATATTCCGTTTTTTTTTTTTAAACTTTGTTCGTAAATTTATGTTTTAGTCCAGTAATAATCGTTTAGAGGAAATGCGGGTGGTCTTTTCTCCATACAAACGCTCTCGACTGTTTTCTTTCTGGTTTATTTATTTACTAGCTGATGCCCGCGGCTTCGCCTGCGCGGATGTCGGTTATCGCGACCAAAAGTAATCATGATGATCCCATTTCCTCAACTTATGGGAACCTAGTTTGCCCATTTTCAAAGTATTAAAATGGATATAGTATATTATCCTTAAGAGATAGACATAAGCCATCGCGGATTTTTCTGTAGACCTATATAAGATATACAATTCTACCATTCATCATTTTGTTATATCTTAAAGGGCAGCGTTTTCGTTGAAAGCTCCCCCAGACGGCTTATTTTCTTCCAACACCTCCAACAAATATGACTTGACTAATTATATACTAAAAATTCCTCGAGAACCACTCTATCTATTTAAAAAAACAACATGAAAATCAGTACAGTACTTTTTGAGTTTATCGCGAACAGACAGATAGACGCGGCGGAGAACATTGTGTTATAATATGTAGTGATGTTGGGTTCGGCGTCCAGTACAACCGGATGCAGCTGAATACCAGTATTTTACATGGAACGATTGTCTATCTGCCCTCCACAACCCAGTTAGTTCTGAGTCATACGATATCCCTTGGTAGAAATACAGTAAAATTAGTGATAGCTTTAATTTCCACATCAGGTGTTCCAGATCTTCAATTTTTATTCGTCAACAGAGAGTGCTCATCAGGCTGAACAACTTTTACTAAGACGTCATTCCTATATATATTATAGTGTGACTGGGCTCTTGGAGCTCCACAACAGGTGTTCCACATCTTCAATTTTTATACGTCAACAGAGAGTGCTTATCAGTCTGAACAACTCTTGCTAAGACGTCATTCCTATATATGTTATAGTGCTGCTGGGCTCTTGGAGTTCCACATCAGCTGTTCCAGATCTTCAAATTTATTCTCTTAGCAGAAAATGCTCCTTACGTGGAACAATTTTTGCTATGGTACCATTTTTGTATCTCTTATAGTTTAGCTGGTCTGTTGCGGTTCTGCATCAGGTGTTCAAGTTTCCAAGATAAATTATAGCCTATATGTTGCCCAGACTCAATACCTTTACAACAAAAAAAAATCATTCAAATCCGTCGAGTAGTTCCGAAGATTAGCGTGTACAGACAAACAGACAGAACTTTTTTTTGGATTCGTGCTCTATTACTGTTTCTAAACACCCCACATTTTTTTTTTTTTTAATATATTCAATGTACAGACACAGTTTTTTACTGTCTTATTATATGTATATATATATATATATATAATATCATCATCTGCCTAGCCTTTTCCCAACTATGTTGGGGTCGGCTTCCAGTCTAACCGGATGCAGCTGAATACCAGTATTTTATATGGAGCGACAGCCTATCTGACCTCCACAACCCAGTTACTACTGGGAAATACGATACCCCTTGGTAAGACTGGTTGTCAGACTTTTTGGGCCACTGACTACTTTAACGACTGTCAAAGATCTTCAAATGACAGCCGGGACCAACGGCTTAACGTGCTTTCCGAGGCACGGAGGAAACTCGGTATGTAATGGGTGGTCACCCATCCACAGACCAACCTAGGCAAGCACGGCTTAACCTAAAGATCGACCCGAGCGGCTGTTATTGTTTAGCCACGAGCTCCTCTCATTTTATATTATTATATAATATTATATTATATTATATAATATAATATAATATATATATATATATAGATTACATTTACAACAAGTACAGCATAATCCATTAAAACTAAATTAAATAATCCTTTTACTCGGTCTTCTCACAAAACCTCAAACATTCTAATATTATAATCTTCCATTCATCAGCAAACCAGTCCAAATCCCGGGTTGGTCTCCACGAGTGGGAAAATTTATGACAGTCGGAAAATATGACTTTAAAGCTATGATTTTTGGTTAAATAAATATCCACCTCTTCTATGGCCCTATTTTTTTTTTTAATGATACAGGATCAGTATAAACACTAGATGTCTAGAACCTTTGCAAATAGCTGCGAGCGTGAGACAAAGTAACTTTTTAATTATTATTTTTAAATACCGAGAACGGTCCAGGAAATTTATCATGTATCTACTTATTTATTTATAGTTTTAACAATCTTTAATATTGAGACAGAATACCGCGAGTGTAGTTTCAGAACGCATATTAAAAAAATAGCGGGTTTCAAATTTTTATTCTTTTATTCTCTGTTATGCTAGCAATGATTAGGTCAATGTCTGCTAGCTACAAAATAAAATTTGGATAATAAAGTAATAATAATAAATAAATATGAGTGAGTCCAGTGACGAAGTCTGCCGTTAACATCCAAAGAATTAAATCATAATGTAAAAAATGCAGAAATAAGTTTCCCGCCTGAAAACTCTCGCGAAAAATATCTATAAACTTCAATGATATATAAACTATAGATACGTTACCCGCGCTCTGTAGTGGCAACATAAATGCCGGACAATTGTCCTGAGTCCCTTTAGTCGCGTACCAACCAGTGCCGCAGCTGCACGTAATACTAAATTAGCTTGTGTGAATAGCTTCCTCAAAACCAAAAACAAAATGCCATCCTGTGTTTTTAGGAAATGTAAAAATTATTCTGCAATAAATAAAGATAAAAAAGTATCATTTCATTTGTAAGTATCAAGAAAAAATTATTTTATTTTATTTTTTTCGATGCATTCTATTGGGAAATATATTTATCTCTCTCTAACAACAGGAATTCCGTAGATGACATTTAATGTTTTTTCCCTTTCTCTCGCTACCGATAAGTTTTACGCTGTTTTCGAGTGCCGCGATGTTCATGCATGACGCGTCTATTTATAATACGTCATTGATAAACTTAAGATAAGACTTTTTAAGCAATGGAGACTTACAAAGTATGCAAACACTTTTTCGGAGACTGTACTGTTATTGTACTTAATAGAATTATCACAAACTAGGCAACCATCTATAATGTGAAATATTTACTCAATGTTGAAAGCCACAATAAAAACAAAAGATGACGTGCACATTGAAACCTATCCCAAACTTATTGCATTTTTGAAAAATATGTCAGTAGGGCAGAAATCCAAAAAGTACAAAATATTTTCGCCCGCTAATATTAAAATACAATATATTATGGTTGTCGGCGCCTCACATATGCGTGGACAAACGCGAGGAGGGCGCGGAGCTCGGGGCACCGAACCTGGCTGCGCGAGCGCTGCTGCACGCACTCCCACTCACTGAGCTCACAGACACAGCCACTACGGGCATTTCTTTGTGCGGTCTTCATACTTTGTACCTTAATGTTAATTGTGGTATTACACCTATTTTATATAGTCCACTAGTTTCCTTGAAAGGTCCCAACCGAGTCTATTCAATGGTTGTGTGGCGGTTTAATTTTTTCCATGTTGTTTTTTTTACCTTTAGGTATATGTTCTCGCTGCTGAGGTGAAAAGTTGTATGTTTTACACGAGACCAAAGTTATTTGCATCTCGTGTCTTTTTCTAACTTGGAATTTATTATATTATATATAATTATTGGATTCTAACCTAGAATCAGTCGCTACGCTCGTGATTCAACTATAGAATCCTTCGCTTACTCGGGATTCAAAATCAACACTCGCAGCAAAAACCCACTTTGCTCTCTTGTTGCACAAATAACTATTAAATTGATCGAATTATGGCTTTTTACTGTAGCTGTCCTGTATCGCACCAATGCCGAAATCGCGCTCGCAGAGCGACCGCAATAGTTTCTTCAAATACCTACCCCATTTCCTCTTAAGTGAAAGTTTCGTGCAACAAAGTAGAAAATAAGGTAATAAAGTGAGATATTAAAGTAAAAATACGATATTAAAAACTATAACCTACATTCCCATATAACTTCAGCAAATTCTTTGTAAAATGTTACTACTAAGAAATTAAGTTTCTAGTTTCCTTATCTTGGCCCAAGCATCCACAAACTGAGTTTATACCAGACTAATAAATTAAAACAATCTTAAAAATATGGCCGCTACCTTTTCTGAGAGCCATACTTAGAGTATAAAATAAAAATACAGGCTGTTTGGTATATTTTTATTGCATGTGTTGGTTTAGTTTTGAGAGATTATGTGTAGAATAATAATGATTATCTCAATATATAAAAATAACGTGTCACGCATGTTCGTTCACGCTAATCTGCGAAACCACCCAACTGATCAAAATCAAAGCATTTATTTCAAGTAGGCCAGTTACAGGTACTTTTGAACTGTCCAAACAAACACAACAAAGAAATGTGGCTACAGACCCAGTCACAAGGCATAAAACAATCGAGAAAGTACAGTGACACAGTAACCCATTTCCTAGCGTAGATCTCTTTGGAGAGGTATTGGCAAGACACTCCATGGACATTCTTTTAAATCAGAATATTTGTACACAACTTTGGTAGCATCATTCATGTTGAGATGATATGTTATACCAAGAAGGGTGTAGGAAAATGTGCACCTTAAAAGTATCCATATTGAAAACAAAAAAAAAAACCAATCAACCAAGAGATGACTAGTCACAACTGACAGCGCCCGTTTACGAACATGACGCATGTATCCGCACCATTCAACTCAACCATTTTGAAGGGAACAAAATGATCTGACATAAGCGCCACTATCAGCGAGACATTTCTGTCCATGTGGAGCAGGACCGGCATTTTTATCAGCGATATAATCGCCCAACTTGTAATATGCTTGCTTACATAGAGTGCGTTTAAAACATGTTTTAAATATCGTCTCATTCAGTTCAACGAAACTTTGTAGAATTTTATTATAGCATCTCAAATAGTAAGAAAAAATAGTCTACTTTAGCGAGTCTGAAGCCTGGCTGAACTAATTGGTCCCTATTTCTAGTACTGTAATTGTGTCTGTCACTTTTTTTTATTAAAAAGATGTAGATTCTTTCTTACGTACATTAGGTTTTCGTAGATGTATTGACAATGTACCGTCATGATATTAATTTCGTTAAACAGTTTCCTTAGAAAATTGCGCTTACGAAGATTATATGTATATGGCTCTGATGGCTTTTTTTCAGAATAAATATAGACTCAATGTCTGCAGCCCGTCCCCATAACAAAATTACATTATACTACGAAAGTAACTAAAATAGACCAATCTAGCGGTATCTACATCAGTAAATTGACGGATATATATATAATAGCATATGCTGCTGAACTTAGCCGCATATGCTATATATAGATGTTAAACGAGATACCCATCGTGGAAAGAAAAAGAAAACATTGTGTGTATTACAGCCTCATACAAAAAAACGCATTTTGAAAAACGCGTTGCGTTTTTCGCGTGACGAGAACGGTGGCGTTTCCCGAAATAATTACTTAATTATCATGACACATGAAATAAGACATGGATATATTTACTCAAGAAAATTATGTTGATCCGTCTTCGAAACATCCTGTATTAATACAATGACACTATTTTTATCACCAGTCCGCAATGTAATAAATTGAATCGAATAACTTAAGTAGCTTTTAGTTTTCAACAAGACTTTTAGCACTTGATGTTTTTTTGTAAAAAATAGCAAAATTATTACATAATTGGTATTTTTACTATCTGACTGTGTTTTTGATGAATTTCAATAACAAATTATAATTGTTAGCTTTTAAAAAAATATACCTGATATTGCATAGATAGTATAAATTATGATGCATAATCTGTATAAAATTAGATATACCTAAATAACCAGTGTTCAATATTTAAAAGCTGTTTTTGTGAAGCTTAAATGTGTTTTTGCTGAAATAAAAAATATATTATAGTTATTTTAAAGGATAGAAGCCCTAGCACGTATTTTCCGCTGCCTTAGACGAAAGTTTTGTCCTGTAATTATTAAGCGCGTCTACTCTCTAAACGTAAGTTTTGTACTGGAAATTACAAAAAAATATATTAATATTAGTATTATGGTCGGTTTCCCTGAAGGGGAAAAGGCCGCGCCCCGCCATCCGCGCGTTCCTGTAAGGCTCGTCCCAGACTGATCACCTTCCCACCGATTATCGAACCTACCTAACCGAAATCAGACTATGAATTCCATAGTCTGATTTACTATATCGATCAATCCTTTCCTCGATCTAATAATGATACGAGGCATTGGACTTCTTCATGTTAAGGAATTCAGTTCTCTTAGTTCAACGTTATGAAATATGGAAGTCAAGGCCTTTAAAGTTCATGATATTTCGTCACAATTTTCAGTAACGAGATTATATTTAACCGTGATTTATAAGGCAAACCGAAAACTACCTTAATTTTAAACTCGGACACCTGTCAGTTAGCGTTTTAAATGACAAAGAACGGGAATTCGTAACCAAGATCGCGTGCCCAAAGCTTTAAGTTTTTTTTTTTTTTTAACATAAATAAACATATTTTAATGGCACCAATATCACTCCATCAGAAAGAAAAGTTATTTTAAAAACAAACGGGTATTCTTTGGAATGGCACTTCAGAATGAAATAAAATACTCTGACGATGGTAAATAATTTGAAATAGCTGATAATCATGAATATTATATTTTTCTACGTAATTATCTAAAACCTATCTTAAAATAATAATAAAAATATATAGATATAGAAAAGAAGAAATTATTAAAGGGCGGCAAAAACGGAATACCTACTTGAGTGCGAAAGCCGTATCATCGATGTTTGTTTCTTCGAAAACCATTCAACGACATCACTATACTGCGAGGCCTTGTTCGATCGATGTGTGTACATCGATTTTTCACCAATGTACAGTCGCGGCCTTTTCCGCCTGATCAGTTTTAAAAATTTTCTTTAAAATCAAAAAACAATTTGTTTATGCTAATGTAATGATTATACCTGAAGTTTAATTAATCATTTATAGCTAAAATAAATTCAGACGAACTTTGCAATGATCTACAATCTTTAATTAAACATTACATTACATTTATTCATGAGAGATGGCGCTCTTTGCTTTTTAAGAAATGTTTAAAATGTAGGTATTGTTTTGGAAAAGAAAATCGATGTACTTGGTTATCGCCGTAAGGTCGTCCGAAGTAAGTTTTCCTAAGTAACATCACAGTAACGAGACATCGATTGAACAAGGCTTCGCAGTATGATATTTACGCAGTAAAATCGTTCGCAGTACAGTTTATCGATGTAACAAAATAATTAATAAGGCGTCGCAGTATAGAGATGTCGTTGAAAGGTTTTCGAAGAAATAAAATTCTATGATACGGTTTTCGCACTCAAGTAGGTATTCCTCAAAAACTTCGTCCACATCGCTGTCAGCAGGAATAGTGCCCAGAAGGCTGGCAGCATTGCCACGTTAGATAGCAATGCTGATTATTTTGACCAAAAAATAGGTCAGCCTAAAATCAAGATAACTAGATAGATATCTAGATTTCAAAGAACACTAAAACAGCAAAATGTCACCATTTTTATCGGAACCACACAATAACAAAGTTACCAACCGGTATTCGTAATGGCGGTTTGCTCGTATAACTTTTTGATTTTTAAACCATTTGACGAGTGGAGTTGAAACATGCTCGATTTTTCGCGATATTTTTAGGAAGTTGTAGGTTTAATTAAAAAACCTATAGTACGCGGTCAGTTTTACTTTAGTTTCTAAAATGTAAGAATGAAAGACGTGGACCCCTGACACAACCAGAAGGCGACTGGGTAGACCTCGCAGGAGATGTTGGGACTAGCTGGACAGAACCAACGACCAGTGGTCCGCATTGACCCAGGATCGTAGGATTAGGAAGTCTTAGGGAGAGGCCTTTGCCCAGCTGTGGGATGATACAGGCTAACAATAACGGTAAAGACTGTATCTATAGCAAAATAACTTTGACAACACGTTGGTTACAAGAAAATACTCTTCAATCATACAAATCTTTTTACTTTACAAATGTTTCATTATCATCATTATTTTCAGCCAAGACATCCACTGCTGAACATAGGCTTCACTCAAGTGTCGCTACATTAACCAGTCCCGTGCAACTCGCATCCAGGAGTGGATCCCCGCAACCTTCATCAGGTCATCACCTAGTGGGAGCCCTTATAACGCAACGTCTTCCGGTTTACGGTCGCCACTCCAGACACAAATGTTTAGCGTCAGAATTTTCTTTCAACTTTCAAGCCCGAACAACTGTTATTGGATTTTTTCCAATCGCATTTGTTTGCACATTAGGCTCGCCCCTATTACATGGGCTTTAAAACTAATAGTAATTTTAGCCTTTGTTCTGTTGTTTTGTTTAATTATGATGTTATTTTTATGTTTATTTGTAATGTTCGTCTTTTGTCTTAGCTATTCTTTCCATCAATGAATCCCTTCGAACCGGGCAGGCCTACTCTCAAGTAAGAACGTCAAGATCATTTTTTTATTTAGATACAGATAAAAATACTAGGCTGTAGTTAGGATTTAGATACACCAGTGGCGAAGGTTCCATAGGACTCGATTCCTACCGGCTTCCCTTTGAAAAATGGCACAGTCAGTATTCTATAGGTATAGATAAATAATATAATCACATTAGATATATACTCCGTTTTACCTCTTACAAAAATTGAACCTTCGCTACTGAGATACACTTTGTTATACTCAAACGTTGATATCATAGGAATCATACCAATCTTATGGCAAGTCACCTTGGTCCTAATTCTGTTTTGAATCAATTCCATGGAAATTGTAAATAGGTAAAACCTATACAGTAACATCAAATGTACAGTGTGTTTGGTTACCGGTTACCAATACTTTAAGGGCATATTATATACTCATTTCTATAGACTTTTATAAATACTACACCCTGCGAAAGGCAACCATTTAGTTTTTTTAATCGTCTGACCAAGGGTAGAAATGTGTATATAATATGCCTTTAAAGTATCCGTAACCGGTAACCAAACACACTGTATAATATAGGCTTTGATCTTTGAGGTCTTCACTCCCTTAATAAACAGAATTCAAAATGGTGAACAATTGTGAATTTCGGAGCTCGGAAGTCTCTTTGCTTATGTACATACTTACAGTATAATTGAAGTATAGTACTGGATTGTTGTGAGGTCTTCTTTGGTTGTCAATTATTATTTATTTATTCACAAAGGCATCAAATCCGAATTTGAATACACAGTTATTTAACATTAAAACATAACAAAATTACGTTAAAAATCATATCATAAGTCATCAGTTATCAGTCCATTAATTATATTATTTATCAAGAACATTAAAATATTATAAAATAGTCAAATATAAAAAAAAAACTATTAATTAATTAAAATATACCAAAGGATCAAATAACTCAAATTATACGCAACCAGTATGTACTGCACAAGTCTATCATTGGCTTCGTAATACTTTTCAACAGACACAATATCGCAAGGGTCTTGCGAAAGTCCTGTGTCGAGGATATTCTTCTTTATCGTTTGGTTAGTGCCTAACCTGGTGTCAGAGTTTTTGTACCGCCCATAGGCCTCTCACTTGGATTTATATGCCTTTAAGAAATATCGCTCAGGCATGCTGGTTTCCTCACGTTGTTTTCTTCACCGAAGCGAGTGATAATTATACAAAACGCACAAAAATCAGAAAAATAAACAACTTACAAATTACACAAATTCTATAGGCTTGTCTTCTAAGTAGTCCTTAACTATATAATATCTTTTAAATAGTAATAGTTTGAAAAGTATTTTTTTTAAACATTGTCAGCGGCAAGTCTTGAAAACTCTGTTTTTTTTTTCGAATGGGTAACTAACAAATCACTTCTCCCGCTCTGGGCAGAGCGGGAGGGAGTTTCAGACTTGCACTGTCTAAAACCCATCCATGTTCCATCCTTCCTTGCCCTTTGTGTTCCAGGGCCGTGGTATCTCTTTCGAACAGTCCTGCAGCCCTGGATAGGTGCATGCCTTGGGTTCGGACTCGTGACCTATGACTTGGCAGTCCGATGGTCACAGGACTAGGCTATCACTAGGCGATATTGTAAAAACTGTCTCTGGAACAGTTTTACAATATCATCGACACAACACTTTTAGAGGCTAAATAACCATTAACGTCAGTTGATTTTCACAAAGACACAAACAGATTTATGAGTACAGACTGTAAAGCTAATTAGTTTACATCACGCCCACATCGGTAACTGTTATTGTACGAGCCGTTAGTGCTCCAAGTCGCTCATTATTTATTGTTCAAAAGGTTTTAATGTTATACCTTTACTTTAAACACCTTCATGATCCCCGTACTATTCAATGAATCCATCAACACAATGTTTTGAGTGCGTTACCTTGAGTCCTACCGCATAAAAATGATTATTTACCCCAAAAAAAAATCGTTTCTCAGCAATAATTTTTATTTATTTATTTATTTATATGGCACTTCAACGACTTACTCACTAAAACATACATAAACATAAATCACAAACAATTTTAGGTATAGTGAGTTCACCACTTATAGAAGTGCACAAGCACTCGCAGAATAATATAAGGGCAAGTGAGATACCATTACAGAAATTATGTATAGTACAAAAAAAGACAGTAAATGAAAATTAAAAAAATAATAAAATTGAAGTGGGCTGTGTACATTAGGCCGCTGGGAAATACAGACTTACTTAACAAAAAAAATGTTTAGAGTTACTTAGTTTGATGTACAGAGCGCTTGGTTGACGGCTTCGTAAAGGGTCTGTTTACAGCCTGTATAGCAAGTGACAACACGACGCGTCTTTAAAAACTTTACACAAGACAATTCAAAAAATAACCAAAAGAAAACAAATATTTTCTTCTCTATCCCGGTGAACCTTCAGTAAGGCTGCGTTACTCTGTGTCTATAAATACACCCTTAAGGCCATGTCCTTCACGACGTTTGTTTCCAGGAAGTAGGTCAAACTGTAACCCGTCTTGCATCCCGATATTGAACTTGTTCGGAATATTGAACTTTGTTTAACCCGTCAACGAGATTATGGGTGAGGAAGAACCTTCATGGTTGTTGTGATTGGTTGTTGTGTTTATCGAAATTATTTGTTTATATTTTCAATGTTTATCATCTTCTTCTGATGCATAGCTCTTAATCATCACACCATGTGTTAATCTTGTAACACATACAGTGATGATTAAGATATTAAGATTAAGATATGGCATATTTTCAGTCCTCTCATAGAGAGGAGGCCTGTGTCCCAGCAGTGGGAACATTATAGGCTGATGATGATGTTTTCAGCAAGTATCGCTATCGCCAATTATACAAATAACACATTGTTATGTTTTGAGCGAGCGCGATACTTTTATAGTACTGATCACACACTATTTCACTCAAGTCTAGCTAGTCTCATGGGACTGCATCACATTTAAAGTTCATGATAGCATGAGAGGGACATCGACACATTTGGTGCAGTGGCAGAGCCATTGGGTGGGTTCGATCCCCGCACGAAACATTTATTTGTATGACCTAAAGGTTTCGGGTCTGGCAGTTTATACGAGGTAAAATGTTTATAAACGCATCCACGTTACAAGAGAAATTCTTTGGGTGGGGCAAAAAAAACGTGTATGTGTACTTATTACGCACGTAAGAAGTTATACTTCTATGGCGTATAAATATTGACTAGCTAACTTTAGGGTGTCGGTTTTTCGTGACGGTATGCGCGCGCATCGTAAAAATTTACTCTCATCCTTTTCCCTAGCGCGCCAAAATAAGTATAACTTCAAAAAACTGGCTTGATATAGATCTGCTAGTACCAGCTATGATTTATAAACAGTAAACCAGATTTATTATCCCATTTACCTTCTAGGCTAGACAGTAAAAAAACTTTTTGCAAAAGGTAAAACTGACTTCAAAAACACAATAAAGTGAATAATAACTTTAGCTTCAGAAGACGGTGACTATTGTTTGTTTGATTCATTTTTGAAGTAAAACTTCTTCAGGCGCGACTAGGGAGTAACTCAGATTTTTTTTCTGACGGAAGTAACGCTTACTATATTTAAAAATGGATCGATCTTATACTCAAAAGCATGGCAACCAAGGAGCCAACTTATCAAAGGTTTTATTTAAATATCGAATTGGCTTGCAAATAGAAAGCAGTTTATTGACAAAAAAACAAATGAACTCATCAACGCGAGAAAAAATATTGTTGTTTGTGTGCATCATTGATTTTGAAAATTTTAATTAATTTCCTCGCATTATTTGCATGCCGTTTTTAGTAGGCGAAAGAACTATGTTTGTGTTATAAAATCTGTAAAACACCATATTTCAGGCAAATAAAGTCAAAGTCAAAGTTTTTGAAGTAAAACTTCTTTAGGCGCGACTAGGGAGTAACTCAGATTTTTTTGAAAATCTCTAAATATACTTCTTTATTTATGACTTTTAAAATAAGTAAATTAAAAGAAAAAGAAGTTTTACTTCAATCGCGCGTAAAGGTTACACGCACACATTTGTTTTTTTTGTCACCGACTTATGTTTATTTTTATTTTATTTTTACATTTTCAGTTACAATATCCTATACAAATATATTTATATTTGCTGTGTTTATTTTACACACTTCACAATACATTTCATGGTGATAGGCATATCCCCAATAAAATGGAACTTAACATACCTAACTGTCAAAATGTAGGTGTACTGTACACATCTGCATACCCCCTCCGAGCATACAGGCGTGATGTTATGGTTTTGTGTAAACAATAGACATCCAAGCGATTGCAGCAATGACGACAGATTTGCTGTCTACTATTGAAGAAGTGCGATCCATATCTCCGAAGTCCAAGATCAGATCATGACAATATTTCTATGGAGCCAACTTGGGAATATACTCTTTCAAACAAAAAAATAATTTTCTAAATCGGTTCAGGCGTCTTCGAGTAATCGATGAGCATACATAAAAGAAAAATATTCAGACGAGTTGTAAGCCTCTCCTCCTTTATTGAAGTCGGTTAAAAAGGAAGACGATTCTATGCCTTTTTCAAGGACAAACAAAGCGGCCTTTAACCTCCAAACGACTGCACACTAATGACTACCCGGAATTAAATTGTCATAAATGTATGATTCATTTCATTAATTTCATGTTTGCCCGCCATTGTTAAGGTACGTACTCACATAGTCGGCGAACTAGAGCAATTTGATCTAGTTGTTGATGTTTAATTTTTTTTTTTACCCGGCTTTCTTAGGTTCGACACATTTAGCGACTATTGCGGGAGAAGTATGTCAAGTACTACCACTATCAACTACAACTAGGGAGATTTTAATAAATAAATAAATAATAATAAATAACTATCTTGGCTGCAGTGTTGATATTGATATAATATATGTAGCTCCTCCCTCCTCAAAGTCATGTGTTAAAAAAAATGTTTAAGTTGAATCCTTCACGTTACATTATCAGTCTGTCAGAGGCAGTGATAACCCAGTGGTCTGACCATCTGACTGCCAAGTCGTAGGTTTCAAGTTTGACCCTAAGACACGCACCTCTGATTGTTCGTAATCATGTGTGTATTGTAAAATTATCACTTGCTGCGGTGAAGCAAATCATGGTGAGGAAACCAAACCAGCATGCCGGAGAGATATTTCTCGAGCGCATGTAAAGCGCCCAAGTCAGAGGCCCATGGAAAAAGACTCAAACACCAGGTTAGGGACTAACTTAACGAAAAAAAAAGATCAGTCCGTACCTAAAAAGTACCATGACTCGACAATTATGAAAAAAGGGAAAATGCCGCTATTTTTAACACAAAATCCTATTAAAAATCTCCTACCATGACTTCTTAAATCAGTTGTCATTCCAGTGTGGAAAAGAGATGGCACAAGACGACCCGTATAGCTCTGTCTCTTTCCCGCACTAGAATTACAGCTGCTTTAAGACGTCGTAGGGCTTATTCCCAAGAGCTTCAAATCTATTGTTCTCCAAACAATTTCTCTCCATACATTGATTCCCAACATCTCCATAATTTTATTAGTTAAACAATAAAATACTATTTTTTTTTATTTGGAGCCGCCGGGAATAAAATTATGGAGCGCCTGGGGAATAAGCCCGTCGTAGTAACCCCCCGGTTCGCTGTCTCAGTGAACACATACCTTAAGGTTAAACACACACAGTCGTGCCGAGTTCACCGGATGTTAATTTGCATTAATTTGCGTGTATGTCTTCATTTTCGTGTGTTTTAGAGGCGAAGTTATGTGTAACAGTTTGTGAGTACGTAATTGTGGGTACTTGTAAGAGCTGTCTCTGATTACAGTCGCTTTGTTGAGTATTAGGGTGGAATAGTGATTTCAGTTAAATTTTACAATATTAATGTAGTTAGTTCGTTGGTCTAGTGGGCGCAATCACGACTGCTATGAGCTACTGCGACTGCTACGAAGAAATTCCTAAAGGAAAAACCCAATAACAATGTGCCCGACCCGGGAATCGAACCCAGGACCTCATGCTCAGCAGTCGCGATCGCGACCACTAGACCAACGAGGCAGTTAATCAGGAAACACCGGCCCCATCTAGCTTTAAAAAACTTGACGTGTAAAAGTGTTTGTAAAAACCTACTTGCTAAATAAACATCATTTATCATTTATCATTTATCATTATCATTTATCAATGTTTTGATCTATTTAATTTTGTTTTTATTGTTAAATATTAATTCAAATTTATATTGAAAATGTCGAACCTCAAAAGTTATCGTTCTTGTTTTGTACCATTATGAACAAAAAACCACACACATTATGACAAAATGTTTTTAAATGTTCCCCAAGATGACAAACGTCGAAATAAATGGTTTCAAGCAGTGCGACGACGAGAAATGAATGATTACCTTAAACAGCATGATTGTTTTAATCATACATTTATTGTTTTATGGTAGTAGAGCAAGGTGGTAGAGCAAGAATTTAAGTTGAAGTACAACTACACAAGTTTTTGTTGCCAACCTAACCGTAAACGACAATGCAATACGACTCTAAGACCAGCTGCAGGAAAAGCAGAGGGCAACAAACTATCCAAGAAGTTTTAAGTAAATCGTCAAAAAATATTTAAATTAACAATCCTCAAAAATCAAAAATTGAGACTATATCAATTAACTGTTTTGATCATATTATTGAACTTGATTCATAACAGTCATAACATAGCATCACGCCTGTAACCCCCGAAGGTTAGGCAAAGGTGTACCTAACAGTAGTACATTTCGTCAGTTATATAAAAGTCCCAATAATAGATGGCGAGCCTATTGCCATCAACAGGGCACATTCCAGACTCCGTGGCTGCTCACATATCCGCACCGACAGAATCGACCGCACCGAAAGAATCGACCGTGACGAACAATCGGTACTCTGTCGTACGCAACTGATAGAATGCGAGCGCATCGGTCGAGTCGACCGCATCAGCCGCGCGGGCAAGTATGCGAGGTTTCATAAGATTTCATATAAAGAATTCTAAAATTCGTCTCGTTCGACGCGTTCGGCGTGGATAAGTGTGCGTTTACCTTAAGAGGGAAGGAAATGGTTTGATGCATAATTTATTTTAACGCCTTTCAACTAAACTTAAACTATGTATGTTGTGTGAGTTTTCAAGAAAATGCCAGGTATCTCGGTTAATCTCAAGATCTCACTCTTTTACCAATTTATTAATTGACTTACATTGGCTTCGGTGAAGGAAAACATCGTAAGGAAACCAAACCAGCATCCCTGAGAGATATTTTTCTCGATGGCATGTATAGCTAAGTCAGAGGCCCATGGTGGCATAAGAACTCTGAAACCAGGTTAGGCACTAACCTTCTTCTTAGTCGAAACACTCTTGTCGGAGAGATATTCGGTGGGTCGTTGATATCCCCGAGGATTGCTCGTTCAGCGATTTGCTTCCATTTCTGCCGGTTGGAGACTTTGCGAGTACACTGTACCATGGTGGACTCAGTAGCTGTCTTCATCAGGTCAGTCCAGCGAGTTGGTGATCGGCCGCGTGATCTCTTGCCCTCCACCTGGCATTGAACCACTAGTCTCGCACTAGGCACTAACCACACGATAAAGAAAGGAAGGATAAAATATAAGCAAGGTACTCCTCTGTACTATTCAGCATTCTACTCTTAAGAACCTACAATAACGCAGCAGGAGTACTGCTGATGCCCTTTCTATACAAACGGTTTACGCTGACGCTGAGAGCGCTCATATTTACAGGGTAGGTTTGATTGCTTTCAATATTGTCAATAAGAAACAAAGGTTACAAGATTACGTCTGATTGCGGACAACATGAATCAAGTCCTTGATTCCTTAGGTTAGTTGATATTACTTATTATTTAGGTTAGTTGTTGTTAGGTTATAATGATTTTTCATGAAATGTTCATTGAATAGGGTTACATGAACTTAGATGGTTGTTTTGATTATTTTCATGATTGTAATTCTATAGGGATGTCTTCATTTCTGATTTGATCGCGCAAGAAAACTCCAAGCATAACACTCTCTCCATTGCTCTTTCGGTGACTTTAAGCCTTCTGTTAAGGTCCATTGTGAATGACCACGTTTCGGTCTCGTATGTAATCACTCGCAAGACAAACTGGTGATAGACTTTCCTCTTGCGACGCTGCGGTAAGTTGGAGAAAATACTGCTCAACTTCCCGAACGCTGCCAAGCCGAGTCAGATTCGACGTAGATGCGTCAATAGGAGTGTCAGACTTGTATTGACTAAAACCCATCCATGTTCCTTCCTTGCCCTTTGTTTTCCAGGGCCGCGGTATCTCTTTCGAACAGTCCCGCAGCCCTGGCAGGCATCGGCCCTTGCGGGCCCTTCCCTGTGCGTCAATAGACTTACTGTCGCTTAGTACTTATGCAAACTGTGAGCTCACGCAAATTACTTTGGTCGTTGTAGTCAGATTTCTAGGTAAGTCTATTGACGGGCGGTCTACGTACTACCTCCTCTTCGCGCAGTTTGCACAAGTACTAAGCGATAAACGGGCCCAGATATAAAGTTGTAAGTACGTAGGTAGACGTTATATTTTAATAAGATTGCTATTAAATGTCGTTGATGATTATGTAATAGAACATTTTAATATTTTGTGGACTGCCGTTGGTCGAGTGGTCATAAGCGCGACTGCTACACATAAGGTCCTGGGGTCGATTCCTGGGTTTAAATTTTGGGAATTTCTCAGTAGCAGCCACGGAGTTTATATTTGTCCCGGTTGACGGCAATAGGCTCGCCCTCTATTACATATGGGACTTAAACATAACTGGCGAATTGTAGGTGCATTATTTATTTGTAAATAGGAGAACCAACAGCTATATCAAGAGAATATGAAAAAAAATGGTCGTTTACCGACTTCTAAGAAAGGAGGAGGTTATGTATTCGACCACGTTTTTCACGTTAGTACACCGATAACTGGTTCGATTTTAGTAATTCTCTTTTCATCTTCTATATATATAAAATGCTTTGTCCTGAATGACTGACGGATCAACGCACAGCCTAGACCGCTGATTGTAGAGACCTGAAACTTGAGGAGTGTGTTCTTTTTATGATGTGGGCATCCGATAAGAAATAATTTTCCAAAATTCTACTCCTAAGGGGATGAAAAACGGGGGTGAAGTTTGTATGGGACAACGTGATTCCTTGGTCCAATGTACTTCAAATTTTGCATGAACATTCTTTAACAGAATTAATGGAAGACGTGTTTCGTATTTTATTGAAAGTCATCGCCTAACTGGGTTAAAAAGGGGTAGAAAGTTATTTTGGGGATGATTTGCATCGACGTTGATATCAATACTCCTTTGTGCATAAAACAACCCGATTTTATTCTAAAAACAATCTGGCCCGAGTGTCAAATTGACAAGACAGTTTTTTCCGATCCAAATTTTATCTTAATATACCAGTTATATCAGTTTAATCCCAGAAAATCATTTTTAAATACAACAGAAAGAAAAAAAAATACAGTTAAACAGTTACTGGACTTTCATCGAAATTAACCCATAAAATAACCACAACGAAAATATATCGAAATGTCACCGTTGTTGACTAGGAAAAGAGACGGCTTCCTTATAGTTTTTCTGTAACAGGTGCCACTTTCAAACAGGGGATCCGATGGATGCCAGACCGCTCAATGTGGCGACACTTGGGGGAGGCCTATGTCCAGCAGTGGACGTCTTTCGGCTGAAATGATGATGATGATGATGATTGCTATACTATTCTCTCCTTCCTGACGATGACCGAAGACATCTTACACACTTAAGGAAATAATGTTTTACCCAAGGGCTGTATTTTCGAAATCCACGCGGACGAAGTCGTGGGCGAAGTGCTAGTTTGTTATAGGAGCTTGCGCGGTGGTCCCATTATAAACTTTATTTTTCTTTATTGTTACTACTTCAGTTGCATATATTCCTTTATATTACATAACATTACAACATGCCTCTATAATCCCCGAAAGGTTAGGCAGAGGTGTAAAGACATCTACAACCCGTGCGCGATAAGTTGAAACCCGCGTACAATACTAAAACCTTTTTTAAATTTAAATATAGAATTAATGGGCGCTATCGTTTTTGAGCTCACCAGATGGCTCCACTGTCGAGTAAGGTCCTGTCATTAATTCTATTTTATACTTTGAAGTACCAATAACTTCATAAAAAGTTTATATAATTTCGTATATATATCAACATACTTCAGATACATATTTACAAATATTCTCCCTAACATTAACAAGCATGAAACATTTAAAAATCATTCTACCTCCAAGTACTAACAAATTAGATCCTAAGTTGCTACTTAAAATCTTCAAGTCATAAGTAATCAGGAATGGCTCAATCTAGACCAGAATCATGAATATTAGTTAAAATACGTGATAAAAAAGCACGCAGCGCGCGAAAACTTTTTGATATCTGACATTTCGGGAGACCTTACTCTACACGAACGTCTCTAGCGGCGAATTCAAGCACGCCATTGAATCAGATAGACAATAATTAGAGTGATTTTTATTTTTTCTAAATTTTGTTGATTACATTTTCTTATTGTGATGTGATGTTATTTTACTGTATCTCAACTGCGCTCAGGTCTCAACTTATTGCACAGGGGTTGTACATATATTCAATCGTTACGTTTAGGTCTTATGGTAGACTCACCGCCTAAGCTAATTACCATCAAAGGAGCACAAATCCAGACTCCAAGTTGCAACTAAGACATTCTTAATAGAATAATGTAATGACAAATTGCCCTATCTGGGACTCGAACCCAACACCTCATGCTCAGCACCGGCGCTTTGCGACCACGAAACCATCGACGCAGTTCCAGCTACCGCACAGTGGAACGAATGTATGGGAGCGGTTGGACGTAGACATGTCCGAAAAAAAAGAGTAAAATTATGCCAAACTAATGATGCCATCTTATTCGATTACTTAATGCCTTCATAACTTGTGGTGATGAATTTCTTCATAACTCCCATATTTCGGGAGTAATTTGAGAAAATGTGAAATTTTACTATGAAAATGAGTGTATCGAGCTCTCTCCCTCCTGATTCCGGGCTTGTTTCAAGTAGCGGTCTCTAATATCATAATGCTAATACTAAGAGCTATATTTAATACTAAGACACATAGTGCGCCAAATGTGCACTTTCTGGGATAAAGAGTGATGTTTATTTTATAACACAATTTTTTTATTTTTTGTTTATTTTGTTGATTAAAACCGTTTTTCTAAAGGTTTACCTTATTACAATAACATTTCTGAGCAGCCAATTAGAGAAGATATAAGCTAATTAGGATATATAATTAGGGACTTAAGGTTTACATATAAAACTGATGCACTAATGATTACTGATAAGAACATTGCTATTATTTAATTACTAAATGGCTCTTAATACACTAATTTAGCATGCATCATTTACTAATTATCACAATAACTAATTACCTTGCAATATTTAACAAAGGATACCTGGGATACCTGGATTTTATATAAATAGGTCACTATTAGTAACTTTAAAATCAGTGTTGATTTACACCTCGTTGTATCCAAGCTAATCTCGCAATGTATTTTCCAAATTTTAATACAAATCTTGATATTCACGTTGCTTTATGCGCACGCGCACATAAAGATTTACGCGACTTTAACTATTTGTTCAGTGTTTTAAAAGATAACAGTTGTGTTCAGTTATGTGAAAGTGCTGAAACAAGTTTAAAAGACTGGTGTCGTCGATTTTGCTACCGCATTTATGCAAAATGGACACAGTCTGGAAGAAGCACAGATAAGTTTCGGAAGAAACATGAGATTTGGCTACAGGCTGCAATTCAATGGCCGGAATTACAGAATGAAAATATGGAACCTTCTACAGAAAATATAAGTGACGTCATCGAGCCCATAATTTCTCCTGCTAAATCTGATGCTTCAACTTGTACACATCCTAGTCCTCGTAAATCTTTTGAGGACCTTAGTAACCGGCAAAAAAGAAGACGCACTGAAGATAGTCTTTCATGCAGCAGTAGCAGCGCTGAAATTATGTTTTCGGCCGAAAGGGCGCTTCAAAAGGCAGGACAAAGCGATACAGCTTATGTTATGAAATACTTGACGGAGAATCCAGAAGAGGCCTCAAAAATCAAAGCCTTCATTGAAGGTAAATCAATTCAGGTACGGGAAATATCCCCTTTGAAGGCATTGGCTCTTTATGTATCGATGAACTTATCGAAATGGCGCTATAACACTCTTCGGGATTTCAACACTCAAGAAGGAGCTCTTCAATACCCGAGTTACTACATGTTGGTTAAAGAAAAAATTAAGTGCTATCCGGCCAAAGAAGATCTCACAGTTACAGAGAGCTCTGCAAAAATCAAATTACAAGCCTTGATGGATTTAACCTCAAGAAGACTTATTAGGTCGTTAGAAACCCCTGTTGATCCCAATCAACAGCTCGTATTGACCAGCAAATGGGGTTTTGACGGATCATCTAGCCAAAGCATTTATCATCAAAGGACGAGTGAAGATGAGCAAATCGATCTTGCTAGTAATTTTATGATTAGTCTTGTACCACTGCGGCTCGTCTCAAAAGGTGTAACAATTTGGGAAAACGAGCGACCATCTTCCACTTCATTTTGCCGGCCAATATTGTTTAAGTTTATAAAGGAAACCAAAGAAAATGTGCAGAGAGAGATGGCTGAAATCGAAGCAGAGATTGAAGCCTTAACTCCATCCACCATCACTGATGGAATTAGTGTCAAACACCAACTGCTGTTGACAATGATTGATGGTAAAATTCATTCCATTATATCCGATACAGCAGCTTCAGTGTGTGACATATGCAAGGCTTGTCCTAAAGAAATGAATAATTTAGAGTTAATCAAAGATAAACACGCAAACGAGGACATGTATAAATATAGCTTAAGCACCCTTCACGCTTGGATTCGCTCAATGGAATGCTTATTACACATTTCCTACAAATTAGACATAAAATCATGGCAAGTAAGGGGTGATATAGCAAAAAGGCAAGTTGATGACAGGAAGAAAAGAGTTCAAGAGGCTGTAAGAAGAGAAACGGGCTTACTTCTCGATGTTGTGAAACAAGGCAGTGGATCCACCAACAATGGCAACTCGGCAAGGAGATTTTTTGAAAACTACACTAAATCTGCTGAACTGACCGGAATAGATGCTATGCTTTTAAGAAAAATCTGTGTGATCTTGCAGTGTATTTCATCAGGAGAGAAGATCAACGTAACTAAATTCCGAGAGTTCTGCTTTGATACTGCTAAGCTTTACGTGGAGTTATACCCATGGTATTATATGCCTTCTTCACTTCATAAAATTTTAATGCATGGGCCAGACATAGTTCAGAACATGTCAATTGTGCCCATTGGTTTTCTATCCGAAGAGGCATCTGAGGCTAGAAATAAAGATTTTAGAAAATATAGAGAGGGGCATTCTCGAAAGCATAGCAGTATCTCATGCAATGAAGATATTATGCACAATCTTTTACTGTCTTCTGATCCACTTGTTACAAGTATCCGTCCAAAAGGAAATAAGTTTGTAAAAAAATCTTCTTTTAAGGAATTTTATGAGCTTACGGATTCTGAGAAAAGTGATATCGAATTTGTTAACATAAATGATTTAGCGGACATCGATTCTGAATTTGAATTAATTGATGATGATGATGATGACGAAGATAATTAAATGATGTTATTGTTTTAAAATGTGTAACTTAGTAAATTAGAGCTTACATCTTAATTATTTATTGTACTTTTAATGAAACTAGGTAATTTATTATCAACTTACTTAAAAGTCATACTCTCATCAGTTCTTGTGAATATTTTTGTTAATATATATTTCTGTATATATATAATATATTTATAGACCTCTTAATAAGTCTGTCTGCGGTTTAAAGTAAATACAAATGGGGAAAAAACGTTTCTTTTTTTAAATTTTCATTTCCTTTTATCCCAGAAAGTGCACATTTGGCGCACTATGTGTCTTAGTATTAAATATAGCTCTTAGTAATAGCATTACGATATTAGAGACCGGTACTTGAAACAAGCCCGGAATCAGGAGGGAGAGAGCTCGATACACTCATTTTCATAGTAAAATTTCACATTTTCTCAAATTACTCCCGAAATATGGGAGTTATGAAGAAATTCATCACCACAATTTATGAAGGCATTAAGTAATCGAATAAGATGGCATCATTAGTTTGTCATAATTTTACTCTTATTTTTCGGACATGTCTACGTCCAACCGCTCCCATACATTCGTTCCACTGTGTACCGCACTGACCTTTAAAGTAGGTACACAATACCTGGGGGCGAAGTGGGTGAACCCTAATAGTGAAACAAAAAGAAAGGATATGCATTATAAACATTGTTTGCTAAGTTTCAAAGTTTTGTGTAAATAATTAGGTACCTAAGTACCTATTTGCTTTGTAGTGTGGATGGCGAGTTAATTTAGTAATTTAGAACATGCTTTATTAATTACTTTTATTTTTAGAAACGCGATAGAGACTTCAAGGTTCTTATGTGATATTTAATTTTATGTTGAAATTAATTAGAGTGTCACTTTCAGAGTTTTGTTAAGTAAATTAAATTGTTGATGACTACAGTATAATTGTTATTGCAGAAGTCGTCTAGAGAAATCCTGTCGCATTCTTTCTAATATTATTTATTTAAGATTGGTTTATTTTAACATATAGTACTTCTGCTAAAGAGCCAAAGTTTGTCGTCAGCAATGTTCTCGTGAATATTTTATTCTTTTTAACTATTCGAAAGAAAACTCTTTTTTTTAATCCTTTGTTTTTATTTGGATAAAAGATAAACAGCCTGCGTGAGATACAGGCCTCCTCAGTCTGAAAAGGAGAGGGAGTATATCCACCGAGCCCGAGTTGTACGATGTTACCTGTGTTTGAAATTTTGGTTCTAGTACAACATACCAGTTTCGGGGTGATGTTTTCCTTCACTGTTTTGATAGTAGTAGTGATGAAATCTTACTTAGGTACTATTATTATGGCGAAATGTTTGGATGGATAAATGCTTGTTACTCCAATACGCCAGAACGGCTGAACGGATCGTGTTGCAATTTGACACAGAGATAGTTTATTATCTGAAATAGCACATAGGCTACTTTTTTTTCTCACACTTAAACTTCAAAAATTTCCACGCGAACGAAATCGCGGGCATAATTCGTGGGCATAAGTCGCGGGTAGTAATTACATAGTCTAAAGTGCCTGCTGCTCAGGAAGAGAAATTACCCTGTGTGTGTGTGTTCTGGTTATGCTTAATAGGCCAATCTGAAAAGAACCGACCTTGCAGGTAGATCTGCTGAGCACAATATTAACGGCGAAGCAAAGCTTAGTTCAGAGAATTACAGGAGCAAAATATAAGTTTAACTTCACTTCGCCTCTTGAAAGTTGGTCAACTGCGCACCCATTGCGGGCGTTTCATTAGACAACTTTGTTCTTCCTACGTATGGTAGAGGTAAGTATACAGGAATTTTATGAGAACGAGGTGAATGGTTTGTTCTTCTTTATCGTGTGGTTAGTGACTAACCTGGTCTCAGGGTTTCTACGCCGCCCATGGGCCTCTGACTTGGCTTTACAAGAAATAATAATAATATAATAATATCTTGGGACAACCAACACACCGCCATCTGATCCCAAACTAGGCAGAGCCTGTACTATGGCAACCAGACAACTGAAAAACATACTTATATATTTCTAAATACATACATATTATAGATAAATTATACACCCAGATACAGAACAAATAATCGTACTCATCGCACAAATATTTGTCCTGTGTGGGAATCGAACCCACGACCTCTGTCCTAGCAGTCAGGGTCACTAACCACTAGACCAACAGGCCAATCAAATATAATTTCTCTTAAGCATGCTGGTTTCCTCACGATGTTTTTCTTCACCGAAGCAAGTGATAATTACACAATACAAACATGAATCTGAAAAACCAGAGGTGCGTGTCTTGGGTTCGAACTCAAAACGTATGACTTGGCAGTCCGACGGTCACACCACAAGGCTATCACTGCTATAAAGCAAAAAGTAGGCTGTGTAAAGGTTTTTTTTTTTTTTCCCACTATCCAGCAGTTCATGAAACGCCTCACCAAGCGCTTCTTCGATTCTGCTGTTAGACACCGTAAATCCCTGATCGCATCGGCCGCCCGATACGAGCCCTCGCGTGTTAGTCAGATCCGCCGCCCGAGGCACACTCTCGTTGACCCCGACGACGACATCACCCTCCTCCAGGAGAGCAGTAGGGAAACCAGCACGCTCACAAAACACAGACGCCGCTATCCGTCATTCCGTCCTCGCCGACGAGGCCCGTCGCGAAACCCCGGTTCACGCCCTCCCCGACCCTTGCTCGAGCCAGCCCGCGCAGCTGAGCCTGTAGATTTAAATCAGCCCCTAAATAATATCACTCAGATCCAGCCTGTCCCCTTGCTATCCTCTCCCAGCGACGCCCTGAGCCGAGGTCCGTATCCCACAGGGGGTGCCCTTAGTGCGTAGTCGCTTAGTTTGTAAGTTGCTCTGGCTGGAGGCCTTAATTTCAAGGCATCCAAAGAAAAGCCCGGTTAAGCAGTCGACAACCTCCCTAGGTTGAACTGCGAGATGCCCTTCATAAAAAAAAATGTAAAGGTTTTTCAGTTTAATGTGAAAAAGGTAAAAAAAAAATGCCGACTGAAAAGGACATCGACTCTCAAATGATTACCACGTATTCAGAACATCATTCTGAACATAGAAATTTTGCATCGGGGATTAAGATAATCTGCTGTTTCTTACACAAACGCAATACCTATACGGTCAAAACAGCTGAACTAGCTCTTACGGTCAAGTTCACCTACAAGATAACGGTCGGTAAGCAAATCTGATGATTAAACAGAGTAATCAACTGTTATCGCTAATCCAATGTCGGTGAACATGGCCCTTAATCATCAGATTTGCTTTCGTAAACACGAAAATTCATGGTAAACATCTGTTTTCAGATAATCAGACCGGAGAACTTGTCGGAGAACTTGGCCCTTAAGGTCTCGATGTCCGGGACAGTAAAAATCTAATTGGGGTTTTCAATTCATAAGTTCTCCGAAGCAATAAAGCAAGTTTATAGCAATTGGCTAACTCACCACGATGTGGAAACGTAACTTTACTGACCAAAAGGATGTACTCACAACCTCTGCCTACCCTCTCACTGAATGCAACCGAGATAAAATATTTACTTAAAAACATGGATAACTTTGAAACTGAACGCCATTTAACTCAATAAACTAAAGACATGTGCTTACAACTGCATACAAGCGGCATTATTGACAGACAAAGAGAGTTGAAGCTTTTGTAGGCAACTTGTTTAAAGCCTCCTTTCAGATGCCTACAATTGAAAGTTTTGTTCAGAAACACGCGCCAACGTTGTGGGGTGGAAAATACCTTGAACAGTAATGTAAATAGGTTTATAGATTAGTGTATTTATGTGTTAAGTTTTCTCTTGTGAAACTAAAACTTTGTAGCAATTTTTGGGTTGATCTTGATGAGAACGTTTATGTACTATTGGTAAATTTAAGGGATGTGTAATATATGCCATAATAACAGATAATATATTATCACTTGAAATAACGTTCACATGATATAATTTTCATATGCTATTAAAACAAATAACCTAATTTCATGTGATCTAATATTACATTTCATATAAACTTCTTTTGCACTAATAACATTTAGTATAACGTTCATCTCATATAATTTTCAATTAGTATATTTCTCTTTTTATATAACGTTCAGTTGACCTAATTTTCATATTTACTCATTTTCTGCCCTAATTCTGTAGTGAATAAGTAAATATCAGAAAACATTGTTTTATATTTAAATATTTAAAAATGTAATAGATATGTATTTATGAATAAATAAAAACGAATAATAATGACTATTTAATAACGACAACAGCTCGGAAACGATTCTAGATTGGTGAAAGCAATCATTGTCATCTTCTTTCATTTGTTCCATTCTACTTCGGGTCGGCGCAAGACGTCGCACTTACTCATTTCTCTTTCATATCATTCCTCACTCAATTTATTCCATCCATCTTTTCTTTGGCCTTCCCATCCCTCTCCGTCCACCAAAATTCATCTCCATTACTCTTTTAGGAATATACGTTTCATCATTACATGTACATGCAAATTTCCTTTCAACATTTGGTGAAAGCAATCACGAAGCCGTCAACCAAGCATTATGTACATCAAACTAAGAAACTTTACGCAAAAATAATTGCTGGAATACTACTTTTTTTTTGGGTGACAAATCCAGTTTTACGGTAGGACGACCCCCGTACTATTCAATCCATCATTGAATAGTACGGGGGTCGTAAAGTTGTCTTAAGTAAAAAAAATACATTAAAAACAAAACATGTATTAAAACAAAAACCTGTTAAAAAGTTGGAACTTTGACCCTTAATATGTCCGTAACTAGAAGGTTCCCTGGTATGGTCTAGAACCAAAAAATCATCGCAATGACGAGGAGAACAAGTGCTTTTCGGCTTCGTTAAAAGTCTTTGTACACCCTATAATATCATAAACACACCTGTAATCCCCGAATGGTTAGGTTAGGTTAAATTACATAACAGTAAAAATAGATGGATGTCGCATAGATTTTTATTTTGTGATGGGTGTTGTAGTTATGTTGGTGGTCTCATATGGTCATCTCATAAAGACCACTATTGTACAGTACTATTTAAGGCTTTGTTGTAGGAGGGGCGGGCACCTATTGGTGGAGACCTGTGAATCAAACCCATAACCCAATGTAGCAGTAGCACGTACGATAACCAGACCAACGTGTGAAAAATTGTAGCAGAATATCACGAAGTTGCTCTAAGACGACGCGGTCTCCCTTGACTAATTGTGGGATCTTCTTCTTCTTTGCGTGTCGATAGACTCAAATAATACTCGACCAGTATATTGCCACCTGCACAGCTCTGTCATTGGCTTCATTTAAATCCTGGATAGCCCCTCTGCAGGATATGCCTCACCTCCTTTCTAGCCCATCCTGCTCAGCCACCTGCACCTTCCAGGATTTAAATGACGCCAATAGTGAGATAAAGTCATCTAATTGCATTTGAACAAATTGTTTTGTTTTCATTTACTGGCTTCTTCCACTATATTACAGAACTCGGAAAAAAACAAAAGCGACCGATTACGATCAATTAAGTGATCCTCTCAAACTAATTGTTTTAAGGCCTATTTCACGATGTCCGAATAGCCACTACTTACCGAATAAATTCAAAGATGAACATCACAATTTGTATGAAATTACCTGCCAAGTAAGCTAACGGGAACTTAATCGTAGGTGGTGAAACAGGCCCTTAGTATTTCCCAAGCACCTATTTGGGATCTACTTAAACAATGTATACGTAACAACAAGCGTCTTAGGAAAGAAAATTTTTTTTTGGTATTCTCCCTTTTAATTGATATCCATATCATGGGTATATGATAGACCGCCATCTTTGGGAGTCCGCCATATCAGATTTAGAATACAACATGTCAGCTTAATCGGTTGGGGATAACTTTTTTAAAATTCAGTTGCAAGATTTGACCTAAATAAACACCCATTATGTATAAAAAATTGCTTGTAAAAAGAAAAACATGTCAACAGAACCACTCGCATTTTTCTAAAGTCCCATAATTTGGTGGAGCGTAAACTTTTTTAATATTTGCATAATGGCTTGAAGAGGCTCTCGTTAAGGTAAAACCTTGGATTGTGAGGTCGTGACCTCCCTTGAGCACTCTCAGTCTTCAGCTTTCGACGACCTTAGAGATGCATTCTTTGCATACTAAACGTTACTTATTTTTAGCGTTTGTTTTTCTTTGGGATGACCGGAAGATATTTTCTTTTCAATTTGTTGGATCATTCGGTTAGATGTTTTGTGATGTAAATTTTACAGAACAATGGAAAGAGTGGAGGGAGACCTTTGCCAAGGAGTGGGACAGCAGGCTAGGAAAAAAAATGATTATTTTATTTTTTTAAATTAATATTTCAGCAGTCGATTGATGCCAAAAAGCAGACAAGTCAGAAAACGTGCAAGGTGGTCAGACATGGTTAAGAAAACTGTAGGAAGTGAAACGTACTGAGCGGTCTACACTGTGGAAGATCACATAACTTGGAGACCTTAGAATAATAACGCATAGAAGCCGCGTCTAGAACAAAACACGAGCGATATCGTGTGTCCACTTCATTTTATTTGTGTGCGTGAGCCGAATGCGTCTACGTTCCTTAAACGCACACAAATAATTATAGCTTTCAATGATACCATTACCAGCCCGTTACCCAATAAATATGGGAAAACGCACTACAATGTTGCTGGATCAAATCAAGACAAGTATTTTATGTTATCAGGAACTGGATAAGATGAAGATGATTATTATGTAATATGACATATTTTTACGGAACGTAAAATTCAATTTATTTATTTAAAAATAAAAGAACCATTAATTGAATGAAGAATGGGATATCGTTCCATGCGCTTAGAATGTTTGATGTGTGATGTGTTTTATTAATATTAAGGCATGTATTAATTGCTGACATCTAAAGAAATTGGTGTTGATATAAATTAATAGTAAGTGTTGTGTGTCGCCACCGGTAATCTATTTACAAAGACTAATATAAAATACCTAATGTCAAGTTAGTTTCTCGAAACTGGCCAAATGTTATATCGTATTCAATAACGTAGGTAGTAGGTAAATCAAAAACATTTTTTTTTGCTAATCAAAATTGAAAGCAATGTAATGTAGCAACACTGTATTGTGATAAGTTAGGTTATTATAATTTTTGTTTGATGATCGATTTACGTAAAAATAATGTATAAAATGTAAGTACTTAGATGTGTCACATTTTTGTGTTTTGCTGAAGTGCTATGAATTCCTTACACGCTACAAACTGTCATTAACTATTTTAAACAATTTACTCGCGAGCTGTGTTCGCCGGAACGTGACCTTAAGTACTGATGGCGCGCCGAGAGAAGTATGCCATGTACGGCATAGTTTTAGTTTCCTCACTTTTTGCACTCATACTAGGTTTCAATGCGTTACTTTTCATATTTATGTTCGCAGTCTTTAGCATTGCAAAAATAATGAAGAAGAAGAACACTGAATAAAAGGACATTCTAAAGGAGACCACAACGGCAAACCGCAGCAGCAAAGCCGCTCCAAAACCCAACACTTTATACAAAGTGGAGACGACAATACGACAATAAATTAAAAACATTGTTTTAAGCTTTCACGGTTTACAACTATACTTATATTGTCACTTACGGGATAAAGACGAAGAATGGGTAGATACATTTAGATAGATTTAGTTGTCTGCTCCTAACAAGTTATTTCCATCCACCGGCATTTTCCAGTCAACCCGTGATCATGGTGCTTGCAACAGCGCCGAAATATCGGGAGCTCAAAATAAATAACATCACGGAAAATTTCCCGTAAGTGGCAATATATTAATAAATTAAAACACGGGCAATACTAGGTTTTAGAAATATGTTTGAACTATCTAATAAATCCTAACATCGAAATAAAAAAAAAAAAAACTAAATGGCATAAAACCGTAAACGAAATGGAACACCAATAATAAAATATTGGATCCAGGCATAATTTGCACTTATTCGAAAAAGGAAATAAAAAAAACGAATTTGGAAATAGTTTTTGAGTTGGCAACACGTATTTAAGGTGGTTGCGTCAGGGTAGCCGGCGAAATTCAAATTTTGATATTGATTATTTCATGAAAACGTCATTCAATAGGGTTAAATGAACTTACAGGGTTATATTGATGATTTTGATGATTGTGATTCTGTAACAACATACGTGTTACTGGCACGACTCATTTTTCATCAACATGCATCCTGACAATGACCTGCAAATTGCAAAAAACTTAAGAAAATTTGAATTTCGCGGGCTACCCTGACGCAACCACCTTAATGTTCATACCGAAGTTCTTAACCTGTTGGTCCTAACCTACTAACAAAAATCCTGAAGAAAATGTACAAAATTAAAAGTTCTGTGTCTGTGAAACTACTGCATATATTCGATAGATTGTTGTATTCAGACTAAGAAAACGTCATGAGGTATACAAAGTTTAATTTACTGTCGAATTGTCGGGTCTCCCTTATATAAAAACTTAAAAAATAACACTATTATTTCCTCTAATGTGTAGGACTGTAGGTAGTAACAAATCTCTTAAATGTTCCAATAAACTGAAACGTCACTGGCAAGAAAAGCTATTAGAATGAATTGAGTTAACAGAGCCATGAATATTTATATCGGCAAGCGAGAAATATAGAATGATTGACGTAATTTCTATTGACGAGGACGATTGACCTCTTTTGTAGAAAATTGTTCCGTGAAATTGTTAGGTATTAGTTTCTAGAGTTCCGTACCCGAAGTGTAACCAACGGGACCCTATTACTTAGCCTCCGCTGTTTGTCCGTCCGACTGTCAGCGGGCTGTATTGCATGCTCCGTAATAGGTAGACAATTGAAATTTTCACAGAATGTATGTACCTCTATAACAACAAAATTAAAGGGACTCCCGTACTACGATGGTACGGAGACCTTTATTCACTAATTCGACTCGCAATTGGTCGGTTTTTAGTTTGCTGTAGTTAGTTGATCGAAAGGTCTAATGGTTTGAAGTTTTAGGTGAGTTCACAAGTAAACATTTTCTTGCAGGAACAAAGATCTTTTGGGACGCGGTAAAAATCAGAATTATAAAAAAAATCATTCCTACAAGCGACTGTGATTGAATAAGAGTCTGTTAAAAACTGACTTAATATTATTCTTCTTTATCGTGTGGTTATAGTGCCTAACCTGGGGTCTTCTCTCTAAGCATGAAACCCGTAGTTTCGGCCGAAGTTACAGGCGTTTCCTACGCCGTAGCACCTACGGACGTTATAGTGCGAGGGCCGAACTAAGAATGAATGACAACGCCATTTGACGGTTGACCCTACTCCTGACGTGTTTTTTCCCGTCCGAAAAGTTGAAAGGGATCGTTTTACAAAGACAAGCATAAATATAATCAGCCTGTAATGTTCCCACTGCTGGGAGACACGGCCTCCTCTCTATGAGAGGGAATGGGCTAGAATCAACCACGCGGGTTGGTAAAAGTCACAAGTCTTCGAAATTTTGGTTCTAGGACATGCCGGTTTCCTCACGATGTTTTCCTTCACCGTTTTGATAGCAGTGGTGATGAAATAAATGACACAAAGTAATGTGCCAGTCAAGACAAAGATATGAAAATGAAGAAATATCACAGCCTAAACATTTTCAAGTACAGAAACATATCCAAAGTAATTAATAGTACAATATTATCTACAAGCGAATGCTTGGATAATTGAGTTTCAGTTTCAGTGATCAATTATAAACAATTTAGACGTTTTTACCTATATTCTGAAAGTTACTTGAGTTTAGGTAAACTACTTGATACTACCAACTAGTGTGCCGAATAATGCCTGAAAATTCAAGTGTTTAAATTACTTCAGCAGTTTATATAACATTGTTATGGATAGTAACAAGCCTCTTGGGCTTGTAGCTAAGAGACACGCATGCTGGCGGAGGCGGCGAATGTTATGTGGCGGTGCACCGCGCGGAGATGCGGTAAGCGCCGCTCTTCCGCGCGGTCCGGCGTTATAAATGTATTGTGTTACGGGCTGGCGCTATTTGCCGAGATATAAAATCTGTCCAAGTTCGGCATCAGAGGATGCCATGTTTAAAACTTTAATATTAAACCTATTACTTCTTCTTAAATAACTTTGATCTTTTCTTGGTGAAATAGATTTGGCTACGCTAAGAATAAGCCCATGTCCGGACGGAGTGGACGGACGTCTTCCGGATGTTATGAAGGTATAGTTTTATGGTCCACACCGGGAATGTAAGTTTTTTTTTCTTCGTTTCAATTCACAACTCGTACTCAACACACAACAAGGAGCTCGTGGCTAGTTTATAACAGCCGCTCGGGTCGATCTTTAGGTCAAGCCGCGTTTGCCTTGGTTGGTCTGTGGATGGGTGACAACCCATTACATACTGACTTTCCTCCGTGCTTCTGAAAGCACGTTAAGCCGTTGGTCCCGACTGCCGTATGTATATTTTCGACAGTCGTTACAGGTAGTCAGTAGCCCTAAAGTCAAACAATCAGTCTTACCAACGGGTATTATATTATATCCAGTAAAAAATGGGTTGTGGAGGTCAGATAGGCAGTCGCTCCGTGGAAAATACTGGTATTCAGCTGGATCCTGTTAGGCTAGAAGCCGACCCCAACATAGTTGGGAAAAGGCTAGGCAGATGATGATATGGGGGTCTTTATTAGAGCAACAGAAGCCAAAACAACAGTTTTAAAAATTCACGCAAAAACTACTGCATGGATTTGAACGCAGTTTTCACCACTCTACTGTTAGATGCTTAACTTAAAAGATAGGCTACATTAGATATAGTTTTGGACCCGACAGGTGGCGCCATGCGAACCAAGGGTGGGTCGATAGTATAAAATAAATATTTCTTCTTTCTTTAGCTTTCTTTAAAAAATACTGGTATTCAGCTGGATCCTGTTAGACTAGAAGCGTACCCCAACATAGTTGGGAAAAGGTTAGGTAGATGATGACTCTTTTAAACAACTACTCTTATTATAGCTTCAAATCATAACATATTTTTCTTAACATTTAAATTACAAGAATAATTTTAAAATTAGTTCTTAATTAAAAATATGGCCCTCAATATCTACAATGAAAATAATATAAAATAAACCTATTTCAAATTCCTCTTCGACTTAATTACAAAAAGATTAGCCCTCGTAGCAACAGTCGATACAGAAATTAATTAACAATATTACAACTAATTAAATCTTAAGATTTATTTCGTTGAAATGGTCCTTTTCGTCTAGTTGGACGTTTCGTTTAGTCGGGGGATGTGTGGAATGGATAAAATAAGAAATGACTATTTATGAGGAAGTTTGAAAGTGGCGCCGATGGCTGAAAAGTTGTGTGGTAATCGATTGTCAAGCATGCAATCTTGCTTGCTTATGGGCATGTGATGCGGAGGAATGAGGAAAATGTCGTGAGGAAAGTTTTGAGTATGAATGTGGATGATGTGGATGGACTAAATAAAGGATGATGGTAAGAAGGAGGTGTCTGATGAGGTGACGAGTAATATTAATGTAAATAATGTACCATCTCAACATAATGTACCATTACTGTAGTTACTGTGTTGTGTACTTAATACTCAACATGAATGTCGAGAATATCACGCCGCGCCGGCGCCGCCGGGCGACTGCGGGCGGGTAGCTGAGGTCGCGGAGGGGGTGCTCGAGCTGCGAGCGCGCACCGGCCGGCACAGCACTGCGTCATCGTCCACCGAGCGATTGACAACTTATTTACTTATATCTTTCTCTTTTCGAATTTATTCAACCGTTTGTTTCTCCTTGTTAAATCTTTAAATACAGTCCACTACGATAAGTAACAACGTGTTTTCCTCACAACACCTGGAGGATATCAACCCACTCCTTTCTAATGAATGATGTAACCAAGGTTTTGTAAAAATATACTGATTTAAAAGAATGTCCATGGGAGTTTCTTGCCCGTTCTTCTACATAGAGATCTACGCTAGGGAATGGGCAACTACAGTACTTTCACAGTTTTTATGCTTTATGACTGGGACTTTAGCTTCATTACATTGTTATCTTTGTCGACAATTCAAAAGTGCCTGTAACTGGCCTACTTGAAATAAATGCTTTGATTTTGAATTTGGGATAAAGGCAGGAGAGAGATGATGCTCATGACTGTGTTTCTAGCTAAATAATAACTTCACATACATACAGGGTGTAAACGGACTCTTCACGAAGCCGTCAACCAAGCATTATGTACTGTACCTGGCGGATGAGATGACCGAGCCTGGCTCGTTTTTTTTTGACGTTTTCTAAAAATGAAACCTAGCTAGATCGATTTATCGCCCCCGAAACCCCCTGCATACTAAATTTCATGAAATTCGTTGGAGCCGTTTCCGAGATTCAGAAAATATATAATATATAGGTACATATATACAAGAATTGCTCGTTTAAATGTATAAGATTAAACTAAGTAACTTTACGAAAAAAAATATCGCTGGTAAACGACTTCTTTTTTGGGGTGAAAAATCAATTCTACGATAGAAGTCAATGTATTGCATTCAAAACATTGTGCTGGTGGATAGTTTGAATAGTACAGAGGTTGTGAAGGTGTCTTAAGTAAAAAAATATAGTAAAAATATGTATTAAAAAAAAAAAAAAACTTGTGAAAGAGTTGGAACTTCGACCCCAATATCTCCGTAAAAGGTTCTTGGGTACGGTCTAGAACAAAAAGATTGTAGTGAGTTTACTAACAAAACTAAGGGCCAAAATGACAGCATAATTATTTTAAAAATACTGGAAATAAATTACTAAATTTATTTCAAGTAATTTCATTCCTGCTCTCTGTTCTATTAATTCCAAAATATTAGTAAGTCATTAATAAAAAAATAGGTTTTGATTTAAATTAATTTAAAAATCAAATCTAATAAAGCATATTATGACACTTTTATTTTAGGCAAAAAATTAAACAGTTGCAAAATAAATGGTTTTATAAAAATAAATAAGTAACAAACCTTTATTTTTTGCCTTTTCCTTAAAATACTATATTTTGTTGAATTGTACTATATTTTTTGTGGCTTATTTTGGCAACCCTATCCTCCCTACCTTCCAGTTCCATCATCAGACCCTGGATACCATCTTAAGACAAATTACTCTTTAAGACGAATCAAACGAGCCCAAACTCGATGCAGTTACGTCGTTTTATTACGGAGATCCTATGGCCACATTCTAGCTTCATCATCAAACCCTGGTTACCATTTAGAGACAAAGTATTCGTCAAGACGAATCGTACGCGTCCAAACTCGATGGGGTTGCGTTGTTTTATTACGGAGATCCTATGGCCACCTTCCAACTTCATCATAAAACCCTGGTTATCATTTAGGACCAAACTCGTTGAGACGAATAAAACGAGTTCAAACTCGATGGGTTTATATCGTTTGATAACGAAGTTCCTATGACCACCTTCCAGCTCCATCATCAGACCCTGGATACCATCTAAAGACAAAGTACTCATCAAGACAAATCAAACGAGCCCAAACTCGATGCGGTTACGTCATTTTATTACGGAGATCCTATGGCCACCTTCCAGCTTCACTATGAAATCCGGGTTACCATCTAGAGACAAAGTACTCGTCAAGACAAATCATGCGAGCCCAAACTCGATGGGGTTATGTCGTTTCATATCAGAGTTCCTAAGGCCACCTTCCAGCTCCATCATCAGATCAGCTCCATGTGATTTGACGGCACGGTTGGCGCAGTGGCTGGGCGATTGACTGTTGCGCTGCGTGTCGTGGACAAATGTTTGTATGGCCTACAGATAGTTGTTTCGGGTCTGGCTGTTTGTGTATGTGAGTTTAAAATGTTTGTTAATGCACCCACGATACAGGAGAAATTCCTAGTGTGGGGCAACGATTTAAAAAATAAAAAATAATGTCATTTATATATTGCACTATCACGCGATATACATAAGCGTGCGAAATTTCAATTCAATTGGAAATTGGAAATCGGAAAGTACGTCAAAGAAGAAGGGTCACGACCCATAGGAAATTTACCCAGGCCCGACACAAAAGGAACTCAGTTATTTTGTAATATTAAATATAACATATTCTGAATATCAGTGGCTCATCATCATCATCATCAGCCTATAATGTTCCCACTGCAGGTACAAAGGCCTCCTCTCTATGAGAAGGGATAGGCTTTAATCCACCACGCGGGCCCAGTGCGGATTGGTAGATGTCACATGGCTTTCGAATTTTTGGTTCTAGCACATGCCGGTTTCCTCACGATGTTTTCCTTCACCGTTTTTGAGAGCAGTGGTGATGAAATGCAACACAAAGTAATGCGCCTGCCTGGGTCCGAACCCACGACTTACTGTTCGTAAGTCAGGTTCACTACCACCGCTGCTGTTTTCAGTGGCTAACAGCTCCATATTGCCGTTTGATTTTGTTCAGGCTAAATATTTTGAAATATAGTATTTTAATGAATAGTAATTATATATATTTAAAATGAAGCTATATATATATATAAATAGACAGTCAACCACCATTTAGCCATCACCTTTTAGCTCCATTTTAGCTAAAATATTTTTTACAAAAATCTTTCTTTTATACAGAGTGATTTTTTTAAGAGGGCGTGGGTGGCCAAATCCGAAACTATGAGGAATAGAGTATAATACTCAAAGGAGTCTCGAGCCCGATTTCGATAAAAACTATAACTGCATCATTCGATTTTTGAAAAAGGGGTATTAATTTTTTTTTTTTGAAACACCCCTGAACAAAAACATAAGGCAAAATTTTGGTGTTAGCCATTAATTTTGAATATAAAAAATATATTTTTAGCTATATTTTAAAAAAGTAAAAGAAACTGAGATATGTCTCATTCGGGTCGGGTCTGGGTCACAAATGACCGTTCTTTTTTAAACCAAATTACTAAACCGATATTGATGAAATTTCTATAGGACCAATCGGGAAGTATATCCTTTCACATAAAAGAAGAATTTTTCAAACCGGATTCGAAATTACGGCGTTATGCGGTAACAAACACAAAAAAAACACAACCGAATTGAGAAACTCCTCCTTTTTGAAGAAAGTTGGTTAAAAACGTAAGAGTCTTTTTACACCCTTTATTAGAACTAACGTAGGCAGTGAAAATAAATGACTTGAGAGAAAATTGTATTTTCATTGCCCGTAAGAGTTTCTACGAAGGTTCTGAACAAACACTGTATGTGGATAAAGTAATAAAGTTTCTATGTACCCTGGAAATTTCTTACGTAACTTGTTGGGCCCTTTATATTTTTTTTAATATGTAAAAGTAGGTTTTATAGGTGTATTTTCGCTACGGTATCATAAATTGTTGGTTTATCTTTACAATCTATACAAATAAATAAAATTGAAGTGTCTGTAATTCCCAAATTACAGTTTTTTCAAAACTCAAAACTTTCCTCACGACGTTTTCCTCATTTCTCTGCATCACATGCCTATGCGCTTTCACTTTCCAAATTCAAACTTTAAATTAACAAAAGAAAACTAATGATTTTATCGTAAAACTACTTTATCAATCGCGCGAATGTTGAAACTGTGACGTGCTTGTTACTAGAAATTAAAAAGCTTTAAATACTAATTTATGAAAATTAGTTCATAAAAAAAAACGTACAAAAAGTGTGTGTGCACGTAAGTAGTTATACTTCTTTAGCGTATAAAACTAAAATGTTGACTAGCTAACTCCAGGGTGTCGGTTTTTCGTGACGGTGTGCGCGCGCATCTTAAAAATTTACTCTCATCGTTTTTCCCTAACGCGTCAAAAGAAGTATAACTTCAAAAATTAAAAAAAAAAAACGCTGATTTAAAATATCCAATGCAACGATTTGCCGGTGCCCGGTTGAAATGGATTGGATTAGTTTGCCTACATAGTTCCGATTATTTTGATTTTAACCAATATCTATGTGTATCAATGTGTAACCGAAGTTAAATAAATCAGCCCACGCAAGAGAAAGTTTAAATGGATTACAATGAGTTTTCTCATTCTAACTTAGTGTGACGAGTTTTAAAGCTTTGTATTTTTCCTTCTCTATATTTCATCGGAAGTAATAGGGAATATGCGTATGATTCAAATAACGCTATTTTTTTATATGAACTCTTTTCTTTTAGATTTACGTACATATTCATATTTTTTAATTTAATTTCGTTTTGATTAAGAAAATAATTATTGGAAAGTGCACAAAATGAGAGGGAAATTCAATTAGTTGAAACGCAACGCTATTGGTCGGAACGAATTGTGACGTCACCGTATTTAATAACAAATGTCAGCTAGTGCATAGTTGTTGAATGCTTGCGATTAAATTCGGTTTTATTGTGACTTTGAGCAAATATTGAAGTGAAATTACATTTGTTTTCTTAAAGAGTTGTAAAAAGATTCACACGAAAATGACTGGTATCGGTTACGTCAAGACACAACCGGACAATCTTCCGAAAATTTATGTGTTTATGATGGCCATGTATTTCGCATCAAATTCGGATTTTACGTCTTCTGAAATAAAAGGAGTGAAAGCAGCAAGGTAATTACGCGCTTGTCCGGCCTACACCTAACCGGACAAACAAGAATCGTTCCAGGGTTCCAAGCTCACTCTTACAAACTTCATGAGAATCTACTAGAGCCACCTCCGCCTCGCGGCCCTCTCAGCCAGCAGCCACGCAGACCAACCGCGCAGGCTCCAGACGCGGTTACTACATCCTACCGCCGCAGCAGCTGGGGAGTGGCTGGACATCTCCTGACGCTGTGCTACTGGACCCTGGACTTCCACGCCGGAGCCGCACCCTACGTCCGACGTCTGCAGGGCAGTGCCGCTTCTCGGCAGTTCTATCTTAATGCAAGCTCGATATTCTTTTCCACGAACCGGCTTAACCGACTTCTACTTTTCTAATAAATTTATATAGTAACGTCTAGGTACTTCCTTTTGTTTCAATTCTCCTACCTACCCTAAGGAAGCAGCACTGTTACACCATCAATATTATGTTTATTATTTGGATAATTTTTACCTATAAGTCAAGAAAAATAGCATACTTATCTTTAAAATGTGAATAAGAATTTTAAGGTTATGATTATTTCATGGAAAAAAACATTGTCTAAAGCTTACGCTGTTTTCTAATATGAACTTGACACTGCTCGAGCTGATTGCAATCAAAGGATTTTCATGAACTATTCTATGGTATCAAAATCGTGGGCTACAAGTTATACAATGCTTTTGGATGGATTGGATATGGATTGTATTTTTTTTTTTTTAGATTTGAACGAGAAACATATGGCGAATCTGCAGTTGCATAATATGTGCAAGTTAAACGGGAGGGTAATATATGCACTGTGAAGGCTCGAATAACACCTGAACACAATGTCCGACATAAGTGTTATTCTGTAACACTTGTGTGTGATGAGAGATTCCACTAGTATTGAATGCTACTGGAAGAAGTCAGAATTATCATCAGTGGGTACAAGCCTTAAATTTATTAAGGAGAAGGATATGTGCAATATACCCAAGATGCAACTTAAACCTGTATGCGGTGCTGAGTTAGCACAGGACTGAACTAGCAGGGAAATCCTATGCTCTTCTAACTGAAAAACAAAAATAGTAAATTAAAACATAATATGTAGTCTGTGAAACAGATACATTGCCTAACAGATTTTTTAAAATAAATATTAGTTTGCAATATTCTGTGTTTATTATATTTTGAAAATCTAAAATTCATAGCACATCATTGTAACTAGTAAGTCTGAGTCAGTCAGTGGTCGTAATTGAACCAAACCATAGTACATAATAATATAGCTTTTTTCAAGTAAGGTTGTAATGTAATAAAGGATAATGATGACACTTGCAAAGATTAGCTGATGAACAAACAAATTGTACTTTAAGTGAAATAAATACTTTCGACAAAATGGTCGTCACAACAGTATAAACAAGTTGATGGAGATATAATGGTGCCGATTCCCTTGTTCACAAACTAAACTAAAATTAAGTTGAGTGCATCTTTTTCTTTTTATTTCACTATGAAAAGGACAGAAGATAATTATTAGTTTAGTCCTGTCAAATTAGTCAGCACCTGACGCAATTTGATGTAATTTTAGTAGTCAACTTTTTAATCACGTCTAAACTTGTGTCAGGCGCTGGTTAATTTGAGAGGACTAAACTAAAATTTATCTTCTGTCCTTGTCTTAATGAAATAGAAAGAAAAAGATGCACTGAATTTAAATTTGGTTTAGTTTGTAAACAAGGGAATCGGCACCAATGTCTCCATGTCTCTTTTCATGATTTTACACCACTATCTCCTTGTGTTCAAACCTCTCGGTACAAGAAAATAACACTTTATTTGGTGCATTTCTATTTGTGTTTTTACACAAGGGCACGATACAGTACCGAAAAGCCGGTTTATTGTCCTGTTGCATTATTTAATTGAAGTAAAACATAAAATATTAATAGATTACAGCCCAAAACACTTCTGCAGCTATTCACTAGTTGTGTGTTGTTACAGACTGTGACGTCACGACAAGCGCGCCAAAATGGCGGTCGTTTAAAAAGCTGATATCAGCCTTCTATTTAAAAACTTTTTTTTTTAACCAAATATTGTTTTTTTGGTGCTGGTTTTTTTATCACCTTTATATATTGATGTAAATAATCATTTAAAAATATTAAAAAATACATGCATTTTAGCAAGATAAATTTACGGAAAATGCGAATCACTATGAATATCCAAGAATTGATATTGATAAGCTTTGTTAGAGGAGACTGTTAACTAAATGAAGAGTAAACAGTCAGAAATTTACATAGTGTATACGTGGCCCGCCAAAATCCGCTTTTATGCCAAACTAGTTTGTCCTAGGTCAAACCGGTTTATCGTGTCAGAATATGCTAACCAGGACTAAGCAATTACACCGGCATGACACCGCTTGCCTAACCCATTTTAGATGACTGCGTCCTCGGTCTTGAGGTCACAAGCGCGACTGCTGAGCATGAGGTCCTGGGTTCGATTCCCAGATCGGGCAAAGTATTATTGGGTTTTTTTATCAGGAATGCCTCAGTAGCAGCCACGGAGTCTGGTTCTGTGCCCGGTTGAGGGTAATCGGCTCGCCCCTATTACATGGAACTTAAACAGAACTGGCGAAATGTGGGTTTACTACTAGCTACACCTCTACCTAACCCTTTGGGGATTACAGGCGTGATATTATTTTATGTTATGTCCAGTGGTCGGAGTAGGTAGAGCTGTTTTTGCTACTTGCGACATGCGGACATAACATGGATATGCCAAATATTTCCTGGAATCCCGGGAATTCTCGGAATATTTCCTTGTGCAATAAAGTATATTTAGTATTGTTTCTAACAGTTTTACTTAATTAATTCATATTTCCCGAAGCTACCTCTAACAATATTCCAGGATCCCTGTGTGTGTATATAAGTAAGTATATACTGTTTGGGTGCTCACCTACTACCTGCTCATAACTGTCCACTTACCCATATTAACTCACTTAAATCAATCGAAAATTTCAAAATCCCGGGATTTCAGAGGCATATCCATGTTAACATCAATGTTTGCGGTCATTCACCCCAAACAGCTCTACCAACTCCGACCACTGGTTATGATCCTATGATCCTATGATCGTCTTTTTGTAATGATCCCTAACCTAGTAACTTTGGCCAAGGACTAATATTTGTATTTCAAATTGGGTTTCGCTGGCAACATACAAATAATAATTATTTCATAATTAATAATTATTTCTATACTGTGTTTATTACTGAGAATTTTTCGCCGTAATGCACGAGTGCTGTTTTTCAGTTGCTCTACAAATGAAAACTTCATACCTAATAATTAAAATTTTACGAAATACATGATTGATAACGATTTACTAAATCAGCAGTTAACTTGCATTCAACTACAGATGATAAATCGAGTCTTTATTGTTCTCAAACTTGTAAAAAAAAGTTAATAATTATATTATTCTCAAATTACAGTACATTTTTCTTTTTTCTTTTTATAAAAAACGTTGCCCCACACTAGGAATTTCTCCTGTATCGTGGGTGCGTTTACAAACACACATTTTTTGAAGTACAAGACTGATTTTTGGATGAAGTACAAGACCGTGATTAGACCTCTTACCGCATGTATCAAAATACTGGGCTGTGAAGAAGATGCATGAAAAAAGATTGCATGTAGCGGAGATGAGAATGTTGAGGTAGATGAGTGACAAGAATGGATAAGTAAGGAATAAGTGTATTGGAGGAAGTTTGAAAGTTGCGCTAGTTACAGTTAACTTGAAAGGGAATGGACTGTCTTGATATGGGCATGTGATGAGGAGGGACGAATCGCATGTGACTAAAAGAGTGACGAGTATAAATGTTGATGGATATTGAGGGAGAGGAAGACCAAGGAAACGATGGTTTGATTGTGTGAGGAATGATATGAAAGAAAAATCGCATGTGACAAGAAGAGCGGTGAGTATAAATGTTAATGGATGGAGAAGGAGAGGAAGACCAAGGAAACGATGGATTGATTGCGCGACGGTTGACAGACCGATAATGGAAGACAAAACCCTAAAAAGACGTGGGACAAGGGCAGAAAGATGGTGGTGAACAGTGGATGATTTAGAAAGAGTACGTTAAGATAGAAACATATCATTCTGTAGGTTCTGCTACCCCCATGGGAAAAAACTGTGAGTTTATGTACATAATATTGTATGTTAGTAGTTTTCATGTAACTAAGTGCTTCTATTAATATACGGTGATATAAACTAGTTTTACATAAAGACTATTAAATACAAAAATATAGCATTTAACCCCACATCATCACAATCATCCCAAAATCCTCCACGAGGAAGCTAAAATCCTCGTAAACATGAAACGTAAAACAATATTGATGGGGTGACATTATCGCAACATGTCTATTCCTGTAGCGAGGACGATGACGCACGTTGTGGGGTGGGAGTGTGGGGCAGCGTCATAATATAGCTGAAATTCATATTCGGTCATTTTAGCTGACCGACAGTGCACGGTGTGAGGTGTGAGCGAAAAGCGGTTTGAAAACATTGCGTTCTTTTTTTTCGTGTGGTTAGCGCCTAACCTGGAATCCGAGATTTCATACCGCTCATGGGCCTCTGACCTGGCTTTACATGCCGTCGCGAAATATCTCTCAGGTATGTTGGTTTACTCGCGATGTTTTCCTTCAACGAAGCAAGTGATAATTATACAATACGCACATGAATCCGAAAAATCAGAGGTTCGAACTCGAGACCTATGATTTGGCCGTCCAACGGTAACACCTCAAGCTATTACTGCCTAATAAATAATAATCATATTGCGTTTAAGGACTAGACAAGACCAAGAATTTTCCCTTTTGCTTACCCGTAGTGCATACAACACACAATATCTTCAAAAGCTTTTTGCAAGATGATATTTTAATAATTTGGTGTACAAAAAAACAAAACAACAAAAAACAAGATCTATGTTTGTCTGTTGTAGATCTTGGAGGTATTTTAGTAAATTATTTTTAAACCTTGCTTTTTGAACCACTGCAGCAGTTATCTCTTTCTTATTTTTATTTTCCAAACTGAACACAATTTAATTAAAGGTTTCTTTATAATTTAGCTTTTTCTCATGTAAAACTACCCGTTCACTCGAAATTCACTCATAACTTGCACCACTTAAAATATAATTACAAGTATTTGTACACACATTTCGTTCTTAACTGGTTTTTGATTGGATATCACCGTTTTTTCCGTTTATCATTCATTCGTTTCCGTTATACGATGTAGGTATATGCTTGGATGAAACGCAAATATTTGTGGAAGCGATGAAATCCTGACGAAGGTCATTGATATTGTTTTGTTTTGAATATTGATTTGGTTGAATTATCATCTGCGTCGGCTTTCAGTCTAACCGGATGCAGCTGAATACTATTTTACATGGAGCGACTGCCTATCTGACCTCTACAATCCAGTTAATACTGGTAAGTCTGTGTGCATGATAAGTAGACAAGAATGTTCCTTATCTACCCTGTAACCTTTTCAATACCATTTAGTACATAGCCCATGACCTTTAAAGTATACAAAAGTACAACTATGCAGTACGCAAGCATCACGTGACGATACTGGAGTTGACATTCACTTCCTTGCTGATGACAGTGACATTGTCGTCATTCAATGGTAAGGGAAATATGTAGAGAATTGTTGGAAAGGAACAATATTAAAGTTGGACTTAATTGTATAAGCGGATTTCACATCGTTTTGGCTAGTATAAAATCCGTTTCTATCTAACAAAAAACACAACAAGAGTAAATGTAGTACAACTTCATAAAGTAACAAACGAGGGCTTACCATAGTCACGAGTTTGTAAATACCAATTCTGCACGTGTGTCATACAATGTTTTTCAACACATTTATACCAGTACAATATGTAATGAAATAAACTTTTTCATTAGACTATTTTTTTTAATAGCAAATAAGAAATTATACAGATAGGTCACTACTCTTGGAGATCAATACATATCATCATCAATCAATCAATCATCAATATACATATAATAAAAATGTAACGGGTCGCTGTCTGTACATGGAAAATATATGAAAAAAATATATTATTGGGACCTTTATCAACACAAATAGCACCCAAAACAATGATTTTTAGAATTTTTGTCTGTTTGTCTGTTTATCTGTTTGTCTGTGCGTTTGTGCGCGCTAATCTCAGAAACGGCTTATCCGATTTGGATGTGGTTTTCGCTAATATATTGTGGTAAGCTTCACTTATCATTTAGTGTTTGTTTTGTGTCAATCAGTTCATAAATAAAAAAGTTATGCCAATTTTAAAGAGTCACGTCGAATTTTTGTTAAACTATGTATTCTTTCTCTGTTCAGTACCATTGACTGAAACTAATAACTCAACTTCATAATAATGGTTTATATAAAATTATGATTATATAATAAAATATAATAATAAATAACATGCCTGCCATATCAAAAAATGAATTAAAATATTAAAAACAAGTTACATGATTTTAGTATCAAGGCAGCAACTAAATAGATTTTAATATTTACTGTGCAATTAAAACGCCATTGTGCCCAAAAGTAGGAAACTGAAAACTGCTGTATTCTTTGTAAAGAGTAGGTATCCACTAAGAAAGGGTTTTTCGAAATACGGGTGGTAGTCAAAGAGGATGAAATAGGGTGTTGATCGCAGAGCCTAAACCGCTGGTACTAAAGACGTGACATTTGGAGGGTGTATTCTTTGTGAAGAGTCCACTAAGAAAGAGTTTTACGAAATTCCACCCCGAATAAGGTGAAATGGGGTGTTATATTTTCTGTGAAAAATTTTACTCACGGGGTTGATTGACTTGAAAATTAGGGCACAAACTCTTCTGTTAAAATTATGAGAAACGAGTATCATAGATTTTCCAAAATCATCCCCTGATTTATACATCAACGCACAGCCCAAGCCGTTGGTCCTAAAGACATGAAATTTCAAGGGTGTATTTTTTGTAAAGAATAGGTATCCACTAAAAAGGGTTTTCTGAAATTCTACCCCTAAGAGGGTAAAATGGAGGGGTTAAATTTTCTGTGAAACGTAGTGTTCTCTTGGCCATTTGACTCAAAAATTGGTGTACACACTCTTCAATTAAAATTATGAGACACGTGTATCACAGTGGTTGGTTGGTGTGCATGTTGCGAAGGGCGTGCGGGACGTGATTTTTTGTAAATGACCGATGAAAAAATTATATATGGGGGCTCCAAATGATATACTGAACAGGTGGTAACCATTTTCGCATCGGTGTTCTTTCCACCCATAATCGTACATAATAAACTATTATAAATGCGAAAGTTTGGATGGATGGAGGTTTGTTACTCAATCATGCCAGAACGGCTCAAAAGATCGTGATAAAATTTGGCACCGAGATAGATTATAGTGCGATGCGAGGGGATGGAGGGGTCAAAGTAAACTACATGCTAGTTACTACTCCAAGAGTCGATTACTCTTCCACCTTTAATTAGCAACATTATATACATAGTTACGACGTGATGTTATGTCGATAATCTACAATCACGTATTCACATACTATCTACCTTAGCATATTATACTACGTGCTGTACGTGACGTGCTGACATCACACCACATCACCCCCCTTAAATAAATAAAAAAAAAACTAAATTACAAGGTTTTTTTTCCTCATTACTAACTATCACTCTAACTCTTACAATACAATTTTGTTCTATTCTTATGCACTATATCTATTTTATTTTTATACTTAATCACAACATTTGGTGACTCGTCTTTTACAACTTCAAAAGGTCCATTATAAATACATGCCAATTTGTTGCCAGTTTCATTCTTAATCAAAACTAAATCACCTTCCTTATAGGTTACAGAATTAAGATTCTTATCATAACAATGTTTTCTAGCTAATTTACTCGCTATTAAATTCTCCCTTGCATCATTTTGTGCCCTTTGCAATCTGTACTTAAATTCTAAAGGATAATCATCAAAATTATACAATGGTTCAACACTTTCTCCTTGAAGACTACTTGGTAATCTGCATATTCTTCCAAACACTAATTCATAAGGTGTATATTTGGTAACAGTATTAACTGTCGTATTATAAGAAAAACACCAAAATGGAATCCAAGTACTCCATGATGATGGGTTATTATTCGTCTGTATCCTCAAATATGCACCTAATGTTTTATGTACATTCTCCAATGAACCTATACTCTCATGATGATACGACGTCGACATGACTTTATTGATGTTCAAGATATCACATAGCTCTATCATTACTTTCGAAACGAATTCACTACCCCTATCCGTAGTTATTGTTTTTGGTATTCCATATCTCATATGGTATAAGCACATAGATTACTTATTATACCAGAAGTAAGATCCCGAGGGCAATTCCCGAACTCCACGCGGGCGAAGCCGCGGAAGCTAGTTAATAGTAAAATTTGAACAATTATTGAAATTCTGTGAAATTTGCTGCTTTGGAAGCTTAAACTGACTGACTGATATTATTAATTTCAAACGTATTATGTTGAACGGGAGAATGTGGCATAAACCTCGGCAACGACGGCGGTGACATCGGTGGCGGCGGAGCTTGAAGCAGTTTTTAACATTGAATATATTGACCACATTGGGGACGGCTTATACTCCACACGTAATTCATTGAAATAAACCATCAAAACATTTTCAGAGAATGATTGAGTATTTCTTCGAGTCTTCCATGCTATACAATTATTGTACTTAAATCATTAAATAGTGCTCTCGCGATTTTGGCGGCAAGAGGCCGTTTTCTGCAATTTGCGCCTCATTTAAAATATCAGGTGGAGTCCATATTAATATCAGATTCCTCGCTTGAGCTCATATTATTATTTTGTTTGTAAATATCAGTCAGCATGTCGCAACAATCTTTGACGTTTCTAATATGAAAATGGCGCCACATGCACGTGGTGAAAATTAGAACTACATCTTTCGTCTCATTCACTCTTTAGTATTAAAGTGAGACAAACGCATTGAGCAAAAGCGCTTCCAAGGAGGTTCGATTAGTCAGCGTATTTATTCTCGTTATGTGAAACTCCATGGTGGAATTCTTAAAATATTTTTTATGGAAATTAAAAACAAAACCGTAAAGAATACGCACGGTGCTATACAACGGGGTATGCGGTAAAATAGGTACTTAGGTGAGATTTTACCGCACATTCCGTTGTATGGTGCGTAATTTTTAACTGTCGAACAATGTATACAGGCTTCGTAAATGCATTTTTCGAGCAAATGTGTTGAAAAATTGATTACTTAATCTTTGCAAAAATGTTATTAATTTGATATACGGATACAAAACAGAATCAATATGGAAGACAACAAACCATAGAGTTTAATTATGTCAACACCTACAAAAGTGCAATAATTACACGTTCAAAATGTATGGAACCATAGATTTTTTTAAATCGCCGATGAAAAATTTATATTTGGATAGTGAGGTAGTGATTATGTGCGTCATGTATGTGTTATGTGTGTATTTTGCGTCGATGTCCCGAAATCGTAATATACACTTTGAGCAGTTCACCATGAAAATAACAGCTAACATTTTTATTACGCGATCTATTTGCTAGGTAGGTAGGTTGGAAATGTAGCGAACAGAAGGAAATCTTTCAGCTCTTTTTTATGCGGAAAAGTCAATCAATATTTGTTGGTGCGCTTAAAAAGAAAAGTAAAACACGGAGCAATATAACTAGACGTATAGAACGACGGACAGACAGAGCGTATTTAAACTGACTGAAAAAATGTTTTTTTTTTTTAACTGAGCTCGTCGCTTTACCTATATCAATCGATTTTAAACCGTAGGTTTCTGAAGATAAAGCGCTATTTTGATTGGCGTTGGTTGATCTATTCCAGGTTTTGAAACCATTGAGGTGTGAAAAATATGATAGGGGAGTTTATTACCAACCTTTTGACTAATAATATGTTTCTTTTTTTTTAAATAATTAAAATGATGCATTATTCGTCACCTAAATATTATGTGACATACGTTTGGTGTGAGCACTCATTTTGTTATGTAGGTCGGAGTCAACGACTAGACTTTTTATTGAGATTATAAAAGGTTTAGAACCAGAACAGTTGTAAAATTAAAAGAATATTAATTTTAGTTATTGTTGTATGTACAAATTGAATCCAATCAGTGAATTTCGTTCGATGATTAGCAAAAATTGCAGTGTTCATTGACTTTTGTTATACAGGATGTAAGGGACAGCCCTCCACAAATTGATGGGCTGAATTCAGTATATTATACCAAGATGACCGGTACAAGAAAATGTTTCAAGAATGTTATGGGAATCCAATAAATTTTATTTGCTTATTTCCTCATACGCAATACATAGTTACCGTGGCAAAACGCATGTAGCGAACGGCAAGCGCGGCGACGAGTTCGATGAACTTTGTAGCTAGGCAGGAATTGCACAGCTGATTTCTCGCGGCGTTCGTTAGAGTATTTCAAAATCCATTGTTGTATTTTTGATATTAGCCGTATTATTTAAATAAATGGAATGTTGCGTACAGAAAATGTCATTTTACATTGAAATGAAAAAAAGGAATAGTGACTGAAAAAATAAACCGGAGAAAAATTCTGGTGGAATATGATTAAAAAAAGGAACTGAATGCACTCGGTCAATTTGTGGAGGGCTACTCGTTACACCCTGTTTAATAAATATTTACTAAGCGTTGTTTTTCTCATGCTTTTATCAAATAAATAATTCCATAATTATCTAAAATAATTAAAGAAAATTTAAAACATATAATATAAAAGAATTCTGGCAGCGGTGGGATTCGAACCCACGCCTCCGAAGAGACTGGTGCCTTAAACCAGCGCCTTAGACCGCTCGGCCACGCTACCTCATATCTAGTGTGACGAAATTATCAGACAATATCTAGGGCACGGTTGGAATGTTGATGTCATAAATGAACTAGATTTTCTTATCTGTCCTATTAATAACAGCGCGTCATGATAAATTCAATGTCTTTCATTAAATACGTCTGCACAAATGTAATTGTTAATAAAGAATGACCAAAGAACTGAAAAAATGACGCATCTATTGAGAACCTCCTCCTTTTTCTTCGTAGTCTAACCTATGACTTTTGTGCTTTTTCATTGTAATATCGTAAACCACTGTCACCAGGAATCGAACCCGTTGATTTTGAACACCATTCGATAGTGTCGCTGATAGGGATCAAATTCTGGAAAGTAATGATATGTCGCAAGGAAAATAATAAATTTATGTTTTTTCATATTTCAAATAAATTTTCTTGATTGATGACACCCGCAGCGCAGTTATCTTCACAGCAAGCAGCTTTTCCAAAAATCTAATGATGCAGTTTTAGTTTTCATCAAAATTGAGCTCAAGACTCCTTTAAGTATTTTTCGCTATTCCTAATAGTTTCAGATTTGGCCATCCACGCCCTCTTCAAAAGTTCATCCTGTATTGGATAAAACCAAACACCAATCTTATTTGCGCTACCAAACTAGATTGCAGTTTTTAATCTGTGTCGGACTGAAACAATTTTTTCCCGCCGAAGCTCCAATTACCGTTATGATTGCAAATGGCCGCCGTATCGACAGTAATAATATCGACCATCTGCCACGCGTTGTGCATTGGGTTTGATTACAGGGAGTCGGGCCGATGCGCGATGGGAAGCACAGGGTCGGAAGAGGACGGCGCGTCATTCCACGCACGCCTCAAAGAGATGTCTTCAAGCCGGGAGGGCAAGGGCTGATGCCTGCCAGGGCTGCAGGACTGTTCGAAAAAGATACCGCGGCCCTGGAACGCAAAGAGCAAGGAAGGAACATGGATGGGTTTCAGTCTGTACAAGACTGACACTCCCTTCCGCTCCGCCCAGTAACTTCCCATCCCAAAAAAAGGGTCGGAAGAGGATCAGTTGAAGTATGAAGTTTGAGCCCATGAAATGTGAAATATTTTCTTCTCCGCGCATCGATGACAAAATGTTCAAAATAAATATGTTGGGCCCAAACGAGAGCTACGAGAACTGAAGGACGAAATGGTGAATTGCTAAAAAGCTATAAGAAATAATATTTTATGTTGATTGTAATTTTTTAGTTAACCTTAATTTGGCTCTCAGACCGACTTCCGCTATTCTGGCTACCCCGGAGGAACCAACAATTCCTTACTCGCTTCTCTAACCCGTGTTTTTCAAGGGACGGAGGGATCCCGATTTGAAGAGGATGGTGTCAAACCGACCTGGGCAAAACTAGTTTAACCTTCCATCCACGCGTGGGTATTTAATATTTATCTATACGTTGAGGTACAGGTTAAAGGTCTGTTTTTACTAACATTGGGCGTCTCCTAAATAATGGGTGTAACAATACCCATAACGAAGCCGACAGGCTCCCCGTCATTGCGAGATTTTTTTTGTTCTGGACCATACCTTCTAGTTTGGAAATATTTGAGGTTCTAACTTTTTCACAAGTTCTTTTAAAATACCTACTAGTTTTTAAGGTTATAATTATACTTTAAATACCTCCATAACCTGGTTACTATTCAATGCATACCTCAGCACAATGTTTTGAGTGTGCTACATTGAGTTTTACCGTAAAATGCGATTTTTCACACCAAAAAAAGTCGTTTCGCTACATTAATTTTTGCGTCGAGTTACTTAGTTTGATGTAAGTACAGAATTGGCTTGGTTGGCGGCTTTGTCGAGAAACCGTTAAGATCTTGTTTTATTGCCATGTTTTTTATGGTCTTTGAAGAGAGAAGAAGGTCGCAGCTAGACTTAAAGCGTGATGATCTTAAAGCTAGGCCACCTTCAGCTATACCCTACAAAGTCATCAATGGTGTTCTGACATGTCCGCTGTGTGCTCGCCACTTGAGAGCACATGATAGAGCAGCACGCCAAAGCTCTCGACAACGTCCCTAGAAAGCCATCGATTGCAGTCGCTGTGGCCGAAATCGGCTAGATGGCTTATTATTACACGTTGGGTTATCCGGTGCCAATGCTAAGTGGGGCCTACGAAACGACGGTTTTGTTTGTTTTTTCCCGTTGGCCCCACCAGTAGGGCCATAGCAGTGGGGTCAACGGGAATACACCTGCCATTTCAGTGACTGAAAGGCGGTGTTAGATAAGTCGAGAAAAAAATCTTTCTAAAGATATCCATTCTTTTACATCCCTTGCACTTTCACCGCCGTCCCCCACAAATAGCCACTCCGGAGCTAGGAACGTGGGTCGCCACCATATTGAAATGCGGACGATTCTAAATTAGAAAATAACGCTTTATTGGCTTTCACGTATGACGTCACAATTTAAATGCTCCTGAGTGTTTTGTGCATTCAGGCGGTATTTTATTGTTGAGAATTTTTGCGTTTCTGGTTGATTTGATTTCGGTGAGAATGGGAACTCGGTTGCTATGACCTTATGGGAGGTATTAAAAGCGTTAACGACTTACGACATTTCTTACAAACTTTCAAGTCTTTTCTTGTCGCAACGATTCAACATATATTATCTAATACGATTGAAGGATAAATAAGTCTACAAAGTTTACAGAGGACTTTTCGAAAAATAAAGTACTGAAGCTTAACTGGAATTAAAAACTGGGATCCAACGAAAGTAAATATTTTAAAATAGGTTTGTTGTAATTTGTAATTAAACGAAAGTTATTAATAAAGTTCAGTAAATAATCAAAATAAAAATTATCATTAAAATAAACATTTTCTCTTTTTCTTTTGCTAACACTAGACTCAAAGCAGTCACTTAATTAACTTACCAGTAATGGTGCTTACAGGCATTAACGTATTTTATCAAAAAATAAACTATTTCCTTTAGTTTGCCGTATGTCGTTACTTCTCAGAATTTGATACCTATTAGCGATACTATCGAATGGTGTAATAATACAGTGTTTGGTGTAATACCCAGTAATGGTAAGCACCATTACTGGTTATTACACCACACGCTTGCGTACAGACGTTTACGCAGTTACGTACTAGGTCTTCCGAGAACTCAATGGCACCTATTCAAAGTTACATCACTACCCTTTGACCCTGCGATCCCGGGTTGGCATTGTGCATTAATGTTGGCTCATCTCTCATTATCCGGGATTCGCATGATCCAATTAGGGAAATATTGTAGCTATTGTATAAATCGGCTTCATTGTTCGATCAAGGTATACTTAAAGGTAAGGTTTTGAACTCGTAGGAAGATTAACTGGATACCTATCTATTTTTGAATACTTGATTTTTGATATGGATTTATGGGTTTGACTTCGTATTTTTAGGCCTTGTTATTACTTAAAATAATAGCTATATTGTATTGTCATGGACATTATTATGAAGACGGTGCAATATAGTAATAATAGTACATTATGATATAAGTGCGGTAAGTTGAAAATTACAGCCGAGGCGAAATTGCTAGCCCAAGCCGTAGGCGAGGGCTACAAGAAAGCAGAGGCTGTAATTATCAAAGCGCACGTATGTCATACGACGTTTTATAACATATTTGCGAGGAAATAAATAAAACTCGAACTTTCTTAAACGAAATTTTGATACGCTTGTAAGTATCTATCGGTCGATTTTTCATACAAGAGGCTTAGAGTAGCCTTTTTCGCTGCCTCTGAGACTTCAGGCGGTGTTGAATTAACAAATTCATCATTACTTGACGACATTTTCAAATAAAAACAATACAGTGAAAAGAAAAAGCGCGCGGAATAATTTTTACTGTTTACAAATTAGCGAGGCGCGCCCATCAGCGCTTTTTTTTAAGGCAAAGGCACAAAAAACAGCCATTATTACTAATACAGTAAATTAATATTTTTGTGTTTTTGTTACTGGTAAATGATTGTAATTTATTGTCAAAATTAATTAAATGAAAGAATTAAATGTTTATTTATTATATTTTATCTCCCAAAGTTAATTTTATTCATAAAATGTTGACCACTTTTCTGACATAAAAACTCGTTGCTAAGATTTAAAAAAGTACCGTTCGTTTTTTTTGTGTTTTTGACGGAGCATCTTGATAAATCGTGCGTTTTACTTTACATTATCGCACAAGTACGTAATGAGATACAATACGATATTGAAATTGGTGAAATAAGAGACCCTTTACGGGGGGGGTTTGCATTTGTGCTTTTGCGGTTGCACAACGACACGCTTTGCTTCTGCTTTGCTTGGTAGTATAGATGCAGGCCTACCTTACTGCTTCCCTCAGAGGCGGTAAGGTGGCGGGGCTTTGAGGGGGAGCGCTACAGTCGTGTAGATCCTCAAGGCAAGTCTGGTGGTTCCTCCTTCACGTGGTTGCCGCCCTGTTCTTGGTCTAATTCCCTAAGAAATAGACGAAACAAAAACCGCCAGGCGCCCTTTTTCCTCAAACTCCCGAAAGCCAACTCCCAGGCCTAGGGAAACCTTAACCCCACTCCCATGATCCCATGCCCAATACCTTCCCTCCTTTTCCCTTTTCTCCCTTCGGTCCATGAGGAGGGGTAACCTCAACTCCATAAAAAAGCCCACAAACAATCTGCCACTTAGTGCCGCGCCTTCTGCGCGGCAGGCTGCTTTAGCGCCAACAACACTGGCTGCGGCTCACGCGCCACCCAACCCTACCCTGGCTGCGACCTCTGCGCCACCTGACACGATGGCTGCGAACCCTGCGCCAACCGACTCGACGGCTGCGACTTCCGCGCCTACTACCCTGACACCCGTTTTACCTTCCACGAGGGCCTGGCAACAGAGCATCGTTCGGAACAGTAAAACGAACAACCCTGACAACGATACCGACAATGCACGATTCTCCAGTCTTGACGACGAACTCGGCATGCTGGTGCTCCAGCGCGAGAGGATCGAAGCAAGGCTGAGGGAAATTGACTCTGGACGCCACGGAACGGGAAAGGAAGTGGAATCCAGTGGCTCCGACTTTGTCTCTGTGGACGAAGTACGCACGCTTAAACGCAAGTGCGGAAAAATCCGGAGCAGAAAGAAGGTCCTCAGCAGCCGTTTGTGCAAAATCTGCGAAGGCACTAGCCAGCGCGATGCGCAGACGGCCGCTGGAAGGGAGGTACACGACCAGCCGCGAGTACGCGAAGGGGAAACCCAGCGCGAAAAGCAGCCGGACGCGGAAACCCGCGGGCAAGGGCCAGTACGCGAAGGGGAAACCCAGCGCGAAAAGTCACTGCCTGCACCAGGACCATCCGGAGGACGCGACCAGTACCACACCGAGTCGACCAAAGACCGACACCGACCCAAACAAAGGCGAGGCAAGCGATCTGGATTGACACGCAGGGTATCCCTGGCACAAAACCCCGTGCCACGCTCCTCGGAGCCGCAACCAAGACCAAGTGGTCTGGGTAAGGCGAAGAGGGTGCGCCCGGACGACACGGCTTCGCCGAGCACGCTCCAGGGGGACGCCAAGCGGGTCAAAATCCAGACCGCTCAAGGGGAGCAGAGAACCTACGCACGGGCCTCAAAGGACATTCCCGCGCGGCTCGCCGTAGCAATCTGCCTCTCGCCTCCATCCCGCGACATGACCCCTGACGAGGCGGAGCATATCAAGCTCAGCCTCGAAGACCTCGTCATGGACACCGACCCCTCCAAGCCGCTCCCGGCCTTCCGCGGTTACCCACGGGTAGCGGACGGCACGGTTCAGATGTGGTGCGAAGACGACGGCGCCCTGCCCTGGCTTACTGAGAATGTCCCGAAAATTAGACTGCCCAACACAGACGCGACCCTGAACGTAATGAAACAGTCCGACGTACCGACCCGTGTTCGAGCTGCGCTTTTCGTGCCCAGATATAATGGGGACATAGCGCGGCTCCAGAGTATTCTGATTCGTCAGAATACTTGGTACGACATAGGGAGGTGGTCACTATACAGGGCGACTTCAGTCGGTGGAGATAAGGATGGGACTTTTTTGACCCTGGGTATCCCACCGGAGGAGGTCGTAAAGGTCTTGGGGAGGGAGCGGCGGGTATCGTACCTACTTGGGTCGATATACGTGCGCTTTTTCCCCAACACCCAACCCTCTGACACCCAGACCGAGACCACAGACCTTGCACAGACACGACCGGGACCGACGGTAGATCTGACCATGACCGGACTGGAGGAGGAGATGGCCAGAGCGGCGATGGCTGATGCCGACGCCGTGAGCATGCCTACCTCACCACCAGGGTGGACAGAGCACCCGTTCGCCTCCTCACCAACACTGAGCGACGGCTGGCACGGGCTGGAGGACGGGGGGGACCTATCCGATAGATCCGTCTCCTCATAACTCCACTCCACCGCCGCCGACGCCCACATCCGCTCCCCTAAACATCATCCAGATAAACCTCCAGCATAGCCAGACTGCCACGGCTTGCCTACGCAGGGCGCTGGAGATGAAACCCCGAACCATCGCACTGATCCAAGAGCCATGGATCCGAAATAACAGGATACGTGGCCTTGGAAACAATGGAGGTAAGCTGATCCTCGACACACAGGGCACAGATAAACCGCGAACCTGCGCCTATATACCTAAAGATGTACCTACCACAACACTAACACAATTATGTTCCAGAGACCTGACGGCCGTCAGGCTCAAAACTGACGGCGACGCAACTGACATCGTCCTAGCCTCGGTCTATATGCCAGGCGAAGATGTAGACTGCCCACCAAAAGAGATGGCCGACCTGGTAAGGTACTGTGAGGACGCCAACCTGGACCTGGTCATCTGCACAGACTCGAACGCCCACCACCCGCTTTGGGGTTGCAACAAAGCCAACACTAGAGGTGAGGTATTATGCACATACTTATTCTCCACTAACCTTAACATCGTAAACCGCGGCTCGGAACCCACTTGGGTCACAGCTCGCGGACAAACGATAATTGATCTAACGCTGGCTTCAGAAAGCGCGGCAAAACTTATATCCAACTGGCACGTATCCAACGAGCCTTCCTGCTCCGACCATAGAAGGATTCGTTTCTCACTAGAAGCTAACTAAACTTATATCCAACTGGCACGTATCCAACGAGCCTTCCTGCTCCGACCATAGAAGGATTCGTTTCTCACTAGAAGCTAACACAAAAAAACCAAAACCTAGCCGTAATCCGCGCCGCACCAACGTGCCCGGCTACAGGCGGCTTCTGGCCACACTGCTAACACGGCACCAAACACCCCTAGTTTTAACGGACCTCAAACAACTTGAAGACACTGTAACAAAACTCTCAGAATGCATAATAGAAGCCTATCATGCCTGCTGCAAGCTACCAGAGCCAAACACCAAAAGTAAGGGGAACTCTTGGTGGAATGCAGAACTCAGCAAGCTTAGGCAACCGATGCGCAAACAATTCAACAGAGCTAAAAACTCTAGGCTCCCAGAGGACTGGGAACTATACAAAAAGACACAATACTCCTTCAAGAAACAAGTCAGGACCGCCAGCAGGGCGGCCTGGCGGAAATTCTGTGAGGACATCGAATCTAACAGCGAAGCCGCGCGAGTAAGGAAGATCCTATCTACCGATCAGGATCGCACCCTCGGGTCGCTGAAAAACCCAGACAACACCTACACAAAATCAGACTACGAAACTAGCAAAGTCCTCCTGGAAACCCACTTCCCAGGCTGCAACCTCTCCGAAGATACAGCATGGACAAGTGAGCCAACGCACATCCCAAATGACCAGGACTGGTCCAGAGCCCGCACGGTAGTAACCGCAGAAGGAATAAAATGGGCAATCAAAACCTTCAAACCATACAAATCCGCAGGCTTGGATGATATTTTCCCGGCCTTGCTGCAATGGGGTGTAGACGCCCTTGCGCCATGGCTGGCTGTCACTTTCCAGGCCTGCTTAGCACATTACTATGTACCACTCCAATGGCGAGAGGTGAAAGTCATTTTCATCCCCAAACCAGGCAAATCCGACTATACACAACCTAAAGCGTACCGACCAATAAGCCTGACATCCTTCCTACTGAAAACCCTCGAGAGACTCTGTGACCGACACATTCGGGACGGACCTCTCCGAGAGCTACCACTCCACAGGCAACAACACGCCTACTCCACAGGCAAATCAACAGAATCCGCACTACACAGTGTGATCTCAAAGATTGAATGTGCAGTAGACTCCAAAGGATCCTCACTAGCTGTTTTTATTGACATAGAAGGAGCTTTTGACAAAACCAATTTCCACAGCATCAACGCAGCCCTCGAGGAACACGGCGTGGACTCGACCCTGCGAGGATGGATAACAAACATGCTCAGACTGAGAGCCGTACAGGTTACGGTAAACGACACCACCAGAGCCATCGTGGCGAAGGGTTGCCCTCAAGGGGGCGTCCTCTCGCCACTGCTATGGAACCTCGTGGTAGACACCCTTATTAGACGTCTAAACGACAAAGGTTACTTCACGGTGGGCTACGCCGATGATATAACCATAATAATAAACGGCATACACGAAAACACACTGTGTAATCTTATGCGCCAAGCCTTGAAGATAGTAGAGGACTGGTACAAGGAATATAAACTAGCAGTGAATCCTACCAAGACAGAACTTGTCCTCTTCACAAAAAAAAGGAAGCTGGCAACCCTACAGTTGCCACGCTTCTTTGGGACCACCCTAAGCCTGTCAACTGAAGCCAAATACCTGGGCATCTATTTGGACAAACAGCTGAACTGGGCAAAGCACACCGATTACATCACCACAAGGGCCAGCATAGCCCTATGGCAATGTAAAAGACTGCTCGGTAGAAATTGGGGCCTAAGCCCCAAAATCACCTACTGGCTTTATACTACAGTCATCCGACCAATCATCACATACGGCTCTTTAGTTTGGTGGCCCAGGACCAACCTGAGCACCGCCCAGAAAGAACTCGAGAAGCTACAGAGATATGCATGTGTAGCAATCACTGGAAGCATGAGGACATCACCCACTGCCGCTCTACAGGTGATGCTGGGACTGCCACCTCTACAACTCGTCGTAAGAGAGGAAGCAACCCTAGGGATCTTCAGGTTTGAAGTATCCGGCACCCTAAGTAACGACTCCAGAATAAAACATACACGCATAAAGGATGATGCAATCAAACAACAGCCTATGATGGCATCACCCAATGACAGAACCCTGAAGGCCCACTATTTTCAAAAACACTATAACATTGAGCTCACAGCGGAAATGTGTGACTACTCAGGTCCACACGAGCTAAGGATCTACACGGACGGATCAAAGACTGACGATGGGACAGGTGTCGGAGTTTTCTCTGACGACCTAAACATCAAAATATCCAGACCTCTGGGAATGCTCAACTCTGTGTATCAAGCAGAGTGTGTTGGCATTATCCAAGCGGCACACACCATAGAAGCCAGGGGAGTTACGGATACCCATATTCGTATACTTTCAGACAGTGCCTCAGTTCTACAATCCTTAAAGAGAAACCAAATCACATCAAAATTAATACTAGAATGTCACAATGCCCTAGAACGTGTTACGGTGCTAAACCGCAACACTGTGACACTGCAATGGATCAAAGGACACAGTGGATCACTCGGAAACGATGCGGCTGATGAGCTTGCCAGAAGGGGATCCAGCACAAAGGCCATCGGACCCGAACCCATTGTGCCCTTTCCGTTTAAGCAGCTAAGGGGCTGGCTAAAGGAGCACACTAAGACACAAGCGGAAAAATGGTGGACCTCGACACCAGGGTGCAGGCAATCCAAGGAAGCTATGCCATCCCTGGATGCAAAGCTGACCAAGCGCCTTCTGCGCCTGGATAGAGATAGCCTGCGACTGGTGGCGGGGACCATCACTGGACACTGCTCACTGAATAAACACTTCCACACCCTAGGAATCACAGATAGCCCTCTGTGCAGAGCGTGCATGGAGGCGGAGGAAACGGTGGCGCATGTGCTCCTCGAGTGCACCGGTGTCACCCAGATCCGCGAGGAGACTCTTGGTACACCGAGATCCCTCGCGGATGCCCTGAGAAGACCACGAAATATAATCTGCTTCTGGAGGGAGGTGAACTGGTTGGAGTAACGGCCACCATGGCTCACGCACAATGGTCCACCTTTAGGGACTAAGTGCGGAAACCAAACCCTTTAGATAGATAGAGACCCTTTACGAGCAAATGTGTTATAAAAAAATATACCTTATTTATTTTTTAAATCACTCACAAGCGAATTTGGATTATGTGGATGTGGGTCCGGGTACTGCCTAACCCTATTATAGCCGTGATGTTATAACACAACTTGTTGCATATCCTTACTTTTAACTTACATAACACAGAAAGTATCAAATCTTTATTAAGGACTGAAAAAATGAATACGCGCACGATATTTATTCACATTACATACTTCTTTCTGAGCGAAAAGCAGCGATTTATCCCAAAAAAGTGCAACAGATGGGGTTTGAACTCACGGCCAGACCGACGCAATAACTATCGGGCTTTCAACCACTTCACTTTAGTCAAAAAACCATGAACATAACACAATTTAATGAAACAACGAACCCAAGTACTAACCAAAATATTTGCACTTTTCAGTCACAAACAAAACAATATTTTTAAAAGTTATAATAACTTGCAACTTTAGCTGAAACTTTCAAGAAAAATCTTTTAACCCTATATCTTTGTTTATAAGGGTTATTTTTCTTTGTTTTTTATATATTTAGGAGTACATAAGTTTCAATATAAACTGCAGACACATTAGTGTGGCAGACGCAGCAGGTGCAAGGGACGCCTCGTAAAGTGTTTTTATGGAACTTAGTCTATTTAGTATCAATAGTTAGTTGAGTACTACTCTAGACCTTTCTGGTGTTGTCTTTTTGGTTTAGAGTACCTATGTGATGGAACAAATGGATAAGATTGATTTTCTTTTGTTTTTGAAACGGTAGTTTGACATAACATCATAACATAACATCACGCCTGTAATCCCCGTAGGGTTAGGCAGAGGTGTATCTAATAGTACACCCACATTTCGCCAGTTATGTTTAAGTCCCATGTAATAGAGGGCGAGCCTATTGCCATCAACTGAGCACAAATCCAGGCTTCGTGGCTGCTACTGAGAAATTCCTGATGGAAAAACCCAATAACACTTTGCCCGACCTGGGAATCGAACCCAGGACCTCATGCTAAGCAGTCGCGCTTACGACCACTAGACCAACGAGGCAGTCGGCAAGTAATTTTATGTGAGAACTCTATTTAACTGCATAAGGCCGGGATTCCACCAAAACGGAGAAGAGACGTGCAAGATTAGACCAATCACAGAAGAGACAAGAAAAACGATGTAGATTTCAAGTAATGTGATTGGCGGGTTTCCGTTGTCGTCTCTGCTAGTTCTGGCCTACGTGTGATTTTTGAAAAAGGAAGACCTTATTTTCAGTTTTACATAACCGGTGCCAACTCAGAAAACCAGCCAGTGGTCGTTTTGTTTTCTTTGAGAGAGAGACGCGATGTAGATTTCAACCAATGTGATTGGCGGGTTTCCGCTGCCGTTTCCGCTAGTCCTGGCCTAAGTGTAGTTTTTGAAAAAGGAAGACCTTATTTCAGTTGTAAATAACCGGTGCTTACACACAAAACCAGCCAGTTTTCGTTTTGTTTTCTTTGAGAATTAACATGAACTAACATCAAATGGTCGGAAACCATAGGAAACTGATCTACTAGACAAGAAGTCTACACAAATATGTGTATGAGCGTGTATGGTCGAAGACCGAACTGGACTGTGGTGTATGGTGGTATCCATTCATTCACTGTAAAAACACAGTGACGTTCTCTTCCAAACAAAAGTACTATAAAGATATTAGCAGCTACAAATAAATGTATGTATAAAGCGCAGGCCACACCGTACGTGAACGTCCTTAACTACACGGACAAGACCAAAGAAAAATATCCACAACCCTGCATGTATCCGTGCAAGATTGATGCTAACATTTCCATTCTCTCCGTATCAAGCAAATCTATCTATTTATACTCGTCTGTTGAATTCCCTCTACGGTCCCGTCTGCCAAGTACAATTTTGAACCTTATGTGAAGTATGTAAAGTTGTTGGGGTAGAGTTGTGAAGGTTCTTGTGAAATTGGCCAGATTGTCTCCAAAATTATGAGACAGATTGTCCGCAGTAAATGTGTGGCTGAAACAGTGTTGTTGTTTGTTGTTTGGTCTGTAATAACGTGTTGATACTTGTCTTCCGTGCTTCTGGAAGCCCGTGATTGTCATTTGTAGATCTTTTATAGCCTTTACAGGTAGTCTATTATCCGAAAGTCTGACAACCAGGCTTATCAAGGGTAATCACATTACTAAGAAATAATATTGTAACATACTGGTATTCAGCAGCAATCATGGCGCAACAGCGTCGAAATATCGGGAGCTTTTTAATTTTTTTTATTTTTCGGATGGAAAATCATCAAATGACTTCTCCCGCTCTGGGCAGAGCGGAAGGGAGTGTCAGACTTGTACTGACTAAAACCCATCCATGTTCCTCCCTTGCCCTTTGTGTTCCAGGGCCGCGGTATCTCTTTCGAACAGTCCCGCAGCCCAAATATCGGGAGCTCACAATAATTTAAAATTCAGTCAGTGTAGAATAAATACAGTTTATAATCAATTGAAATACTCAAGCCTTTTTCTTTACACAGACAGACACAGAAACTATCGAATGACTCCTTAGTAGCAAAACTTAAACAAAAACGACATTACTTCACTATACACTTCGTTGATGAAATCAAAATAATTGCTACTTATACCTAATATTGCGACTGCCGCCAAAATTACCCATTTAATTATTATGAAATTATTTTCCGGTGAATTCATAGTATTTTTTTACTATCATTGAAATATCAGCTTTTATAACATATACAACGTTTATTGGGAATTCAATTTTCAACCGCAAACAAAATGAAAATATTCCAAATATGTAATTGGATCAGTAATGGGAAACAGAGATTTCGCAGAAACTGCTATTTAAAATATTCAAAGTAAGTATTCAGAATTTAGCCATGTGTGTGTTATGTGACGAAAATCTCGAAAATTTCTTTTGTTTTTCTTTTCTATCTATATGTATTGATAAAAATCTGGTTTCGAAGTGATGATGATAAATATATTATCATTGAAAGGTATCTTGATACGATTGTTGGATGTGATGTTGAGGATGTGTCCCCATAAGAAAATGGTTGTTTTATTTCACTTTAATTTTTGGGTACAATTTTTTCAAAACGAGAATGATGTTCCTTTAACGTTTGCTTCACTAGAGCGAAGCCGGTGCGCAAGTGTTTCTAAAATTACGAGTATTAACGACTCTAGGCAAACGTGTTAACTTAAAGATCGACATCTTTAGGTTAACACGTGCTTGCCTAGGTTGGTCTGTGGATAGGTGACCACTCATTACATACCGAGTTTCCTCCGTGCCTCGGCAAGCACGTCAAGCTGTTGGTCCAGGCTGTCATTTGTCATCTTTGACAGTCGTTACAGGTTGTCAGTGACCCAAAAAGTCTGACAACCAGTCTTACCAAGGGGTATCGTATTACCCAGTACTAACTGGGTTGTGGAGGTCAGATAGGCAGTTGCTCCATGTAAAATACTGGTATTCAGCTGCATCCGGTTAGACTGGAAGCCGACGCAGATGATAATTCAACCAAATGAATATTCAAAACAAAACAATATCAATGACCTTCGCCAGGATTCCATTGCTTCCACAAATATTGTAATTATATGAAGATGAGTATTAACTACTTTTACAACGTCCTTAATAGTGATACACTTAGTGAGGTGTTTCGCAGAAGGTCTTAGAAGTTCCTACATACATGCACAATTAGATTCAGTATAATTTATGATAGGTGGCTAGTAGAATAAAAAATCAAGAGAAATAGAAGGAATGGACAGTACAGACTGGCAAAAAAAAACTATGAGAGGAGGAGGAAAGTTAACTACTGAATACTAGGTTTGTGCCGACCTTCGATTGTATTCGTCACGCTAACAAGAAAATTATTTCAAAGCAAGCAAACAGCACCAAATTTAACCGTAGGCCAGCTTTTTACTACTAACATACCGATTCTTTTTGGATTTTCAATTATTACCTGCTGCTTATCCTTTTTAGAGGTCCGTACCCAAAGGGTAAAAACGGGACTCTATTACTAAGACTCCACTGTCCGTCTGTCTGTCACCAGGCTGTATCTCATGAACCGTGATAGCAAGACAGTTGAAAATTTCACAGATGATGTATTTCTGGTGCCACTATAACAAAAAATAACTAAAACACAACAACAGGATAAGATAAATATTTAAGGGGGTAATTTCCATACAAAAAACATGATTTTGGCCGTTTTTTGGCTCGATATTAGATAATAACAGCAACAAGTAGACACTTGAAATATATTTTATTATTATGGGCAACTACGGAACCCTACATTGTGCGTGGCCCGACACGCACTTGGCTGTTTTTAAGTTATCCTTAGTACCTATTAACTCTTGACTCGAACTTAAATAACGAATGACAGTCTAAAATTGACAACAAGAAAGAAAGAATTCGGTGTTTTGACAACCATTCTATTCTATTTTATTCTAAAGGGTTTGGTTTCCGCACTTAGTCCCTAAAGGTGGACCATTGTGCGTGAGCCATGGTGGCCGTTACTCCAACCAGCCCACCTCCCTCCAGAAGCAGATTAGACTTCCCGGTCTTCTCAGGGCATCCGCGAGGGATCTCGGTGTACCAAGAGTCTCCTCGCGGATCTGGGTGACACCGGTGCACTCGAGGAGCACATGCGCCACCGTTTCCTCCGCCTCCATGCACGCTCTGCACAGAGGGCTATCCGTGATTCCTAGGGTGTGGAAGTGTTTATTCAGTGAGCAGTGTCCAGTGATGGTCCCCGCCACCAGTCGCAGGCTATCTCTATCCAGGCGCAGAAGGCGCTTGGTCAGCTTTGCATCCAGGGATGGCATAGCCTCCTTGGATTGCCTGCACCCTGGTGTCGAGGTCCACCATTTTTCCGCTTGTGTCTTAGTGTGCTCCTTTAGCCAACCCCTTAGCTGCTTAAACGGAAAGGGCACAATGGGTTCGGGTCCGATGGCCTTTGTGCTGGATCCCCTTCTGGCAAGCGCATCAGCCGCATCGTTTCCGAGTGATCCACTGTGTCCTTTGATCCATTGCAGTGTCAAAGTGTTGCGGTTTTTTTTTTTTTTGACAACCATACCTTAGCGCAATCCAGTACCGTCAAGTCCTTGAATGCAACCCGGAATCCTCTACAAATTACATGTCCAAGCATTTATGTAGACATTTAAATCAGTGTCGTTAGCTCGATTCATATTTAAATTATTGTACTCGACTACACAGGCAGACTGCGTTTTGTAAATCGATATGATGGTATGCGAAGTAAATGTATCTATTTTGTTTCTGAATATACCTTAATAGTACTGGCAAGTATTTATATTAGAATTTCTTTCGTTTCTGAAATTTTAAATTTGGAATGCTGAATAAACTGTTTGTTGTAACAAGAAAGTATTCAAATACAAATTTGAAAAAAGAAAACTCTCAAGTTTGATTTGAAAGAGTTCTTATTGGTGTGTAAGTACTCTTTTGTAGTATTTTTTCTTCTTTATCGTGTGGTTAATGCCTAACCTGGTGTCAGAGTTTTCGGAGTTGTCTGACTTGGCTAAAGAAAGAAGAAGTATTTATTTTAAGCTATCGACCCTCCCTTGGTTTGCATGGCGCCACCTGTCGGGTCCAAAACTATATCTAATGTAGCCTATCTTTTAAGTTAAGCATCTAACAGTAGAGTGGTGAAAACTGCGTTCAAATCCATGCAGTAGTTTTTGCGTGCATTTTTAAAACTGTTGTTTTGGCTTCTGTTGCTGTAATAAAGACCCCCATATAATTTTTTTTTCAATATTTGCAGTTTACAGACATCGGCCTGTTACAATTTTATTATATTATGTATAATATATAATAATATGGAGACGTTTAATAAAGTGGTTTAGTGGTACTAAGGTACTTCATAATATCAATTTTTATATTTAACCTTCCAAATACAAATGCTACGTTAGGGCAAAATGTACGTTACAACAATATTTACAAGGTTCATAAATCGATAAATCCATTACCCGGAATGCCAATCAAACGTACACACACAACGTACTACGGCTACGTGGCTCGTATACCAATTTCCCAGAACATTGCTTTACTAAGAACGATAATCAGCCACAAACATAGTAAAGAACAATACAAAACAAAGCATCGAAAATGGACTCTACAAGCCAGCTTTAGAGTCCATTTTGCCGCCCGAACCAACGCAAAACTGCCGGGAAGTCGTAGCTGGCAGTTAAATTATTACGCCTTTTCGGGAGCGTAAAACTATAAAGGGGTGCCTCGAACTAAAACTTTTCAAAATCGAAATATTTTATTTCACATAGGCCTACATGGGCACATATAAAACGAAAAGAAAAAAGGTGCATGTTTCGGGTTGGTCGTTTCCTATGGAGAAGAACCGGTAAGAAACTCTATGGTTACTCTTTTCAAATCATTTGGTATTACAATATTATCATGTTACAGCATTTTCGCACGCAAGCGACCTCCAACCGCGTGCAACCCCCGGCCCAGACGGGACGACGAGCCCACTGTGCGAGAAAGACAAAAGACGCAAATCCCGACGCGTTAGAAGAGTACAGAATAGTGATATTGACCTTGCGGGAGCTGACGTCATTCGCGACCTAGCTGCAGCTTCCCCTGTATGTCACGTCTCTGTGTGAGTGAACCAGACCCTGAAAATGTATGTGTGCGCTCGATTTCCTCGACTTTCTGCTTGTGTGTGTACCCATGTTCTTGTATTGTCCCCTGTATATGCCGGGTTCCGTGCAACAGGCGGGTATATGTGTGTGTTGTGACATTGATTTCTCGTCTCCCGTGAAAGCAACAGGCGAATTACATTGTTCGCGTCTTTGGGCAAATATACAGGGGTTTTATTAGCGTAATATCGCTTACTCGCTAGCGTTCGTATGCGTAATAAGGCCCCGGGATCCTAGGGGAGATTGTGGCTCGTAGACTCGTAGTATTACTTACAAAGTTGGGGGCGTTAAACTGTCTTGTTTGGTTTACGCTGACATTTAAGTTAGACGTTTTTTTATATCAAGAACTGAGGTAGCATATTGAAGTTCAACTTTTTTTAATATACTTACGACATATTTTATTTTTCCTAGTAACATTATTCTTTTGATTAATTTTACCGCAAGGCCCGGGATATTTGACCTTCCCGGATTGTTATTCTTTCTCTTTACTTTGCTGAAATATAGCTATTATTCCTGTAGTTGTAGCCAAGATTTCGACCTCCGCCTTTTCCTTGTTGAGATTAAAAACCGGAAAATGGTAATGTATAACCGAAGAAAGATCTGATAGCCCGTAGGTCAAGGGTTCATAACCTGGCAATAAATTTAATGTTACATCAATAAAATTATTCAATTCAATGCCAATTCTTGTTTCCGTCATACTTTTTTATTGAATAATGGACATACTATTGACTTCCGCCTAGCCTGAAAGAAAGCTATAGATGAAGTCTACGATTAAAGAAGTGTGCCCTGAAAATGCTTGTCCACTCTGGCTTTGAAGGATAATGGAAGTAACGGGTCATAGGAGGAAGGGAACACATAATATGCTGGTAAAGAGTTCCACACTTTGGCCGTACGAATAATAAATTTGCAGAAACGCTGAGTACGATTAAGGGAGTGTAGTGTCTTGAATATATTGATCTCTAACTGGCTCAAGCCATCTTCATCCCTGATCTGGATATCCACCAAGCGCAAGATTGTATTAGTTGAAGACAGTAATGATACAGTTTCAGATAATTTATTTGGTACTGTCACACAGATAGTCATGACATCTCGCCTGTAATCCCCGAAGGGTCAGGCAGAGGTGTGCCTAATAGTGCACCCACATTTCGCCATGTTATGTGATAGGGGGTGAGCAGATAGTCATTTTTGTTTAATTTTACACCCGACATTCTTTCAGCAGCAGTGTTAAAATACGTGTCGTATTCACACTACTTGCAAATTCTTCGTCTCTCTTTTGTATTCACCCCTTTTAGAGCAACAGGTCCCATTGCAAAAACTTTGGGACTTGAATTCCTTGTGTTTCATAAAGATTTTCGCGACTATGTGTTTGTGTGTAATTTTGCCAACACTGTTGAAAGTCATGAGTTACCTGTGAAACTTGGTACACAATATAAGGTGATCTTTGCAAATTTTTATGAGGGCTTAAATATTGGTTGTGTGGAGTGTCAAAAATATTGGATAACGTAATAAAATCAGCAAAGAAGTATCGATTCAACATTAGAATTTGTTTCATAGTAAGTATTAAAAAAGGTACCAGATAGAAGTAATAAATGGGAATAAATATAATGACCAAATAATCTAAAATATCAATTGATCGCCAAATTTAGTAAATGACCACCAAATTTTAATGAGGTGGTTGATGACAAACTAGTTTTGGCTAGGCCGACTTGGGGCATCCTGACACGGATAGATTAGGTTATTTTTTTATAAACCATTCAGAAATAGGAGCCCCGCCAGGCGGGGCTCCGTCGACGGTGTCTTCCTCGGCTCGTATGCAAGAGCATAACAGTTCAATTTCTGGTGGTAATTAACTATTTTTGGTTCTAATTTCACGCTAAAATGGTGATCTAATTTTGGTGATCATTTACTATTTTTGGCAATCAAAAGTGATTTTTTTGCCGTTACATTTTACTAAATCTGGTGGTTGGTTAAACATAGCCGTAATAAATCCGCGCCCTATACAAAGCGGTCAGCCGTGTGAATACACGATCGTCACCTTTGTATACCGCACATTAAAACTGGAAGCCGACGCATTTGGATTTGTCGAACAACACGTAAGTGCCAGTAACGTGTTTTTGCGACATTCGCTTTGGTTAGGACGCCGTCTTATTTGTTCGATATAATTTGCCAGAAAAGTGACCTTCTTTTCCGTGGGTGGTAAACCCGTAAATCATTGCAATTTCAATGGATTAAAGTAAATAATTAAAGAAGTAATACGTCTTCTCGACCTCATCACAAGAATAGGTCAGCTGTGAGCCAACATGGTGTGGGCAGTACAATGTTTATTATCCGACTAGGAAACTGCGTTGGCTTTGTCAATAAAAGCTAAGAGTGATGTTGGGAAGAATGAAAACCTTATGACGTAGAATGACATGTAGGTACAGAAGCCAGCACATCAAGCTACTACAATCTGTCAAATTACTTTGATGGTCATGGTGGTGGTAGGACTTATGGAATCTTAGTCGGAAATAGTCCAACATACCCTGCCATTCCCCCATACTGTATACAAAAAAAGTCAGGCGGACTAGAACAAATAATTCTAAATAAAAACAGTTGTTTTCGAGCTGTAATCTCGCCAACAACACTTACAGACAGTCACAGAGATGAGGATTTTAAAATAATACCAAGAATTTTATCGCCTATGGATACTTGCATTAGAGAATACCTAGGTGGCCTGGCGAAGACCTTAATCCCTTTTAAACGATGTACCAGGAGTGGAAGTGGGTAAATCCTTTAAAAGGAACCAAACAGACTAAAAAAATGTCCAAGAGAGTGCTGCAAAGAGTGTCTCCAGGAAATGAGTAAGATCTAGTAAAATAATGGTACAAAGGAACCGTTCTAAATGTTTGCATTCATTTTAACTCTTTCAGGCACACTTTTAATGAGATGACTTTATAAATAAAACAATTGGACATTTTTTTTAGTTAGGGTTTAATTATTATTATTATTATTTATTATAAGCCTATGTTGTCCCACTGCAGGGCAAAGGCCTCCCTTCTCTCCTTCCACATTTCGCGATCCAGTGCGATTGCAGGCCAATCCTTTGCGAAAGAGTCCAGCTCGTCCCGCCATCTCCTTCTAGCCTCCTTCTTCTGCCTTCTGCCTGCCGCGTTGTCGTTTCCTGTCATTTGGTATCCACTGAGTGGTAATTTTTGCCCATTGTTCCTCCGACGTGCGGCAGACGTGACCAGCCCAGTTCCAATTAGGGTTTAATTATAAAGAAAAAAAATATTTTCTGAAAATACCACAAAAGGCTTTTGAAGAATAAGGGGGCTAGTTTACTAACCACCATGGCTGTTTTCACAACTCATGGTCAACAATGACTTTAAAAAGCATAATAGTCGAGCGCATTATCGATAGATGACGTGGAAATATTTTTTAACAACCTAGAATACGTGGTTAGATAACTAACCACCAAGTCGTTACGTTCTACCATAATAAAATTTTAATTTTTTAAATAAACTTTCATCTCTTTCAGCATATTTATAAAGGGTGTAAACAGACTCTTAACGAAGCCGAAAGGCACTTGTTTTCCCCGTCATTGCCATCATTTTTTTGTTCTAGACCATACCTGGGAACCTTCTAGTTACGGAGATATTGGAGGTCAAAGTTCCAACTTTTTCACAAGTTTTTTTTTTAATATATGTTTTTAATGTATTTTTTTTACTTAAGACACCTTCACAACCCCCGTAATATTCAATCCATCCATCAGTACAATGTTTTGAATGCGTTACATTGAGCCCTACCGTAAAACCTGATTTTTCACCCCCAAAAAAAATGTCGTTTCCCAGCAATAATTTTTGCGTAAAGTTACTTTGCGTACATAACGCTTGGTTAACGGATTCGTGAAGTCTGTTTACACCTTGTATCTTCGACGACGACTTTAGACGAGCGGAGGCGATCCTAGCGCCATCTTGTTTAAACCATAGGAACCAACGGCTTGGAAAAGTCTTTCAAAGATATTATTAAAAAGTAAACTACGTTACCTGCATATTTTTTTTAAGGTTTTCTTAGTGTAGCATATTTTTTAGAAAATGTTTAAGTTTAATGTTTTTTTTTTTTTTGTGAAAATCCTATGGCTCTTACAAGGGTCTCAGTGATTTGAGTAATAATGCGATCATCTTAAATTTTGCATAATTAATAACCTAGTTCACTGACATTTTTTTTTGATGACCTTAACAAGTGTTTATGTCCTTCATGAATAGAAATAAACGCATGTGACTAAAAGAGTGATGCACATGAATGTTGATGGATGGAGAGGGACAGGCAGGTTAAAGAAAAGATGGAAGGATTGTGTGAAGACTGATATGAAAGAGAAAGGAGTAAATGATGCGGTGATGTCTGACAGGGGAGAATGGAAGAATAAAACGTGTTGCGCCGACCCCAAATAGAATGGGATGAGGGCAGGAAGATGGTGATGAATAGGAATACCTTATGTGGCAGTCCCCAGGTTCCTATACTACCTACTTGCTTCTTAATCAGTATATAATGTTCCAACTGTTGGCACATAGGCCTCCTCTTTGGGGCTTAAATCGGACCGTAATCTACGCTATGGCCCCAATGCAGTTGGTAAATGGCTCATAATCAGTCGTCGGAGTAGGTAGAGCTGTTTGGGGTGAATGACCGCAAACATTGATGTTATGGATATGCCTCTGAAATTCCGGGATTTTGAAATTGTCGATTGATTTAAGTGAGTTAATATGGGTAAGTGGGCAGTTATGAGCAGGTAGTAGGTGAGCACCCAAACAGTAAATACTTACTTATATACACACACAGGGATCCTGGAATGTTGTTAGAGGTAGCTTCGGGAAATATGTATTAATTAAGTAAAACTGTTAGAAACAATACTAAATATACTTTACTGCACAAGGAAATATTCCGAGAATTCCCGGGATTCCGGGAAATATTTGGCATATCCATGTTATGTCCGCATGTCGCAAGTAGCAAAAACAGCTCTACCTACTCCGACCGCTGCTCATAATACACTACATCCCTACCTTTTTTACTAATAATATTATAAATGCGAAAGTAAGTTTGTTTGTTATCTTTTCACGCCTTAACCACTGAACCGAAATTTTGCATATACGTTGCCAGGTGTAGAAAATCGGACATAGGGTACTTTTCATCTAGAAAAAAGTACTGTCCCCGAGTTAAAAGAACAATAAAGTTATTATGCTCATAGATGGCGCCACGTGTCTTTGGAATCATGATTGAATTACAAGCAGAGTACAACCCAACTTGAAATTAACGCGAGCGAAGCCGCAGGCTAAAGCTAGTAAGCTATAAACTCAAGCCAAAACGAGCCAAAAAGTCCTTCCTATTCTAATTTAAATGCAAATTTTCCTACAGCGGCCAATCCGAAGTGTAATAGCATAATTATCTGCATCCCTGATTGTGCAAATGACATTAATTTGCCGCTTCATCTGTTCAACTTGTTCAAGCGCAACCTATGTTTCTAGCCCTGACCTAGACTCAGGCAAGGCAACTACACAATGCTTAGGTCTCCTCGGGAATGGGAACCAGGAAATTTCCTAGAACTTTTCTTATTATAGAACGTGGGTGTATTTTTAGTTGAATGGTTTAGTTTTAACTGACGGTCCTTGTGAGTTCGTTTATGTCGTTTTAAGTGTTCAGTGAGGATGCTAAATACGCTTTAAGGTTAAGAACCGGTATTTTGTCTGGTGGTCTCTTTGGTCTAGTGGTCGCAAGCGCGACTACTGAGCATGAGGTCCTGGGTTCGATTCCCGGGTTGGGCAAAATGTTTGTCCATCAGGCATTTCGCAGTAGTAGCCACGGAGTCTGGATTTGTGCCCGTTTGATGGCAATACTCTCGTCACTATTCCTTGGGACTTAATACACATAACTGGCGAAATGTGGGCGTACTATTCGGTGTACCTAATAGCACGCCTCAGCCTATTATTTAGGGATTACAGGTGTGATGCTATGTTTTGATATCTTGGGGATGAAATCTTTGCGTACCGCGGGCATACCAGGGCGAGTACATCTTATCCTAAGATCAATCCACACGTTTAGCCATCATCCTGCGTTGCCACCGACGATGCCGTGGAAGTGGCAAAGTTCTGGGTTAACAAAATATAAGTACTGCCCTGCCAGCAATACGTAGAGGAAAAAGAAGAAGCCATCATTCACTAATTGCACGTGTTTGCGCAGACACGTGTTGAGTATTATAATATTTCCTGTTTCGATGGCCAGTCTCTGTTGGGATTGGCAGCCATGCCCGAAAATAATAAGGAAGTACACCCCTTACAATTTTCAGTATGCTTTACTTTTTTAACAAAAAAAAAGATGTAGTATGAAAAATAGATTTCCACTAAATGCCTACTAATAAAATAATGAAAACATGAAAGGGCATATAACATGAGATAATGACGGCATATATGCAAACATGATAAAGAGTGTATTATTAATTTAACGATTTACTTTGAACATGCAATGAATAGGAAGAGTTAATTTATGAGAACCGTGGTTTGTTTTCATAAATACTTATTGTAAGGTTGAGACTACAAAACATTAAGTGACCGTAGTGAATATTAAAGAAAATGGGATTTTGCCTTAGATTGTTATGTACAAAGTTTTCATAATAATATTACATAACATCACGCCTGTAATCCCTGAAGGGTTAGGCAGAGGTGTATCTAACAGCGCACCCACATTTCGCCAGTTATGTTTAAGTCCAATGTCATAGGGGGCGAGCTTATTACCATCAGGTGGGCACAAGTCCAGTATCCGTGGCAGCTACTGAGAAATTCCTAATGGAAAAACACAACACTTTGCCTGACCCGGGAATCGAACCTGGGACCTCATACTCAGCAGTCACGCTAGCGGCCACTAGATTAAAGAGGACGGCAGACTTGGTTACAACTGTTTGAACAGCACTGGATAGAGATTATTGAAAAGAGGGAAGGGAGGCCTTTTTCCTGCAGTGGGACACGAATAGCTCATAGTAAAAAACAATCACTCCGGGAGTGCCGACAGAAGTGAAAACTTCTTTTTTTCAAGTTTCGGTATTATTTTTAGAAAATGTTTTTGCATAAGTCTTTTACTTATACATTTGACTAAACACTGTATTTTTTTGAGCTTGCAATATGTAGCAATACGCCGCGGTACGGTGGGTAGGCTAACTCTGCAACAAAAAAGAGGTTGTTTAACGGTGTCGCGAGTTCAATTGTTTTATCCTATCTCAAAAATGCCCAAAGCGCCTTAAGAAGATTTCACTTAAAAAAAATAACCACTATTTAGAACAAATAATTTTAGATTCAACTGATAGTGATGGCAGTGAACAAAAACATTGTGAAAAAACTGGCATGTCCTAGAACTAGACATTATCCACACACACACACACACTTACGCACACACACACGCACGCACACACGCACACACAAACACACGCACACACACACACACACAGAACTGACCAAATCGAAAAAAAATCAAACGTGTCCTTGATAAAAAAGCATATTATAAAATCAAGCTTGACAGCCCACTCAGTGCCGGTCTGGTAGATGATAACCCCTCTCTCCCCCAGAGAGATTACTGGTCCAATTTACATGACGACCACGACGAGCTTCTTGTACCAAATGAAAAAAGAATTTTTCATTTGGTACAAGAAGCTCGTCGTGGTGGTCCCATATAAATGTTATTCACATTGCTTGGGTAGTTTATGAGTTATCTTCTATAATACATATTTTTTCTTAGTAACAATGAAAATTCAATACTCCAAAAGGATTTGTGTGAGATACCATGATACCACAACTAAAAATGCTGGAATATATTTTTTTTTGCAAAACAATAACCGACTTCCAAAAAAAGAAACTTCAATTTCCGGAAATCCATGGCAAAAGTCAATGGAACAAACAAAAGTCACCGACTTCCGGAAATAAAGTTACTTTTAACTTTTCAGTGTTTTTTTTATTATTTGACATCTTGTGCCAGCGTGGTCTCAGCTTTACCCGTAATTTTATGTTTATTAAGTCCTTGGAAGGAAGTAAAACATAAAAGACGGAAAAGCTAATTCATGACCACAAGCACTCTGCCAAGAATAAGGAAAAGCTCTAGAACATAAGTTTACCTTAAATTAGATCGAGGCAAATCTCGATTATATTACTTAAAAATGAATTTACGTAAATTCCTTTTCAAAAATGAAGCTGTACAGTAAGTTTTATTTTTTTTTATATTTATTCAAGCATTTTTTTTCTGTAATAAATAGGCTTGCGTTTCGCCGCAACTCGATGTGCAGCCACGATGCGGCCTGGGGTGGAGCACAACGAAATTGATAGGTCATGATTAAATAAGGCCACCTTTTTAAGTTCAATACGTTCAATATTTGTACTTTCTTTCTTTCTTTGGTGCCCAATCCAGTACTCGTTTGTTCTGTAGCCTTGCGCACCTTGTACATAGTATACACCGTGTCTAACAACGGCAGTCAACTTCATGTATCCCATGACTACTATACCACAGAATAGAAAGATACAGAAGCGGAACTCCGAGCATTAATGGATAAAATGGTTTTAGACTAGAACCTTTAATTTGACACCAAAATCGATAAGAAATCTCAATAAACAAAAAATCACATTTTCAAGTTGCTCTCGTAATTATCCAACATGTATGGAAAGCGTATCAATTCTTTTAGAAACTATCTTATCAAATGTTAAACTGTGTCTAATACAATAAAAGGAATTAAATTTTATTTTTGAACAACGCGATAATCTAAAACACTTAAGTAAGTAGGTCTAAAATAGGTACAACGCAAAAATGTGTGTGACATGGCTCATTGAAACAAAAATAAGTTTGCGCGCGCGACCTCCGCGCGCGAGCCCGCGATCGGTGACAGCCGACTAGCGGAGTGGGCCCGGGTCCATTAGAAAGTGTAGGCATTTATCGCTGTAGGTACGGCCGAATGTAGGGAGCCTGACTATACATTCATAACAAAAAAAAATCTATTTATGAGATTTGAATAGTTTAAAAATATAAATATCATTCATTATTATGACTATTTATGACGCATAACGTAGTTGAAACATCCTGTTGCGAGCGATGATCTACCCAATTCGTGCGCTCCGTAGGTATGTTCTACTGTTTGATACGTAAACATTATTAACAGGATGTTTCATGATTCGAATGTAATATTTATTTTTCTGTGTACCTATTATCTTAATTAATGGTAAAAAAAACACGTCTAGAGGTATTTTATGTCAGATACATTGAGTGGACCACCTTTGTAAGACGACTAAAAAATCACGGTGTATACGTGTACTGCGATATAAGTATTGATATTGATAAGGATCTTATTAGTACCAACTAATAAAAATACTACTTTTCTTTCGTTTCGATGATCGACACATACTGCCCCGTTGGTCTCGTGGTCGTAAGTGCGACTGCTGAGCACGGGGTCCTGGGTTCGATTTCCGGGTCGGGTAAAAAGTGCTATTGGGTGTTTCCATTAGAAATCTCTCAATAGTAACCCGGAGTTTGGAAGATGGCGGCATGATACCCCGCTCCACGGAAAGCACGTTAAGCCGTTGATCCTGCTCCTGATCTGTCTCCGGTCGTTTCGGATTGCGGAGTGAAAGGAACAGAGAATGCATCTGTCTCAGCGTATACACTTGTGCACTATAATATCTCCTGCACCGATGGCATATAACCAATAAGACTGGCCGCCGTGACTGAAAACGCTCAGGAGGCCTATATACCTCATTTTTTTTTGGGTGCAGTAATCGCGTCTGTGTCTTTCCTTAGGTCCTCTAAAGTGCTTTGTAGGGACAATTTGGGCACTCCAGCACATGGGCAATGGTGTGGTTGGGAGCACCGCATTTGCAATGTGTGTCGGAAGGATCTTTTATACCCCATTTTGCCAAATTGTGTTTGCTGCAAACACAATCTGCCTACTTGGGTGCCCACTTAGTTAAGCGCTTTCTATTTATTTATTAAGGTTAGCTAACAATTGTTTATACCAAATATTATAATTATACTTGCTTAATAGTACGTTTATAAGTGCAACAATTACTTACAGGCTAACACAACATGCCCCAATAATGGTTATCTATGATACAATAAAATAAAGCCAAAAAAGGTACTTACAATCTAAAGATATTCAAGATTTTTTTGGTGACTTGCAATAACAACATCAAAATCAAAAACAACAAAAAATTAAAGTATATTACAATAAATTAAGATCCAATATAATCAATCGTGTTTTTAAATTGTCTTTGTTTTTTGTTTAAAATACTTTTAACAGCTACTTATCTATTTATCATAATTATCATTATTATAGCTACTTATCTAAAAATACCACATATCATATACTACATGTACACACCCACTCACAAAGAAGACGTAAAAAGTCCGAGCTCTATCATTTATCTTTCTCGTTCATCCCAGCCACTTATGTCCCCAAATAATTATACACTTCAAATTCACTGTAGATAATATAACCGAGATATCTAAGGATTTGGAATCAATTAGTGTTTCTAAGTCCTTCACCTGTTCTCCCTACGACTGCACCAAGTATGTTAGCAAGCCCGATAAAAAACTTAATATATTTCATATGAACATCCGTAGTATAAACTCAAATTTTAACGAACTTGCTATCCTCTTGGATACGATTGATTTACCTTGTGACGTAATTGTCCTGACAGAGTGCTGGCTTAGTAAGGTTGTTAATGCACCCACTTTGGATGGCTTTATACACTACCAATCATCCTTCTGTAATCAGAACGATGGTGTTTCGTTCAGAAATTGAAGTCAACTCGGAATAATGCGTACCTGCCTCTTAGTCTTAGACGTCAAATAGCTCGGCTATTAGCTTTTAATATAAACTCAGACATAAATAGTATGTCACAGTTTTTTGTAAATAGGTCTACGTTAATTAGTAATTATACTAATTGTAATTATACACATATTAGCTTAGATTTAAGTAGTGATAGGATCTTGTTGTCGGGCGATAACGCAGGACTCACTCCAGATATTAATAGTAATTTAAACTAGGAAGTGAGACAACAGAAGGTACCATTAGCAATATTGTTAAACCTACCAACAGCAAGGTATCTTCTTGCACTCAATTAGTTCGTAGGAAGGGACCTCAGCAGACCACATTAAAATTATTCCACCAAAATATCCAAGGCATTTCTTCCAAATTATTAGAAATTGAATTTTTTTTAGAAAAGAAAATGTTTGACATTATTTGTTTTACTGAACATTGGCTAAAGGATTACCAAATGCTTATTAATTATGAGAACTATACGGTGGGTAGCTGCTTTAACCGTAAATCTATGCTGCGCGGAGGTTCCTTAATATTATTGAAAAATTTTGTTAAATATAAACAACGTAATGACATAGTAGGTCTCTCGGTTGAACACTGCGTCGAACTGTCCTGTGTTGAGCTAGATAAGCATGTAATTGTGTGTGTGTACAGACCCCCAAACTATCAAAACTTTTCTTTATTTGAATCAATAATGGAAGATGTTCTGGCAAAACTTGTAGCCAGTAATAAATCTACAATTATTTGTGGTGATTTCAATATCAATATTTTAGAAGAAAATTCAAATAGCAGTCGGTTATTAAATCTTTTTAAGTCATTTGACTTGACCAACATTTTTATAGAACCTACTAAAGTCACGCCATCTTCCGCTACTTGTATAGATAATGTTTTCTGCGATTGTGATTACTTAGATAAAGCCATAGTAAATAGTTTGCCGTCCGACCATAGCGGACAAACTGTAACTTTCAGGTGTAACACACCATTGCAAAAAGTTGAAATTAAATTAAGACCTATAACTACTAGCAAATTAAATATGTATAATATTTCCCTACAGAACAAGTTAAGTGTTATGAGCCCTCATATGGACGATATTAATATAAATCAATTGTATGGTCATTTCTTTTCAATAGTTCACACTGAATTCAACAAAACTTTTGAAAAGAAGACAAAAAGTATTTGCCCTAAATTTATTTTTAGTGATTGGGCAACTAGAGGTATCAGAAAAAGTAGGGAAAGACTTTTTGAGCTTTATGGCCTTAAGCCTTTTATAAACACTGAAACTTTTAACAAGTATGTTGCTAAGTATTCAAAAATATTTAGAAATACATGCAAGGTTGCCAAAGCCCTGCACATTAGCAACAAGATCAAAACAGCAGAAAATAAAATAAAAACAGTTTGGAAAGTCATAAATAACGAGACTAACAGGAAGAAAATACGTAACACTAGCTACACATTAGATACAGCTTGTGGTCCTAAAAGCTCTAATCAAGAAGTAGCTCAAGAATTTGTAAATTTCTTTACCGATATATCATTAAAAACTACGGAGGCTCTTAATTCTTCTCCTGAAGTCTCAATTGGTTTATTGGTTTATTGATTGGTCTGGCTGCTCGGCTGAATTTAAATTTAAACACATAAACCCTATGATAGTTATTAAAGCTTTTCGGCAAATAAAAGTCAAACTGACCGAAGATTTATGGGGAATGTCTATCAAAGTTTGTACATCCATAGTTGAGACTATAGCACCATACTTAGCTTTAATTTTTAATTTGTGTATAGACCAAGGAGTTTTCCCTGATTTAATGAAATACAGTAAAGTCATACCTCTTTTCAAATCCGGGGATAGTAAAGATACTAATAATTATAGACCTGTATCCGTATTGCCAGTTTTTAGTAAGGTGTTTGAAAAAGTAATGCTTAATCAAATGCTCAATCATTTTAACACCAACAGAATCTTACACGATTCAACAGTATGGTTTCACCAAGGGACGTTGTACAACCGACGCCGGTGTAACTTTATTAAAGAACATATTTACTGCGTGGGAAGAGTCCCAAGACGCTATTGGAATATTTTGTGACCTTTCCAAAGCATTCGATTGCGTAAATCACGACACATTACTTTTAAAACTTGAGCATTATGGACTAGGTAAACTTGCAGTTAGTTTGGTAAAATCTTATTTGAGTGATAGACAGCAACATGTTCAAATAAATGGTGTTAATTCACAGGGTTTAAAAGTAAAAATGGGGGTTCCGCAAGGCTCAATATTGGGTCCTTTCCTCTTTCTAGTATATATTAATGATCTGCCTTATTTATTGAAAAACCAGCCTCAAAATATGGTGCTATTTGCTGATGATACTTCTCTAATTTTTAAGATAAATAGAAGGGCCCAAAATCTAGATGACGTGAATAATGCCCTAATTCAAGTCCATAATTGGTTCACAGCAAACAATTTAGTATTAAATGAAAAAAAGACAAAATGCATAAGATTTGCTTTACCGAATGTTAAACATAGCGATTGTGATATAGTTTTGAATAAAGAGAAACTTGAATTCGTAGATAAAACGGTTTTCCTGGGGATTACGCTTGATTCAAGGCTTCAATGGGGTTCTCATTTAAGTACTCTTGTAGGGCGGCTAAGTTCAGCAGCATACGCTATTAGAAAAATCCGTCAATTTACTGATGTCGATACCGCTAGACTGGTCTATTTTAGTTACTTTCATAGCATAATGTCTTATGGCATTTTGTTATGGGGACGGGCTGCAGACATTGAGTCTATATTTATTCTGCAAAAAAGAGCCATCAGAGCCATATATAATCTTCAAAAGAATAAAAATATTTTTTTAAGATTCTCTAAGGGAACTGTTTAAGGAAATTAACATCATGACGGTACATTGTCAATACATCTATGAAAACATAATGTACGTAAGAAAAAATCTACATCTTTTTAATAAAAGAGGTGACAGACATAATTACAGTACTAGAAATAGGGACCAATTAGTTCAGCCAGGCTTCAGACTCGCTAAAGTAGACTCATCTTTCATGGGGTACTGTTTGAGATGCTACAATAAAATTCCACAAAGTATTCTTGAACTGAATGAGACGAAATTTAAAACATGCATTAAACGCACACTATGTAAGCAAGCATATTACAAGTTGGACGATTATATCGCTGATAAAAATGCTTGGCTCAATGCCGGTCCTGCTCCACAAGGACAGGGGCGCATAAATGGATAGCATTAAACTGTATTGTTGGAGCTGCTGAAGATTGTACAACTATCTTTGCATTGTATAAATTCAATCTCTTTAGTATTATATAGCCGCATAGCCCATATTGTGTGAGTACTTTGTACTAGATAGCTATCGTTCACTGGTAACCTATTCTTTTCTTGACTTGAATGTGCCCTGGCGGTTAGGAGTATGTCATGCTCACTCAAAGGTCTCGCTGATGGTGGCGCGTGTGTCGGATCATTTAGTTCCCTTCAAAATGGTTGAGTTGAATGGTGCTGATACATGCGTCATGTTCGTGAACGGGCGCTGTCAGTTGTGACTGGTCATCTCTTGGTTGCCACGGCTTATTTGAATCAATTATTTTATTTTTGAATTGTTAATTTTTTTTTTGTTTTTACTATGGACACTTTTAACGTGCACACTGCACATCTTGCTACATCGTTCTCACATAATGTACCATCTCAACATGAATGATGTAACCAAGGTTTTTGTAAAAATATACTGATTTAAAAGAGTGTCCATGGAGTTTCTTGCCCGTTCTTCTCCATAGAGATCTACGCTAGGGAATGGGCAACTACAGTACTTTCACAGTTTTTATGCCTTGTGACTGGGACTGTAGCTTCATTACATTTTTATCTTGTCGACAATTCAAAAGTGCCTGTAACTGGCCTACTTGAAATAAATGCTTTGATTTTGATTGATTTTGATTTTTGTGTAATTCTTTATGTTAAATCACATTTAAAGCACAAAATTAATCAACCATTGTTACTGGATGCTAATTGTCTGGTATGCACTAGCAATGAAGTCGCTATTGTGGCAATATATCGCTCGCCCGCAAAAAATAATCTTGACAACTTCCTTATAAATCTCAATGACGTGCTGACATCACTAAATGGGTATAAAACCTTAATTGTTACTGGAGATTTAAACTTAGACATAATGCCAGAGCGCTTAAATAACCAGTCTGAGGAATACCTTAATATTATTTCTTCACATGGTATGTTACCTGCTCACGTCTCCCCTACTAGGGGACAGGCGTGCCTTGATCATGTCATGTTAAAGACGCAAAAAAGTGCAACCACACTAGTGCTGGACATATTGATTACGGATCATAACCCAACTATATTGAGTGTTGGCTCGACAAATGCTTCACCTAAACCAAATTATTACATTAGGCGTACCGATCAGCAAGCTGTGTTAGATGACTTGAGGGAAACAAACCTGTCCTATTTGTTTGATATCCGTGATGCTAATGAAGCCGCAGAGTCTCTAATTAATAAAATTTCATCCATAATTGAATCGCATACTAAAGAGGTTCTAATTCCACACAGTAAAAGGATCATAAAACCCTGGGTTACCCCTGGACTTCTGAAATGTATAAAAAATAAAGACACAATGCACCTTAAAGCTCAAAAAGATCCCGATAATATGACACTTAGTACTACCTATAAACGATACCGTAATTTTCTCAACAACTTATTGAAAAAATTTAGAACTACTTATGATCGAAACTTGCTTCAGGAGGCCAACGGTATCTCCAAGGCAACTTGGGATGCCATCAAAAGTATTACGGATACGAAGCAACAAAATACCGTACCAAACGACTTACTGGGTGTAAGCAAAGACCCTAAAGACTCAGTTGATATAGTCAATAAGTACTTTACAAGTATAGGAAAAATACTAGCAGACCAAATCTCAATTACTGGGTCTCCTACGTCACAAAACGAGAACATTCCATGTTACTCAATGGGTATTTTTGAGGTATCTGAACAGGAAATAGAAACTGTTATACTAGGCCTAAAAACAATTGTGCGGTCGGCTGGGATAGCATCTCTGCAGCCTTACTAAAATCGGCCCGTCACTTCTTAATACCAGGTTTTAAACATATATTTAACCTTGCAATTGTACTGGGACTTTTACTAAAGTTTTTAAGAAGGCCATTGTTCACCCAATTTTTAAGAGTGGCGATAGAGACTGCGTCGCAAATTACAGACCAATTTCGGTACTCACTACCATTTCTAAGGTTTTTGAAAAAATCATAAATAAACAATTAACCAATTATCTAACTAAATATAATATAATTTCGCAAAACCAATACGGGTTTATTAAGGGTAAGTCAACTGAAGACGCTGTAATAGATTTAACAACAACTGTGATTCAGTCTTTAGATAATAAACTAAAAACCATAGCAGTATTTTTGGACCTTTCGAAAGCTTTCGACACGGTTTCAATTCTTATTCTTCTAAACAAGCTGGAAGCAATAGGAGTTAGGGGCTTGGTCCTAGAAATTTTTCGTAGTTACCTCACCGAACGTAGTCAGTCTGTCAGGGTTGGAAATTACACCAGTAATGAAGAATTTCTCACATATGGAGTCCCACAAGGCAGTGTGCTTGGTCCCACCTTATTTTTGGTGTACATTAACGACCTGTGTCAACTGGCAATTAACAACTGCAGACTTATTACATATGCAGATGACACGGTGTTGATTGTGCATGCCAAGGACTGGCAGCTAGCCTATAACGAAACTGGAAAGGCACTGTATGTCGTCCGTAATAACCTGGCTAAACGACAACTTGTTAACACTTAATGCAATTAAAACAAAATTTATAACCTTTTCTGGTTCTTCTGTGTCTCAACCATCGGACTCCCTAAAAATTATTGCTCACACCTGTGGTCACCCCAGTCCCAATTGTGACTGCCTCCCACTCATACGCACTACCGACATAAGGTATCTGGGAGTGCAAATTGACTCTCATTTCAGCTGGGACAAGCATATAGGAAATATAGTTACACAAGAAAACTACTGTACATTTTCAAAAAATTAAGATCTTCTGCTGACCTAGAGACATTAAAATAAGTGTATTTTTCCCTAGCACAATCAATACTAATGTACTGTATACCGGCGTGGGGTGCCTCCCCACGCCGGTATACAGTTTGCTACTTTGTTTTGCTACTACTATGCTGCGAGTGGAGAGAGCACAAAGAGCGGTCTTGAAAGTCCTTTTAAAGAAACCTATTAGATACCCGACCGTAACTTTGTACCAACAATGCTCTCTACTCACAGTAAGACAGCTCTACGTACTTCAGACCGTCCTGCGTAAGCATGCTACAATCCCATATAAGCTGAACAAGAAGCGCAGGAAGGACATAGTGTGCGAAATCCAGTCGCATAGAACTGATCTCGCCAGTAGAATTTTTTATATAAATAGCTCTCGTCTCTACAACCGTATTAACAAAATAGCTTACATACATAACTTAACAAGAAATAGGTGCAAAAAAGAACTACAAATTCTCTTACTAAAATTAAATTACCAGGAGACTGAAGATCTTCTCAAACCAATCCAATAGATGTACCTATTTGAAAAACGGACGCATACATACACTCACACATACACTCACACATAGACACATACAGAAACACTCTCCTGTGCACACTTGTGCACGCACACGCACATATTTACAAGTAGCTTAATTTTAATTCATTTTAGTTTATAGTATTAATTGCTTTTTTTTTTAATAACTTTAACTTTAATTTTAAGTCACTTTTACTTTTTTTAATTATTATTATTATTTTTTACCATATATTTTTTACTACTAGACTAGTTCACTTTGTATTGAATGTTCGATTTTTTTAATGTTACCTATTTTGGAAGGCGCTGGTGTCTGTGATACAATGATTTTTAATCATTAGCACAGGCACCAACGATTCACCTTGGTTTAAAATGCTCATTTTTATTGAAAATTGTTTTCTTTTTTGTGAAACCTAAATATGTTTTTTTCTGAAATAAAAAAATTACTATTACTAATTCATATTCGATTCCATACAGGCCAATGTAGATTATATCCGGAAGGTTAATGTTGCTGGAGACAAAAATACTACTCATATATGATATTATTCTATTACAGAGGCATCAACACCCCATCCGATTACCTTTACATAAAAGTCTTACGTTTCATGCTGGTAATCATCAGCTCCTGGCCTCGGAGACAAATCGGAGAGCCTGAAAGCATCTACCTAACTGTATTCCTTAAGTACTTTTACTTAAGCGTCACTATGGGTAACCTCTTAGGACACGTTTTGTATATCAATGTTCACATGAGCAAACTAATTTTTTTGGATCTTGGACATATGTATATTCTTGTATTGATGAGTACAGTTAATGTGGTAAGTAAATGTACTAGTGAAAAACAAGTTCAAGGAGATAGACCGCTAGATTCAGTCTACCGCATCAAACATACATCATCTTCCTGCCCTTGTCGCATTCTACTTGGTGTCGGCGCGTTTTCTTCTCCGATTCTTCCCTATCAGATGTCACGGAATAATTTACTCCTTTCTCTTTCATACCATTTCTCACACAATTCATCTTTTACTTGGCCTTCCTCTCCCTCTCCATTCATCAACATTAATATCCATCTTCATCCACTTTTTTAGTAACAGCCGTTTCATCCCTCGTCATTTCATGTCCATACCATGATAGACGATTTCCTTTCTATTTTTCTGTAACAGGCGCCACTTTCAAACTTTCTCTAATATACTCATTCCTTACTTTTTCCATTATTGTCACTCCACGCATCCATTTCAACATTCTCATCCATCTCATCATTCTCATCTCCACTACAATGCAATCGATTTTCAAATACATGAATTGAAATTCATTTCATTCATTCGGTACGAAACGCCTCGCCCTCGGATGACAATCCACGATCGTCCTCCGCTCTGGTCCACTTGCGGAGCGACCCGCTGCTCTCAACAGCAGCTCCACTCGCAGCGGGAGCTCTCTGAGTCTCCCGCGCTCGATGCGGCATCGGACTCCAACCCCGTATCCCTATTCTCTCCCTCTCTTACTCCTTCCACTCTTTTGCCGTGATCGGCGGTTTTTTGGTTGATTTCCATATTTAATCCCATGGGTATGGGGGAAACAAAGGTCCCCCCTCCGCAATCCGAGCAGTGCCCCCTGTACACCGGATTAGCCATTTAACATTTATAACCCGCCAGAGGGTCGGCAGGTACCCTGGCGGAGGAAAGCACTAGCGACTGATTGTTCATATGAATACCCGTCCGCCATACATCCCCTCACGGTGCGCTGCCACGTGGGATTCGGGGTAACTTTTTATAGACGTTTTCTACCTCGCGGTCTGGGCGGGACCCTCGGTCCCGATCAAAGCCGCAAGACATGTCCACGACACTTCTATGATGGGATTACGATATCGACGGGGACAGTGAAAGACGCAGTCCTCCAATGTCTGCTCGGGGGCAGGGTTAGTGCACACCGAGCCCGCCCTTGCTGTTCCACTGTGCCCTCTGCTATTCCGAGGGTCAAGCGGTACAACACCCCGAAGAATAAGAATCTCTTCCCATTCCTCGGGAAGGATACTGGCCGCGCCCAAGGTGCACTGGCCCAGCAGCTGCTGTTCCCTCCAGACGTATCTAAAGGGATCGGCAACCATCAGGCACACGAGGAGGAATTCTGACAACGCACCACATCATCTTCCTGCCCTTGGCTCATGTTACTTGGTTGGCACTTCTTTCTCCACTCTCCCCTATCAGCCACCACGCTATCATTTAGTGCTTTTTTCTTTCATAATTATCATTCCTTACACAATCCATCCGTCTTTTCTTGGGCCTGTTTCTCCATTTCCATCAATCAACATTTATGTTCAACTGTTTTATTCACATGCACTTAATACTCCTACCACCTCATAGCATGTCCATAGCAAGACAAACGATTCCCATTCAACTTTTCTGTTACTGGCGCAACTTTCAGTTAAGATTGATATTGTGTCATTTGATAACCCTTGTTTTGCTGACGGTGGTTGTGTATGTTAGTTCCGTATTCCAGTCCAGAGTCATAACCCTGACATTTTCCACGAAGTACCGGGAGCTGGCCAAAAAATTTCTCAGGAAAATCCATCTGTTCTACCACAAAGAACGTTCTGAGTATGCAATGAAGGTATCATTTTATGATTGTTTAGAAAGTTAAGTTAATTTATTGATCGAAAAGCATTTTCCTTTGGTACGCCTTATTTTTTATTCATTTCAATTTTATGTTTCAGACTCATAAAATGGTCCACCTGGTATCTCATCTGTTCACATTGTGGGTATTAGCTCAGATGTTGGCTGGACTATCTCTCTTTAACCTGGTACCCATGTACAGTAACTACGCTGCGGGAAGGTACCAGACGGGCGGACTTGAAAACTCGACGTTTGAACACTCAATTTATGTACTATATCCTTTCAATACGTCGACTGAAATGAAAGGTTATATTGTTGCTTGTATCTTTCATTGGTAAGTATATGTTGCAATTCTGAAAGGGACAGCAATATTGCTAACCGCGGTGGCAAAGTTTACCTTGAGAGTCGAGAGACTGGAATTATACTACAAGATTAACTTCAGCTTTTTTGTGGTGCGGGTCCCGACTATACTCCCGACTCACCATGTCAAAACTTTTATGAAGGCAGAATTTTGACCGGAGCGTGTCGTGTATCGGCGTTTTCGCGGGAGGCTACATGACACCTCGATGCAGCGCAATACGAGTACGTGGCCGACTCAACGCAGTTGAGTTTTTGTAAATCCAATTCTGTACTATTCAGTGAGCAATATTTGTATGTATATGTTACCGTAAAAGCCCGTATATCAGTAAATCTTAAGTTTTCCTGCTAAATCCTAGAATATACCAAGGTGAGTTGGTAAATGTAAGGATTTCATAAAGAAGAGAAGATTTTTCGGGATTAGACCATAAGAGTTTGGAAAATGCTAGGTTTGACCACTGAGAGTTGATAAATGTTGGTTTTGGTAAAAAAAGAATGACTATTTCGTAAATAACTGGTGACTGATGATGACATACGAGCGACCAAATGGGTTAGATGGGTTCGAACCATAACCAACCATGTACGAATCGAGATTGTCGCAGTAACTAAACTAGGGCACCCCGGCAACATGGTTAGGTTATAACTGTGTCTACCTATTACGGATCATAAGATACGCCCGCTAACAGACAAACGGACGTACAGACAGCAGAGGCTTAGTAAGGGGCCCCATTGGTTACCCTTCCGGTACGGAACCTTGAAAATGGAACAGAATTTGTGTGCCATTAGTTTCAGGAGAATATAATTATAGGGACGCGGTGAGAAGCCCTGAGTTATTTAATAAGACTTTTTTCTTACAGGTTTGTGTCTTACCTGTGCTCAACATTGTTCTGCATGTTTGATCTCTTTCTGTCACTAATGGTTTTCAACGTATGGGGCCATTTCAAAATCCTGATTAACCTTCTGAACGATTTCCCAAGACCGACTTCAAACTCTAATTTTATAGTAGAAAACGGATTCGTTATAAAAGCTGAGAAATATTCCAAAGAAGAACTTTTACAAATTTCGAAGAGATTGAAAGAATGTATTAATTACCATCGGGAGATTGTCATGTAAGTAATGTTTGCCTAACATGACCAGTTACAGCAGATTTTTAAATCTTACTTCACTGTGTGAAATAGATAGAGGGTCGTGTACCTACGATCTCTTTCTGGCACCGAAATGGCTAGTTAAAAAACTGCTATAATAATAATTATCTCTGATATTTTTTTGTTTCAATTTTTTCTCTTCTGATATTGTTTCTTTTAGATTTACCAACACAATGTCAGATGTATTTGGCCCAATGCTGTTCGTGTACTACATGTTCCACCAAGCAAGTGGTTGCCTTTTACTCTTGGAATGTTCACAGATGGTCAGTATCTAAGACGGAGCAGTCAAGAAAGAAAAAGGTTTTTCAATACACTTTTTCGAAAACTGGTTCTTATCGCACCACGATTAGGTTCAACATGCGTAGATGTTTCGCAGACTGGCACGGATTTTTAATATTTTTCCGCACACGTGCGGAAATTAAAAAAATCCGCAGATATACCAAACTTAACTTATACTGAATTCAAATTGATTCAATGACTATAGTCGGCGGTGATTGTTTTTTTTTTAATCTTGGTAAAGAGATATGGATCTTTACGGCGTAAATATTTTTTGAGTATTGAAATTGTGTTGATAAATAGAATATCATAGATAAACATGATTATTTGAAACCAATATTTACTTTTATGAACAATTTAACATTTGTTTGTGTTCTAATTTCAAATTCAAAAATATTTGAATTTTCTTTAGAAGGCTGTTATACTGCATCATACCTTTGCTACTTCTTCAACCTGGCGAAAAAAAAGCGCGAAAAACAGCAATTAAACTCATAGTTTCATAATAATTCCTGACAAATTATATTTTATTTCTTCGAAAGTGATACGAGTGGGGATTTGTTACTGCAGTTCTCGGCTCCATAACACTTCCGCCTACAGCTCGGGTGTTAATTCTGCCTCGAATGCAATAACAAAGTTTCCCCACTTATATCAAAATTGTACTATTTTGTGACAAAAATATTGGATTTTCTTTTTCAGACAGCTCAAGCTCTGATGCGTTATTTGCCTCTCACTTTGATATTGACACAGCAACTTATACAGTTATCAGTTATTTTCGAGCTGGTTGGGAGTGAGGTAAGACTATAAAGGCTAGAAGGAGAAATTCGTTAACTTTTTAAATTACCAAAATTTCATTAACTTTGCTTCGGTACTTTAAAAGTTTTTCTCTATAATATGCACAATAACAATAACTTCTAGTTACAGCGTAAACATGATGCTTGACAAGGATTTGTGTGTGATACTACAACTAAGAAAAACATAGCTTTACTTTCGGAAGTCGGTGACTTTTGTTTGTGTCGTTGACTTTATTGCCACCAACTTTCGAAAAAAGTTTTATTGCATAAAAGTTTTTCTTTAATCACAAGTAACATGTCGCCTGTGATACAGGTTTAACCTAGTACAGATGAAAAACTCCATTTATTAGGTTAAACTAACTATATACATTAATAATTAAAAACTTTTAAACTAAAATAAATAAACTAACAACAAACTATAAAAGGGCATCGAAAAACTCCTCCTCAACGCTGTCAGCTGGTAATGTGCCTGAGAGACTGGCGGGCGGCGTTGCCATGTTGTATGGCAACACTTAGCCTCTGGCCAAAGTAAAAGCCAGCCCTTGGGTCACGGGAAGCGTCAACTAGGCGTTTCGAAATTTCCTTAAATAGGCTATGAGCACTCGGACCCCACCGCCCTAGAGTTTCAACCCCAAACGGCTCGAAAATATAGTTACCACAAAGGTTTCTATATTTACGCCGCTTGAGGTTCTCTGCAGCCGCAGCGGCAGCACCAGCACAGCACGATGAGCTTGGTTTTAAATTATCTAAAGTTTTTTTACATTTTTAAGCTGAGTCAAAAGTGCTTTTAAATTCTTAGTTATTTAAGTAAAATTCTAACTGCTACCTTTGATTTTGGCTTGATGATAATAACATACTTACAGAGTGCAAAACTTAAAGATGCTGTATATGGCGTACCATGGGAGTGCATGGACATGGAAAATAGGAAAGTGGTGTCATTCTTTTTGATGAATGTCCAGAAACCTGTACATGTAAAGGCACTGGGTGTTGCTAATGTTGGCGTTACTTCTATGGCTATGGTAAGTTAAAAATATTTATTCATTTATTTAACGGGAGGGAAGTGGAATTATGTTTTTCCTACTTCTCTGCTATTCTTTTCTGAATACAATCTTTACCTATTTATTTATTTATGTACACACAAAATACTTAACAGGATAATTACATTAACATAGAAGAGCACAAAGGTACTGCTTATTTCATTAGAAATTTCTTCCAGCAGACCAGATCTTTGAGGTATCCAAAAAGTTAAATGGTTTTTCTAGGACTTCGTCGAGCTTCATTGTCTTGGCACTTTTTAATGGTCGTTACTGTTGATTCTGGATTTCAGGAGTTGCAGTGGTATGGGAATAATGTGGCGGGCTTGTCCTAATAAGAAACAAACAGTTGGTGCCGTCCACAAGTAAATGCAGAGTAGAGAAAAATAAAGAACCCCGTGAAATCGGGGCTCTTTGAGTACCTATAACACACACATAACATCACGCCTTAATCCCCGTACAGTACAGTACACCTCTGCCTAACCCAGGCAGGGGTGTACTTAATAAAACGCCCACATTTCGCCAGTTATGTTTATGTCCCATGTAATAGGGGGCGAGTCTATTGCCATCGACCGGGTACAAATCCAGACTCCGTGGCTGCTACTGAGAAATTCCTGTTGAGTACCTATAGTTAAATTTTATAAAGAAAACCAACAGCAAATATGCCTGTCTTTAATTTTATTGCTATATTCTAATTAAATTTTCTTTTTACAGATCTTCAAAACTTCAATGTCTTACTTCACTTTTCTACGCAGCATGTGAATGTTTGCACAACACTGCACTTGAGATATTTTATCTTTTACCTAATTCATACAACACTCTAATGTTTTAGTACTTAATTATTTTCAAACGTTAGTCTATTCTTCTAAAATATTTTGAATTATTAAAATTATTCACTATCTACTCTAGTTGTACTTGCATCCTACATTCGTGCTTTTACAATAATTTAAGGCAGTTTGTTTAGTTATTTTTCTCAAATTCTTGTAACTGAAATAATAATAAAATATGATTATGGTCTTGGTTTTTATTTCTCCAAATATGGCCTTCAATCACCGTCTCCTTAAATATTTTTAGGCAAATTGAAATGTATGACCTATTGTTGTAGTTTACCAAAAAAATCAAATTATATCTAAAAAATCTTCATTTTTTGTTTACGTGTACAGTCAGCTTCAGAGAAAAGGAACCCCCTTTGGTAATGACATCAAAGCATTTTAAGGTTTGATAGTATAACGTAAAAGGCGTGTTGGTTTAGTGGTTAAGACTACTGCTTAGCAATGCAATGGTCACGAGTCCAAATCCGAGGGTGATTTTTTAAGTTTATTTAATAGATGATTAGGTGATTTTCGTTAATTATTAATTAAGAAAAAAAAAAAAACATTAGTGAAAGAAATAAAATAAAAAAGTTGTTAATCGAACCATACTATCGGTTAATAGAATCAACTGTTCAAAAACTTAATGAATTAAATAATGTTACGAAGGAGATATTACACACAAGCGGATCGGCACGAAACGAAACGATTTTAAGTAATTATAAATACCCTCAATCACAGTTTAGTAAATAAGGCAAAGAAGTATTTTAAATTCAACCTTAACTTGCAGTTCATTAAGCAGTTAAGTTTCTGAAGTAAAATTACGGTAGTGCAACAATCGGAATTGAGCACATTCTATTCAACCAAACAAGAAATCTATGCTAATATCAACCTTATCTTTTAGTTATCTGAGGAGTTACGTATTGCATTTTGTAAAACAAGACGGTAAGGTGCTAATATTATCTGAAGTGGTGGAAGTTGAAATTTAAACCTTAATATCTGAGAGATTAGACCTTTATCAATCTGGTTCGATAAAAGGAGTAATGCTATTCGAATTTTCGTTGAGATTGCTAATTGCGCCAATAGCCTAGTGGTATAAGGCACGGTCTAAATAATCCACTGGCGCTTAGTGATACGGGTTCGTATCCTTAACCCCACGTATAGTGTCTTTTTGTAAGTTATCTTGGTTCGGCCAGAATACGGAAATACCATATAATTATTAAAAAAATGCAAATAATATTCGAATCGACTCGGCGGATGCTCGGGCAGAGATGGGTGCGGCGGCGGGGGAGGGAGCTGCTCGGGGCCAGAGTCATGTAACGCGCCCGCTGTCGCTCGGGCGATATACTTTAAAGACTTGGGGGGGTTCCTTTTCTCTGACGCTGACTGTACAGAAGAAATATGTATCCAATATTTTTCGACAATCTTACTGACGTCTCAAGAGAATCATATTTTTTTTACTCAGGAAACATGCCTTGGAGGTGGTATGATCGAACCTAACCTACAAACTTAAATTAATTAACTTTTTTTTATTTCCAAAAATTCCAGGGATTTCTGCTACTTTTAGGCATATTGACATGTATCCTAGAACAATTGGAGGTATGACTGAACCTAACTTTCTAACCTAACCTAAGCAGGACCTGCAAACCTAACCCAAGCAACTTTTTTTTATACCCAATAATTCAATCGATTTTGCAACAGATAATTCCAAAAACCTTTTTTGAATACTTTTAGGCATAGTGACATGTATCCTATACAATTGACCACCAACCTAGTCTAACCTACGATTCCCGGTTCGGGCAAAAAGTTTTATTTAGGTTTCTACATCAGATTTTTTTCAGTAGCAGCTCGGAGTTTGGAAGTTGGCGGTACCGTAATACCGTCGTACCTTGGAAGCCAAGTTAAGCCGTTGGGCCTGCGCCTGATCTCATTTGGGTCGTGTCGGATTGCCGTTTGTCACATCGGACTATGAGAGTGATGAAGAGGAAGTGCACATGTGCCTACGCACGCACTATAATCTGTTGCGCCTATGGTTAATCTTCACTGAGGCTGGCCACCGTGACTGGAAGCGATCTGGCATATCAGCTTCGTGAAGAGTCCGTTTACACCCTGTATGTCAGTTCAAATCGCCACATTCACAAACGTCGATTAACATTACTTGTCTGTTATTTTACTGTCGGTAACGGTTGGCCTCACCACATGGTAGACACAAAGCGTAGACAAACTAAATTGAATTTTATGTAGGTACTAAAATAATATTCATGGCATATATTTGTGTCCAGCGCAAAATCTTTGAATTTGGTTACCTATTATCCACTTTTATCGATACCACGCCAGCAGTGCTGGGACCCATACCTCCTCTCTGAGAGAATTCAAGTCCTGACATATGATCCTGAGAGGTAGGTCAAAGAAAAGCTGGATAGATTGTGTGAGGAATGATATGAAAGAGAAAGGAGTATATGATGCCGTGACGTCTGACAGGGGAGAATGGAAGAAGAAAACGTGTTGCGCCGACCCCAAGTAGAATGGTGTAAGGGCAGGAAGATGATGGACACGTGATGGTTTTGTCATTAAGTTGTCCTTTACATTTTAGGGAAAATAAAACTCAAACCCGTTTAAATGCAAACTTCAAAATGTAATAACTAAAAATAATAGACATGTTTAGTATCGTGAACCATATAATTGAAGGAAAAGATTCTGCTGTAAATTGATTTGATGATAAATCCAGGTGCAGTCAAACATTTACATGCTGTTTAGAAAAGTAAAGTAAGACATGGACGTCTTCAAGATCTGCAAAAAAAAAGTGACGGTATTATTTATTCTCTCAATGATGTCTTGTTGGTTTATTTCCGGTCGTCCCCACCTCGTCGTCCCCACTGGGTACGAATGGGAAAAAAAGTTTCGTTCCTCCCCAGTGGTGACGATTGGAACTATTTATTTTCCACTCGTTCCGCTATAGACCGAGAGTCAATTGAGAGACTTATTGTAAATTCGTTGATTACCTGTGCTTTGTAAAATTTCATAGCTTTAGAAAAAAAGAGTCGAGAGCGTTTGTATGGAGAAAAGACCAGCATAATAACTAAATATGTGTTCTCTCCCACATTTAACCCATCTGCCTTCAAAGCAAGAGTGAACAAGCATCTTTTGGGCATGGACGTTCCATCATAGACCTCAACCATCGCTTTCCATCAGGCGGGATCAAGGTAAAGAGCAGGCCCATCTTGTAGTAAAAAAAAGAAACTTTTCCTTGACAGCGATGTGGGTGAATTTATTGACGCCCTGTAACCCTTTTCTTTAGCGGCGTTGTGCACTTTTTGGTATGGGTAAAAACTGTTAAATTTGCGTCAGATCGTCAGATCAAATCGGCGGCGCAGAGCGTTTGTGCGAGTGTGCGTGTAGTTTAAGCTAGATGGCGTTGTTTCAAGTTTTTTCTACGGCAGCGACATCTTTCGTTCCTGCAGAAAGCTATTGAAATTTCTGATATTTAAACTAGCTGGCGTTTTTTCAATTTTTACTTCTACCAGCACTCCCGGAGTGCAACCCGTTGTTTTTTATTACTATTATAAATTTGTGGTTTGTAAATAATGTTCATATCTTTAAGAAAAAAAAAATATTACCGTAGTCATAGAAGTAACACCAACATCAGCTAGACCTAGCGCCTTGACATGAACAGGTTTCTGCACATTCATGAGAAGAAAGGCGACAGTACGCCTGTTCTTTGTATCCATGCACTCCCAGGGTAAGCCATAGACAGAGTCCTTCAATCTATCACTCTGCAATAAACAATGTTAAAGCATTGCAGTCAATTCACTGTTAAGTATTTTACCTCTGACATCTAAAATCACATTGATTTTGAGTGTAATGCAATCATCATTAGCTTATAGCAGTCCACTGCTGGACATAGGCTTCTTCAATCGCACGCCACTCAACTCGATTCTCAGCAACTCTCATCCAATAGCTACCAGCCACCCTGCGAAGATGGTCGCTCCACCGAGCCTGAGGGCGTCCCACCTTACGTTTGCCGTCCGCGGTCTCCAATCAAGAACACGTCTACCCCAATGGTCATCGGTTCTACGGCTAATATATCCAGCCCATTGCCACTTCAGCTTACTTATTCTGTAAGCTATGTCGACAACTCTGGTTCTCTGTGTAATGCAAAGTCATACATATTTTGGTACTTGAATGAAATCGTAAGATGAGCGCTGTTGGTAAACATTTGATGAAGATAATTTTGACACACCGAAAGGTGTTATAATGATATTTCCGTTGTTGTAGACGGCTTTTATCTACGGATTGATTAATTTTCAAACGTGAATGATGAGCGATGTTATAGAAGATTGCTTGATAACATTAAGAATTAGTTTAGTCAATCACTAAACTTAATTTTTAATTTCTAAATTCTTAATTTTATCAAGCAATCGTCTTTGAATTACTTTAGTGATTGGGTTTTATTCCCAAATCACGCAATGTGTTTTTGTTTTTTCAATGACCAAATTTTCAAAAGCCTGGAGCTTGGATTAATAACAACCGGTTAGTGAATATAAGCGCGATATTAAATTATAAAATAAAATATATTGCTTACAATACTGCCAATAAGTTCAAAGACGGTCGACAGCTGGATAAGTTGCTGAAACATGATAAGTGTGAGCGGCAGATAACGGCTCAGAGCTGCGGCCGTCTGAAATAAAAACAAAAAATATATACAGGGTGTAAACGGACCCTTTCACGAAACCGCCAACCAAGAATTCTGTACATCAAACTGCGTGCCCTTACGCAATAGTCATTGCTGGAAAAGACTTTTTTTGAGGTGAAAAGGAAAAACTCAATGAAGCGCACTCAAAACATTGTGCTGATGGATGCAAAAAAAATTGAAGACGTGTGTCATCTCCGACCCGCATTGGGCCCGCGTGGTGGCGTACAGCCCATTCACTCTCATTGAGAGGGGCCTACGTCCCATCAGTGAGCAAATGATTAGCTGAGTATACTAGGGCTGTCGAAACTCACAAAATATGTCCCTTGTGACTTTGACTAAGGCGATTTTCACACGACACCGCACTGTGTCTTGTCTAAATTTAAGATAGCGGTGCGCCGCGTGGAGTTGCAGTGGGCGCCGCTCGTCTGCGCGGTCAGGCGGTGTATGTGTGAGAATCATCTTACATATTCTTGGCTGGCTAATAAAGATAAATCAGACAACCTACGACTTTAGGTGAGACGCGCCCAAAATATGTATAGGTGTACAAACTACTAGATACTGACCATTTGCGAGCACTCCAGCAGCAGTAAGCATCCACAAGCTTGATGGAACCCGTAATAAGCGAACAGCATTGGCCCAAAAACATCCGACATTTTGTCTGTAAAACTAAAGTTGAAGAAAAAATATGATTATGTTATTTTTAGGATAACGAGATCTTTATGTAGTAGTTTTTTTGAGTAATTTACGCGCGTCGATATACAGGGTGCAAATAGACTCTTCACGAAGCCAAGAATTATGTATATCAAACTAAGTACATAGGTACTTAGAAAAGTCGTTACCCCGCAATAATTTTTGCGTATAGACGCAAAAATTATTGCGGGGTAACGACTTTTTTTGGGCTGAATAATCACGTTTTACGGTAAGACTTAATGTAACGCATTCAAAACATTGTGCTGATGGATTTATTGACTAGTAAGGGGTTGTGGAGGTGTTCAAAGTAAAAATCTTACATTAAAAACATGTATTTAAAAAAAAAACTTGTGAAAAAGTTGGAACTTTGACCCCCAATATCTCCGTAACTAGAAGGTTCCCAGGTATATATGGTCTAGATAAAAAAAAAATGATCAAGCAATGACGGGAAGAACAAGTGCTTTTCGGCTTCGTTAAGAGTCTTTTTACATACCTTATATTATGTTAATTGTCATAACTCATTACGCCTGTGATCCCCGAACGGTTAGGCAGAGGTTATAATTCATATGCAGTACACCCATATTTTGCCAGTTAAGTTTAAGTCCCATGTAATAGGAGACGAGCCTATCGCCATCAGCCGGGCACAAATCAAGAATTTCTTTACGGAATAACCCAATAACACTTTGCTCGACCTGGGAATCGAACCCAGGACTTCACGCAATAATGACATTCACGTAATTTCAACTTACTTGACAATATGTCGATGATAATCAATCAATTCATTTAACTGAACACTAACACTTTTAAGCTCATGGGGAGAATACATTTCACAAGTCAGGGTCACGTTACTATCTTCTATCATGAAACTTGTCTTAGATGAAGGCCTCGGGAAGTTGTCCAGATTATACAGTAAAATCTTGAAATGACCCCAAACATGGAATACCATTAAGGATAAAAAGCAATCGAGAATACAGAACCAGGATGAACATAGATAGGAGATTATCCTGAAATGAAACAAGTTTTAAATTAGACCGCTAATTGAACCACGGGATCAAAATACCGATATAAAAAGTATTCTCTGTATTAATCTAGGTTATAAAGTGTCTCTGTGTCAAATTTCATCCAGATTCGTTTAGCCATTCGGACGTTATTGAGTAACAAACATCCATCCATCTAAACTTTTGTTCTTGTATAGTAAGATGGTGGTTCCTGTATGGTATGATTTTCCAGTTGCGTTTGTTCAGGGTCTGAGCTAAACTCGATCCGTTCCTGAAGTTGAAAAATCAAACTGTACCACAACACTGCAGGGGTTCGATCAGCCTAGATACAGATTATATTGTGATTTATAGCCTAGATTTGTAAGTAGCTCGCTTCCAAAGCATACTCGTTTTTCACAAAAAAATTATAACAGGATTGATATAACTTTTTTGGAAGCATATATCCATTTCCGACTTTTCTAGCAAGGCAACTTCATATATACATGGTGAAGAGTCTTCGTGAGATAATTCATCTAGTTAAATTTTTGTATTGATGTACCTACCTACATCATTAGAATATTGGACCACAGGAAGGATGAATGAAAGGCATTTGTAAGAGGCTGAGATGAGAATGCTAAGGGGATGTGTGGTGAATTACGCGAATGGATAAGATAAAAGTGGCGCCGGTGACTGAAAAGTTGTGTGGTAATCGGTTGTCGTGGTATGGGTATGTGATGCGGAGGAATGAGGAAAATATCGTGAGGAAAGTTTTGAGTATGAATGTGGATGGGTATATGAGTAGAGGAAGACCAAAGAAGCGATGGATGGACTCTGTAAAGAATGATATGGCAAGAAAGGAGGTGTCTGATGAGATGACGAGTAATAGAGAAGTATGGAACTAGAAGACATGCTGCGCCGACCCCAAATGAATTGGGATAAAGGCAAGAGAATGATGATGATGTAATGAGATCTACCTACCGACTGGCTGAAGGGTTTGAAAATGAGGGGTTAAAAGTATATTTCAGTATAATTACCAATGAAAAATGTTGGCAAGAATATACCATTTCATTTCTGTCGACGCCGGAAATGGGTAAGAGAAATAAAGAGCGTGTTCATATGTGTTGTTCCCCTTCAATCCACCGCTAGCGTAGTTACCAGCAGAATAGTTATTATACATAGGAGTAATATTGAATAGGGACAGGCCAGTTATCATTTGACCTGTTAGTAATAAGGTGAATATATGAGAGATCCTATGAACTTCCTTGTGAGTCTGAAAAGAAAAGAATAGGTAAGTATTATAAAATAAACGGTACAATTCCGAAGCTGTGGGCCCGTACAGCTCAGGATTGGTGCCCTGAAACAGTGACACGGGGTCGCGGCAGACCACGTAGGAGATGGCGGGACGAACTGGATGTCTTCCTTGAGAATTGGAAAGAAGTAGCAAAGAATTGCAACCGTTGCGCGTTAGAAGGAATGGAGGGAGGCCTTTGCCCAGCAGTGGGACAATATGGACTAGCTATAATAATAATAATTCCGAAGCTGACGAGAGACTGCAGACAGCAACGTCTGTTACACTCAACCGCAATTACAGACCGCAATCACACGATTTAAATCACGTCGGTAGATGGTAAAAATGCCGCCGGCTGCAATGGTCGAGCTTTGACTGCAGACGTTAAATCTTCTTCTTCGTGTCTATAATTCCCATAATAGTTATTAAATTAAATTTATTTCAACCAAAACTCAGCCACATCGACCGCGTTGGTAGTAGCTTCGGACAGGTCCCTTAAAGAGCAGGTCAGGAAGTGGGCTAGGTTTGGGATGAGACTCCACAGTCGCACTCAGCTTTATCGGAATTCACCACCGGAACAAGTTGTGCCAGCAGTAGCCAACCTAGCTTCAAAGTCGGTTCCAGGTTGACCACGGCAGTTGGTGACCAGCTGGGAGCTTTTCTGCAGGCTCAGCATAGTAAGCCAGAGAGGGATGTCTGACGAGCCGAGCTTCACCAACTATATTATTGTCGATTTGTGGATTTATCGACTCAAGGAAGCTGGTCCAACTCTTCAGCCTGATGTCTCGTGGCGTCTCCACATACCTGTAGTACAGTCTTTGGCTGCCACAAAGAAAGCAACAACACGTCGTGTTAGATTTTATAAATAAGCTGGCCGCTGCCTGCCAGGGCTGCGGGCTCTTCGAAAGAGATACCGCGGCCCTTGACACTCCCTTCCGCTCTGCCCAGAGCGGGAGAAGTCATTTGATGAATTCCCATCCGTAAAAAAAAAAAGCAGGCCGCTGCTCTCGAAAATTTGTTTGGAATAAAAACTACGGCAGTACTGTCTCTTGCAGTTATTATCAACTGCAACCGCGCTGCAAAATGTGGTCTGCAGTTAGCAAAACAGAGGTCGTAACTTATATTCTATCAATCACCTTTCTTACCTTCTTTGAGTACTCTGAACGGTCTTTGAAGAAGAACAGATGGATTGTTTCCAAAAAATCTCTGGCAACGGCTACGTACTCATGAGAAAAACATAGTGTAGTGATTCTAGACTGAAAAACATAAGAAATATTGGTTGAATTTTAAATAAAGATATGAGATATGCGCGTTCCCTGTTTGAGTATGTACCGATTCATCAGCGATGCTATTAAGTATCATCAAATGAACATATTGACTTTTGAGGACTCCAATGGAGAACAAGTGTCCTCCTATCATTCTCATGTCAGAAAATTTATGGTTGCAATGCAAGAGTTTAGTTTAAGTATTGAGGGTCGACAGTAGTACCTAACGGAGACAAAGTCCTCCTCTCTATGAGAAAGGCTAAATCATAATCCATAACGTAGGACTAGTCGGTTGGTACTAATGCCACATGACTTAAAAATGTTGGTTCTAGAAATCGCTGGTTTCTTCACGATGTTTCTGTTTCAAGTTTGGAAAATAAAGGGTGTAAAAAGACCCTTAACGAAGCCGAAACTCACGTGTTATTCCCGTCCTTGTGATCATTTTTTTGTTCTGGTTTATGTCCTGGGGACCTTCTAATTACGAAGATATTGGGGGTCAAAGTTCCAACTTATTGACAAGTTAAAAAAAAAATAGTTTTAATGTTTATGTGTAAAGTTATAAATAAATATTACATTTATTTATAACTTTACTTTGAATACGTCCATGAGCCTTGTACTTTCAATGCATCCATCATTAGTTTTTTTTAAGTGTATTACACTATTTTTAACCGTAAAACGTGATATTTCGCCCCAAAATTTATATATACAGGTTGAATTTTCCAAGTGGGCGTGGATGGCCAAAGCCGAAACTATGAGGAATAACGAAAAATGCTCAAAGGAGTCTCAAACCCGATTTTGATGAAAACTGAAACAGCATCATTAGATTTTTTTAAATCAATATTCCTAGCCAGGAATCGAAGCCATTGATTTTGGAAAAAAAACTACACACTGTATTATTACATCATTCGATAGTGTGTAGATCAAATACTGGGAAGTAATAACATACGGCAAACTTAAGAAAAAAATTAAATTATAAGTTTTTTCGTATTTTTTTTTTGGCACATAAATTAATTTAACTTGATATTAAATTAACTTTAAATACTAATAATTAAAAACTATTAAATAAAGTAAAATAAATCAACTAACTTTTTCACCGTCGGCATTCCAGCTGTTTTAGAACCTGATGGTTTGGCAGGCGACGATGGCAAAAGACCGGACGGCATGTTTTTGTTTCCTTGGAAGATAGGTAGGCCTTTAGTGTGAGACGCAACATGCGTCGACACTCTTGCGCCATCCCATCTTCCAAGCTCATCGTGCTGTGCTGGTGCTGCCGCTGCGGCTGCAGAGAACCTCAAGCGGCGTAAATATAGAAATCTTTGTGTAACTATGTTTTCGACCCGTTTGGGGTTAAACTCTGGGGCTGTGGGGTCCGAGTGCTCATACCCTATTTAAGGAAATTTCGAAACGCCTATCTGACGCTTCCCATGACCCAAGGGCTAGCTTTTACCTTGGCCAGAGGCTAAGTGTTGCCATACATCTTGGCAACGCCGCCCGCCAGTCTCTCAGGCATTTTACCAGCTGACAGCGTTGAGGAGGAGTTTTTCTATGTCTTTTTATAGTTTGTTGTTGGTTCATTTATTTCGGTTTATTTAATAAATTTTCGTATTGTTTAAATGACACCCGCAGCGCAGTCGATCTTCACATGATTATGTTATAATTTCAAGTTGATTGACTCTGCGCGGCTAAAGACCAAAATTCACCCTGTATATTTTTTGCGCAGTGTTACTTAGTTTGATATGCAGAATGCTTGGTTGACGGCTTCGTAAAGGTTCCCTTTACAAACAATTTAATAATAACGGTTTCCATAGTTATACTTACAAAAACAACAGTAGTCATAAGCATAGTTATATACGAATGGCCAAGTTTGAAGAAAGACATGGAATTCTTATGCAGCAGAACATACATCACGTGTCCAACGATTGAGATCAAACATACAAACATATGGAAAGATCTCTGGATAGTCACCCAAATCTTCCTCCTTTTTATAGCTCCTGTGTCAAGCGAGTCCAGTTGCTTTAGAGGCCAACAGCTTATCACTGATAGTAGGTGACGGAGCATTATTAGGTAGGGATAGTCAGCTGGTGAGGTGATGCCACTGAAAAGACATTACATACACTACAGTGGATTGGCAGACATTTGATTACCAGTATTTTACATGGAGTGGCTGCCTAACTGACCTTCACAACCCAGGTAGTACCTCATAATACAATACCCCTAGGTACGACTGTTTGTCAGATTGTCGGGCCACTGACTACCTGATCTACACATAACAACCGTGATCAAAGGTTTAAAGTGCTTTAAAGTGCTTTCCGAAGCAAGAAGGAAACTCGGTATGTAATGGATGGTCACCTTTCTACGGACCATCCTAGGCAACCGCAGTTTAAACTAAAGATCAAACCGAGCGGCTGTTATTATTTAGCCGAGCTTGTGGCAAAATCGTTGGTGGTGCTGGTGGCTCGTCACAACCGAAGCAGGCCTAAGAAACGCTGGCGACACGAATAAGACTTGCTCCTAGCATTTAAGATGGAGAAGCCAAAAGCATAACATACAATCTCGTCTTGACAACATGCAACGAACAAATGCGTTGACCCGACGACACCTTTATTAGTCCAGCCGAAAAAGCTATTTAAAACTGAAATTATTCATTTTGACAGTTCATAAATAAATTTAAAAGCTACAAAACTTACTCTTGAGGTTCGTAATCAAAGAAAAAATCACGTAGGTTAGTAGTTGAAGACATTTCCGCTATTCGAACTACCTGCAACTGTATGAAAACGAATTAAGGACCACTTCAGCTTATATACTCTTACTGAAAACCGCTAAATACTACAAAAGGGTTCAGCCACACACTCATGATTAGAATTTTCAACATGAACTTGCAATAAAATATCACCAAGCATCAAACTTTGGTGATATTCTTTTGATCTTTTTCGTTTGTACATACATTCATATGTACATAAATTCATGCCTTTTGCCCATAGGGGCAGAAACCATAGAACGCCACATGCTACGATCCTTACATACTCATTTTGCCTCGTCCACGTTCATACATCTGGTCATAAACGCACACCGGTTGCGAGTACTACGCACCTAACCTTTCTTAAGAACCTCACCAATAAGGTCAGGGCGTCCCCTCCCGCCGTCGCCGTTGCACACACACATTTGCCTTGTAAATACCTTTTGTTAGTTGTCTTTCACTCCTTGTGTCCACATGACCAAACCATCTAAGCATACTGTTTTCAATTTTTGTCACTACATTTTAATTAGTTTTCGTTTCTTAATTTCAAAATTATTCTCATTCACGTGTAAGTTGCAATCCTTCGTCACATTTTGAAATACCAAAGAATTTTCATTCTGTAGCATACCCAAGCAAGGTCGGACAAAGTGATATTGGGTTTTTCCATCAGGAATTCCATAGAACATCCACGGAGTCTGGATTTGTGCCCGATTGATAGCAAAAGATTCGCCCCCTACTACATGGGACTCAAACATAACTGGGGAAATGTGGGTGTATTATTAGGTATACCTTTGCCTAACCCTTCGGGGATTACAGGCGTGATGTTATGTTCTGTTACTTTTTATCTCGGTAGCAAGATTCTGTGCGACAATTCTCCAACCACACGGGAGTGAGGCCGCGGGTATAAACTAGTTTTGTAAACAAAAATCCAATAGCAGGTATGGCTCTACCTTAAACAGCATTCTTAGACAATCATTATACACACACACTACAGTTCTCATGCTTGAACTTTCTTGATCCTCTGATCATTCATTTAATTAATAACACAGTTTTTTCATAATTTTTGACAGGCATTTATTATGGTAGCTGGATAACTATACGTTATCCTTTGGATTGGTTAAGGCTAAGGCTAAAATACTTCGTTTTAAACCTGCGGAAATGTTTTTTTTTCATTGCATAACTTAATAAAGAAAACCTTCGTTTCATCATTATCATCATTCATAGCCTGAATTTGCCCACTGCTGGGTATAGGCCTCACTTTTCTTGTACCAATCTCTTTCACGTTCCTGTGAAATTTAACCTTAACGTTCGTTTACTTAATTAAAATAAACGCGGAGAATATGGAATTAATAATAATGGTGTACTAACAAGGTAATGACACAAGCGCTCATGACTAGCCAATTATTACATTAAATTAAAACTAAACCATCGTCGCTCGCTGCTTCGACGAATCCATCAGGCGCTCCAACAACCCGTGCAGATGTGATTTACCACGAGCATATTCGGTTTTCAAAAACCTTTAGAGCAGTGAGGTGCATATTATGTATTTTTCAGTGTCACTCCAATATGAATTGACCTTAAAGAAGGCTATATAGACCTATTAATCAAATAACTACTCAAACGAATCTAGTATTATGATAATTACAGGCTTCTGATGATCTTTGATCCTTCATAATATGGTATTAGTTATATTTTTGCCAAAGAAAAATCCTGGGAAACATGGTGTGCTTATACAATTCTCGTTGGCATAAAGATGGGAATATACCAGTGGTGTTTATATTTTTAGGGAAACCAGTAAAGCCAATATTGTCTGTAATTTTTACTTTGTACAAAATCGACTCGATTAACTTGATTTTGTGTAAGGCTGACATCTAAAATTAATTTTGATTTTCTGTGGGTCACCGACAATGGTCATCAAACTGTGTACGTTTTTAATTGTCTTACTCTTTTGGACAACTTAACGAGATTAGGGTGCATTGGGCAGCATATTTTCCATGTGCTATTTGGCAGTTTCAATTGTTTCCATAATTTTGTTGTAGGTACTCGTGGCGACACATCTAACTATAAATTTCCAGTATAACATGACCTCGCTTTGTATAGATTTTCCTTACAACGAGAGATCCGCATAACTGGTTTTGTATAGCTTGGCTGGTCGTCGTATGTACAATCAGCTTTCACAGTGGTATTTTGTTCTATTGTGTTATTATTACACAACAGTTCAAGGTAAAGGAAATAAAACAAAAAATGTAAACATGCAAAAGTTTATTCTCATAACATAGAGAATCTTGAATGACCTTGACTTATGTAAAAACTATTTTATCCACATTTAAAAAATAAATACAATTTAAAATTTCATGCTTCATTTGTTAAAATGACGTATAATTACATACATAGGTAATGTTATACTATCCTAAGTTTAACAAAAATCTATAAACATTTGTATAAAAAAGAATAAAATATTGCAGCTAATTTATGGCATATTATTATATCTGTACCTAACCTTACATTTCCTGAGTTTTTTTCAGGTAGCTACTTATGCACTATTTCTTCACGATTATAAGAATTGGGAGCAAGTAGGACTTTACTTGTACCTGCGGCTTATAAGAATAAGAATAAAAATAATAAAGAATAAACATTTTAGAACTCTTAATCTACTACAGTAAAATGTATTAGATAGAGCTGCACTGGCGGACAAAAAAAACCGCCCTTATAAAACATTCATATTTTTCATGGTAAAGAGATAACGTTTCTGTTTTCTTTAGAAGCATTTCATCGTCTGAATTTGTAAAAATATTCTGCAATGTTTACATTATTCTAAAGATATGAATTTTCTGGTTACATGAATTTTGATGTTTCTTGAATACAAGATTACGTCTAAATTGTTTCTTTTTTAAATTTAATTTTTGTAAATCTTTTTTTCCATTGGTGTTACTGATGCAATAAGCTAATATACGAATAATTTTATTTAAAAAATTAACTGTTTTTAAAGTATATCGTAAAGCCGCTAATTAAGAAGTTGAAAGTACTGTAGCAAAAGTTATAATTTATTAGCCTTAAATTACTCTCACAGGAATAAATCGCGAAGTTATATTTACGAATATATTCTACTGACAAAGGTTGACCTATTTCGCTATATATACAAATATAAATGAAGTTAAAAGAAGGTCAACCTTTTACTAAGCCAGCAATCATTATTTTTAATAAAATAAGCTAAGGTTAAGAATAAAAAATGCCCGTTGGATGATCGAGCAAGTTTTAAATGGATAAAACATAGAAAAAAATGTTAAGTAATCACTTTTTTTTGCTCGTCTCCCATATTATTACAATAATGCCTTATTAAATGTTGTAATTTTTTAACAATAATAACCATTTTACTAATTGCATTGAATTATTAGTATAATAAAAACTAATCTCCAACAACAACGCCAGATGATAGCGTTTATGTAAATATTATTAGAGTTATCTTCTTACTTTTCTTGGTTATTGTGATTTGTTTAATAAACTATATTTTTAATCAAATTCGATCATGAGTTTTGCTCTCTAATGCTATGTTTTTGTATTTCATAATATTTTTCATGCACAGATTCACAATTATTCAGTTTATGCAGCGTTCGCACCTAAAATTTATTATTCAGTAGTCATAGCTAGACACTATCCATATAAAAATTACGTAAATGAAATAAAAATAGCATTCTATTTTTGAAACTCCTAACCAAAAAGAATATTTTTTTATTCTAATTCATTTCTTTTTCCAAATCCATGTTAGGCACCAATAATTCTGTCCTCATTTGTAAAACTTGGATCTTAAAAATCCATTTGCTCTTTTTTGTCCATGCTCTTTTGTGTCCTTTCTGTTTATTGTACATCCCTTAGCAGCATGCCTCGCACCTCACCAGGCCCACTTCATCACAATTCATGCATTTGAGAGCCACAAATTCTGCCGTGAAGTGGTTCCTGTGAAGGCTCTTCTTGGATCCGTTGCAGATCCTGCAGGGGAGAAGGCGGAACCCGCCGCACATTTGACAGGTGTTGCAGGCGTCTGGGCTCTGGAATTGAGAAAAAATAGGAGTTAATGATGAAATTTAATTGTGTTTTCAGAAACCCCTGATTAAACATTAGGAAGCAGGTTCGAGGTACTGTCTTATATTATTCTAAAGAAGAGCTCATTCTCAGCTTAATTAATAACTTTTGATTTGAATACGATAAGTTGCTGTGAAAAATTATCGTTCACGATTTAGGTACACGTCGTTTTTTTTCTGAGCCGTTACTTACTGTAACATTTTTCACGGATCCTTTACTCAAAGGAAGGCACCTATATAAAAAACTAACACACTCCTTTAACATCAAATATGAAACGGTATTCAAACCTGACATCGCAATATGAAGCAAAATCACATTTCCTTCCAATAAAATCCTCATTTTACATCTAAAGTAAACGCCAAATACATTCTATGTTACTCTTTCATCCGAGATCAAATTGTTTGCCTAGATGTCATCATTTCTGAATATACAAAACATTTCTACTTACATAGAATAACTTAAGTTATTGGTTTAAGACCTCGGAAGGAGTTTGTATAAGTACGTAGGTATTTCGTTAGGTTATTCTTCGTCTAGACGGGTTTACCCGACCCCTGCCGGGTATTTAAATCTAATTAAACTTGATGAAATTGTAGTTGTAAGAAATAGCGAGGAAAACCAAGACTAATGTTCGATAGTCTGATTCTATTCATCAATTGATTAGTTCTGGCAGGATTAATTCCCAATTTAGGAGGAGTGTATGGAATATTGAGTCTAAGGGTCGATAATTTCAGTCTGCATTTTCCACTGAAAGCCAAACATCTCTTTAAAGAAGAAAAGGGCGTGCATTAATTACTCAGTTCCTCATTTAACTTTTGAGATTTCAGAAACCCAAAAAAATATGAAATGCAGAATAGTTGACAACACCCAAATTAAAATTAAAAATACCGCCAAAACAATTAATCAATAATTTTTTCTTCCATCCAATTAACTTCCCGACATGAGGCAGCCAATCAACCAAAACCAGAAAAAATGTTACAAAATGGCCACGGCACTTATGCAAGAACATTTACATACCGCGAACAAGTTACAAAACATGTTGAACATAATTATATTTGTTTTTACACAATAATCGTAATAAACATTGCGCGAGGCATTTAATTTGATAAAGGTGAACTGAAGGTCGTTTCCAATGAAGGAAACAGGTCCAATTGACGGTCGGATGTGAATATCGAAGTTGTTTAAATGTCTTGTGTACAGTCGCCAGCGCATCAAGTTACTACAAAATGTCAAATCTCATTCGATTTTGAACAAATCAAGATTTTATGGTTTAAAATCCTTTAGAGTTTGACAGTTTGTGGTAACTTAATGTGTTGGACTGTACATTCGACCTTTGTATATCTCTTCGTTCGTGGTACATTGTTGTTATGACCTTTCGTATTTGCTACAAGACTCAATTAAAGATTCGTCCAAATTAAAACATGACCGTTGCCTGACTTGTTAGAGGAATATGTTGCAAACAGTGCAAACATACACTAAAAAATTTTGCTACAGCCGACTTTAGATAATTATAATATGGTATTGGAAAACCTAGTAGCCATTATGATCTCATCCACTCCCAAAAAGGCATTAAAAATTATAATCAAAACAAGAAGATACAGCTTTGCTCGACATATAAAAAGTACATCTCTCTCCCATTTCTTTTAAAATAATCTTTTATTAATCCTTAAATCCTTACATAGATACTCCCTTCGCCTCGTCCTCGTCCATACAAGTGGACATACACGCACGCCATTTGTGAGTACTACGCATTTGACCTCTCCGAGGAACCTCACCAATAAGTTCAGATGCGTCAGTACAGATATATCAATAGCGACATTATCTCTCAGTCTAGTGCGCGAAGTTTTGCTCGTATTTGTTGACCAAATCCAAACTTTTGCAAAAAATGCCCGCTTTAGCTTACCACAGGGTAACGTATTACCCTGTACTAACTGGGCTATGGAGGGTCAGATTGGCAGTCATTCCATGTAAAATACTGGTCGTCAGCTGCCTCCGGTAAGACTGGAAGCCGGGAAAACGCTAAGCAGATGATGATGACAGCTGATTATTATTTATCCTATGTAATGCGATTATAAAATCTCCGATATTCAATTGGATTAGACTAGACTAACGAAGTTCTCATTTACAAGTCCCGAACTATAACCTGATCAACACAAATTAGATATCCGAACTGTTTACAAGCTTGTCGGTTCGAACACAGTGTCACAGAATAAATCAGTACAGAAGGACAACACCATCTAAAGATTGACACAGAGACACGAAGAAATCTGAAACAAATGCAAGTCGTATCTGTTTTCGATGGTTGTCAGATCATCAACGATTGTCAGGTGACGACATCAATGCAAACGACATACTATTATGATATACATTACAGTATCTTAAATCGCAATACAGTGCGATATTGTTCTTTAGGACGTGGCCTTTTTTTTTTTTACGGATGGGAAATCATCATATGACTGCTCCCGCTCTGGGCAGAGCGGAAGGGAGTGTCAGACTTGTACTGACTAAAACCCATCCATGTTCCTTCCTTGCCCTTTGTGTTCCAGAGCCGCGGTATCTCTTTCGAACAGGCCGCAGCTTAGGACGTGGCCTTAATTGGAATTTTTGAAATGTTTACTAATAGCGCCCTCTTGATTATAGGGTCATGAAGAATAGGGTCTAAAGTTCTTCATCCCCCATAAAAAAGGGAGGATACTCCAAACAGACCAAAACCACTAATCACAACCTGTCCGGTCTAAAGAACCTCCCTTCTTTGTCTTTCCATGTTCTTGTTCATACCTTTACATGAAGGCGGTCTTCTGAATCTCCTTACTCTGTGGTACCATTATACGGTGAATTATGTACAAAGGAAACTTTGTGTAGCGCTCTCTACTCAACCTTGTGTAAACGCGTTACAGTTGCTATGTGCAGAGTATACTGTAGTATACTCTGATGGATTGGATGTATTTGATTTTGGGGATGGACTCGAAAGTTGATATTTTCAATGGGAAGTATCTTGTCTTTGGATATTGAAAATGTGCACTAAAAAGAATGGGATAACCCCAGGTGAAAAAAAAACAAAGTATTCATAACTAGTTTTTTAACCCTCGGAGAAATTAGGAGTAACTGTGTATTTGTCTGTTGTGTTTCGTGATGATAAATGTTTTTATGATGGCGTGTCTTGAAAAGTTTTATTGGTCTATGGTCATTGAAAATGTTGAATATAGGGAATGAGCAGGGTTCACCATGACACATAGGAGGGATATGGTGGTACATTATGTATCTATAGGTATCCTTAATTTAATTTTAATTTGAAATCTTTCAATCCATCAGCTATGTTCAGACAGAAGGATACTTAAAGGAAGGATACTAAATTTTTTTTTATTTTTTTTAATGTTTTTTTTTTATGTTTTTGCCGAAAATTACGGCAGGAATAAATGTAATAATCTAATATTATTACTGTACGTTTCGATGTAAAAACAGAGTGTCAGATGAACAGAATAGATTTAATAACGTTCATTTCGAGATAAATAAAATAGTTACTTTGAACTCCTGATTGAACTTGAAAGCTTCTAATATAGTAAATATATAATATTGTAAGCACTTTATTTCATTTGACTGTAACACAGTTATTTATTGCTAACAAAAAAATCTTTTATTTTGTTTTATTTGAAACCAAATCAAAAAAAAAAATCTTCTTCTTAGCGTATCGATGGTAAAAAGTCTAAATAGTATGTTTTGTCCAAAACTCAGCCACGCGAACCCCGCTCACTGATGCAGTAAATAAATCATCAAGAGCGCAGGTCATAGGGCATGCAGTGCAGGATGGAAGGTGCGTCATTGTTTGTGGGGAGACGCCGCATATGCACTTGAGGTCTGGGCCGAAAAATGAATGAAAACTCTGTTACTATGTCAATTGTTTCTTTTTTTTTAATTCACAAAAAGCAAAAAAAAACTTTTGTATTCTGGCCATGGCAATAAAGTTCATTGACACAATAAACCTTGTTGATAAAACTTTTACTGTAAAGATGAAAATATAACAAGCTCACCTAAAACAACGTCATTCCTAAATCTTTGGTTGTAATAAATACGCCAATCCTTTGCCCAATTTCTTTGGGGTCGACTTCCAGTCTAACTGGATACAAAATACCAGTATTTTACATGGCTGCTTATCTGACCTCCGCAACCCAGTTAGTACCGTATAATACGGTATACCTTTTTTTTTTCCGTATCTGAAATCATCAAATGACTTCTCCCGCTCCGGGCAGAGCGGAAGGGAGTGTCAGACTTGTACTGACTAAAACCAATCCATGTTCCTTCCTTGCCCTTTGTGTTACAGGGCCGCGGTATCTCTTTCGAACAGTCCCGCAGCAATACGGTACCCCTTGGTAAGACTGCTTGTCTTGACTTGCAGGCCACTGACTGACTACCTGTAACGACTGTAAAAGATCTAGAAATGACAGTCTTTAACGGGCTTAACTTGCTGTCAGAGTCACAGAAGAAGATCAGTATAAAATGGATGGTAATTAACGTCTCACTCGTCTCATTCACGTCTAACAGATGAGCATAAGCGACATTATTCTTCGAATTAAGTAAAACATACTGCTAGTATAAGCCAGATTATGAAACAGATATATTGTTATACAAGGTGTAAACAGACTCTTCACGAAGCCGTCAACCAAGCATTATGTACAGTCAGCTTCAGAGAAAAGGAACCCCCTTTGGTAATGACATCAAACCATTTTAAGTTTTGGTAGTATAACGTAAATGGCGTGTTGATTTAGTGGTTAACAGAACTGCTCGGCAATACAATGGTCACGAGTTCAAATCCGAGGATGATTTTTTTTCTTTTTTTTAGTTTCTTTAATAGATGATTAGGTGATTTTTGTACCCTCAATCACAGTTTAGTAAATAAGGCAAAGAAGTATTTTAAATTCAACCCTAACTTGCAGTTCATAAAGCAGTTAAGTTTCTGAAGTAAAATTACGGTAGTGCAACAATCGGAATCGAGCACATTCTATTCAACCAAACAAGAAATCTATGAAAATTTCAACCTTATCTTTTAGTTGACTGAGGAGTTACGTATTGCATTTTGTAAAACAAGACGGTAAGGTGCTAATATTATCACAAGTGGTGGAAGTTGAAATTTAAACCTTAATATCTAGGAGATTAGACCGTTATCAATCTTGTTCGATAAAAGGAGTAATGCTATTCGAATTTTCGTTGAGATTGCTAACTGAGCCAATAGTCTAGTGGTATAAGGCACGGTCTAAATACTGGCGCCTAGTGATGCGGGTTCGTATTCTTAACCCCACGTATAGTGTCTTTTTGTAAGTTATCTTGGTTCGGCCAGAATCCGAAAATATCAAAATTATAATTATTAAAAACATGCAAATAATATTTGAATCGAATCGGCGGATGCTCGGCCAGAGATGGGTGCGGCGGTGGGGGAGGGAGCTACTCGGAGCCAGAGTCACGTGACGCGCCCGGGCGATATACTTTAAAGACTTAGGGGGTTCCTTTTCTCTGACGCTGACTGTACATCAAACTAAGTAACTTTACGCAAAAAAATGAGCTGTAAAACGATTTCTTTTTTTGGGCTGAAAAATCATGTTTTATAGTAGGACTCAATGTACCGCACTCAAAATATTGTGGTGATTGATGAATTGAATAGTGAGGGGGTCCTGGAGGTGTTTAAAGTAAAAATCTTACATTAAAAACATGTATTTAAAAAAAAACTCGTGAAATGGTTGGAAATTTGACACCCAATATCTCCGTAAATAGAAAGTTCCCAGGTATCTAGAACAAAAAAATGATCGCAATGAAGTGGCGAACAAGTACCTTTCGGCTTCGTTGAGTCTGTTTACATCCTTTATTACCAAGAGATATCTCGCAGCGTTCATTATCATAGTCTTTGGAGAATACTTTGTCAATACTGAATGTTGAAATCATAATTAACTTCAGCTAGTTTGCATTAAATGTTTGCAATCCTTGGGTAAGATCGAATACCAGTGAACTACATTATGTCAAAAAGGTTTGAGACTGCAGAGTATGAGGTCTTGGGTTCAATTCCCATGTCGGGCAAAGTGTTATTAGGTTTTTCCATCAGAAATTTCTCAGTAGCAGCCACGGAGTCTGGATTTGCGTTCGGTTGATGGCAATAGGGTCGCCTACTACATGGGACTTAAACATAACTGGCGAAATGTGGATTTATTATTACACGATCGAAGTAAACCTAAAAAAAATCCGAACAATCGTCTACCAAAATCAAAAACGTGTCTGTTTCTCTTACTTATATCTCCCTCTCAACTTCCGTTCGTCTCGCCTGCACACTTTCCGAAACGCTCTCGTCACGCATTCACCAGCTTACTCCCCAAGTCTAGCGTGCGTAAAGAAGTTTTACTTCAAAAAACATAATAGGTAGCTTAGTAACAGTTCTATTCTGTTTCATGTCACATCATGATGGTCTCTTCATATACTTGTGCTTGACCCTAATAGACATCAAACGGCAGGTCTATATCTGAATCATCCAGTTCTTGATAAGCAAACAGAAACAATATTAAAAAAAAATAAACATATTATTTACCTTATAAGGTTTCAACATTTTCCTCAGTTCTCCACTCTCGTTCAGTTTCTCCACCGTGTCTGCATCCTGAAACCAAATAAGACGGGATTTAATTTAAAAAGCTTCTACTTTAGCTAGCTCACTAGACATTGACACTAAGAAATCCTGTGATATTGTTGCCTTGCAAATTAAAAATGTTGCGAGTTTGTGGGTTGTAGTTTTTTTTCATTAATACTTTTAGATCTTTAATGTTATTTTACTGCCAGGATCGTAATATTGCCAGCTTTAACAAACAAAAATCAGCAATTTGCTCAGAACCTCAATACAAAAACGGTCAAGTTTTAAATCTCTTTGGCACCACTAAGACACATCGGAATCCGTACCTCCGTCTTTTTAAATCGTCAATCAAGTTATTAATTCTTAAAAATCTTAAACTTTAACCATAACAACAAATAAATAAAATGCATCATCTATATCCCAAATACATTTACTTTAACCATACAACCCATCTTCATCATTATTCTCTTGCCCTTATCCCAATTCATTTGGGGTCGGCGCAGCATGTTTTCTTGTTCCATACTTCTCTATTACTCTTCATCTCATCAGGCACCTCCTCCATTGCAATATCATACAACACAATCTTATATATTATCTTCTAATCTTATAAAAAATATATATATAATATATTTATATTATTTATATTTAATAAAAAAATAAAAAAAAGTAAAAGTAGTATTTAAAGTAGTTAAAGTAATATTTTTTTAAATATAAATAATATATTAATATTATTTATATTTTTTATACATTTTAATATTTTAAATTAAAGTAAGTTTGTTTGTTACCTTTTCACGCCTAAACCACTGAACCGGTCATCCTGATATTTTGAAAATACATTGTCAGGTGTGCAGAAACTGACATAGGATACCTTTCATCCCGAAAAAAAGTACTGTTCCCAAAGAAAACAACAATAACATTATAATGCTCATAGATGGCGCCACGTATCTTTCGAATCAGGATTGAATTACAAGCAGAGTACAACCCGAATTGACTGTCAAATTCTAAATGAATGCGAGCGAAGCCGCGGGCAAAATCTAGTTTATAATATTTTAAAACAACATTATTCAATCTCAGTCACATTTTAAAAAGAAATGCTTCTCATAAATTTCGCTTAGCTTTTCCGTAGATGCTCGATTTCCATGGAAATGCAGAGACAGGTAAAAGCCAGTAACGAATGGCAGAGAAAACAGACAACAATAGGAAACTTGGAACTACTCGCACGTTACCTTTTCCGAGATCTCTAAAGCATTATTTGTGTGTTTTGTAAATAGTAGGTAATATTGATGGTCTTCTGGAAATAGAGCTGTTTATGATATCTATCTTAGCATATTAACGCTCGTTTCTGTCTTCAGGTTAAGCCACGCTTATCTAGGTTGGTCCGTGGATAGGTGACCACACATTAAATACCGAGTTTTCTCTGTGCCTTGAAAAGCCGTTGGTCCCGGCTGTCATTTGTAGATCTTTGACAGTCGTTACAGGTAATCATTGGCCCGAAAGTCTGACAACCAGTCTTACCAAGGGGTACTAACTGAATTGTGGAGGTCAGATAGGCAGTAACTCTACGTAAGATCAATATACTGGTACATTGTTGGGAAAAGCCTTACATTCCTCCCGCTGGGACACAGGACTTATTTTTATGCATTCCCATAATATGGAATTTAAATGAAAGGTAAAGGCGGGAAACTTAGTTTTTTTTTTAATGTAACTTTAATTACCATTATTCCCACTGAAAAATTTTATTCATCTTATCTCAGTACGTTCAGTACGTTTGAGAGCAGTGGTGGCCCAGTGGTAGCGACCCCGACTTACGAACGGTAAGTCGTGGGTTCGAACCCAGGCAGGCGCATTACTTTGTGTAATTTATTTCATCACCACTGCTCTCAAAAACGGTGAAGGAAAACATCGTGAGGAAACCGGCATGTCCTAGAACCAAAAAATTCGAAGACATGTGACATCTACCAATCCGCACTGGGCCCGCGTGGTGGATTATAGCCCATTCCCTCTCATAGAGAGGAGGCCTGTGTCCCAGCAGTGGGAACATTATAGGCTGATGACGATGATGATGATCTCAGTACGTTCAGTGATTGTATAATTCATATTTCGTAAAAATCCCTTACGTTAATTCAAAACAAAAACTACGATACGCAAGTACATCCAGGAAGCAGTAGGCAGTGCATTATCGTACGGGCAGGTCGGTAGTAATGCAGCTTCCGATGGCGGCCTTTGTACAGTCTAGTTTTATCAGTTTTATCCCACTTTAGTTAGAGTGTATGCGGTTGTTAGTGTTGGATGTGGTACTTTTGTAGTCACAAATTGTAACAACAATTGCAAGTGAAACACAATTAAAAATCCACCTAGCTGAATTTAACGGGGTGCTTCATCAAAGAGAGCCAAGCACAGGAAATACAGGGTGTAAACAGACTCTTCACGAAGCCGTCAACCAAGCATTATGTACATCATACTAAGTAACTTTACGCAAAAATTAGTGCAGGGAAACAACTTTTTTTATTGGGCTGAAAAATCACGTTTTACGGCAGGACTCAATGTAACGCACTCATAACATTGTTCTGATGGATGGAATGAATAGTAAGGGGACCGTGGAGGTGCTTAAATAAAAAAAAAAAGTCGTTTCACAGTACTAATTTTTGCGTAAAGTTACTCAGTTTGATGAACATAATGCTTGGTTGACGGCTTCGTGAAGAGTCCGTTTACACCCTGTATTGTGCACAAGTGTGTGCGCAGACACAAGTACACTCTCTATTCCTTTAGTGTTCAGTTGTATGTTCTTTCAGGGAAGAGATCAGGAGATCAGGACCATGGGCTAAACGTGCTTACAGAGGCTACTGGGCTCAACAATGACAAGTGACGGCACGGTTGGCGCAGTGGCTGAGCGATTGGCTGCTGCGCTGCGGGTCGCGGGTTCGATTCCGCACGTAACAAATATTACTATGGCCTACAGGTAGTTGATGGTCTGGCTGTTTGTGTCATCATCATCATCAGCCTATATAATGTTCCCACTGCTGGGACACAGGCCTCCTCTCTATGAAAGGGAATGGGCTATATAAAATCCACCACGCGGGCCCAGTGCGGATTGGTAGATGTCACATGTCTTCAAATTTTAAACTGTTGTGTTGCAAAAAATAAAACCGTAAAAAATAACTTTAGCTTCAGAAGTCGGTGACTTTTGTTTGTTTGATTTAGTTTCTTAGTCAGCGACTATATCTTGAATGGGATAGGTGTGCTAAACATTTAAAGCTAATTTGAAAAAGCGAATTAAATTCGCGCTATGTTATCCAGCGAAATATATATATATATATAACCCGTTTTTTTTTACAAAATGCAGCTCAGTTTATGGTTTAACATACGTAACATCACGCCTGTAATCCCAGAGAGGTTAGGTAGAGGTGTACCTAATAGTACACCAACATTTCGCCAGTTATATTATAGTTCCATGTAATAGGGGGCGAGCTTATTGCCATCAACCGGGCACAAATCCAGACTCTGTGGCTGCTATTGAGAAATTTCTGATGTAAAAACCCAATAACACTATGGCCGACCCGGGAATCGAACCCAGGACCTCATGCTCAGCAGTCGCGCTTGCGACCAATGAGGCAGTCAACGTAATCATAATTATATAAATTATTATCAAAACAACACGCTAAGTCAGAATAAATAACCCTTGGACGAGAAATCATGATATTTGAGGCGATATTCGAAGATACATACTATCTTGGAATAGAACACAAAAAGAGAGGCCATTGCATAATATGGCATCATCACATAAGTTCAATTCTTCACAATCGCATAGTAATGCAATCAGCAAAAACAATTAGCTATAACTTTTCTACAATTCCTAGTAATTATGGTTATTGACATTGTAACTAATGGCAGTGGATAATAGTGATCGCTCCAATAAAAACATTGTTTTCTCACATTATAGACATACTTCCATTGTTTCTTAGCGAGTTAGAAATACATAAGGCTTAGGTTACACTACCCGATGAAAATTGCCCAGTTGCCTGTAATGTTGGATATGAATGTTGATGGACGGAGAGGGAGAGGAAGGCTCAAGAAAATATGGATGGATTGTATATAGTATGATAAGAAAGAGAAAGGCGTAAATGCTGCCGTGACGTCTGACACGGGAGAATGGAAGAAGGGTGGGGTTGGGGTGTTCCACCTAGCCGTGTAGACGGCGCGTTCGTGTTCCACGCGCGCCTCAAAGAGATGTCAGCAAACAGGGAGGGGCCCGCAAGGGCCGATGCCTGCCAGGGCTGCGGGCTGTTCGAAAGAGATACCGCGGCCCTGGAACAAGAAGGGCATGGAAGGAACATGGATGGGTTTTAGTCAGTACAAGTCTGACACTCCCTTCCGCTGCGCCCAGAGCGGGAGAAGTCATTTGATGATTTCCCATCCGTAAAAAAAAAAAAGGGTGTTCCACTGACCCCAAGTAGAATGGGACAAGGTCAGGAAGATGATGATGATGAATCCTTCCTAACTAATATTATAAATGCGAAATTAAGTTTTTTTTACCTTTTCACGCCTAAACCACTGAACCTGAAAATTTACATATACGTTGTCAGGTGTACAGAAATGGTCATAGGGTACCTTTCATCCCGAAAAAAAGTACTGTTCCCGAGGAAAACAACAATAACGTTCTTATGAAAATAGATGGCGCCACGTGTCATTCGAACCATGATTGAATTATACTATTACAAACAGGATGCAACCAGAATTGATTGGCAAATTCTAAATTATTTATAAAAGTAAGTCAGTCTATAATTTTCCAACTACTAATACCGGCTCTCCGGAGCGGGAATGGACTGTTACCCACCACGCGGGCCCAGTACTAGTTGGTACTTGGTAGATGTCTGCGAATTTCGTTTCTAAGACATCCTATTTTCCTCACGATGTTTTCCTTTATATTTCTACGAATCATCATCATCATGATCATTTCAGCCGAAAGACGTCCACTGCTGGACATAGGCCTCCCTCAAGTGTCGCCACATTGACCGGTCCCGTGCGACTCGCATCCAGCGGATCCCCGAAACTTTCATAAGGTCATCGGTCCACCTAGTGGTCCGAAAAAAAAACGTAATTTTTAAGAGTACTGTGATGCATTAAATTTCTCAAAATAATGCGCCCGGCGAAATGAACAGCCGACATTATTGCCATCGCTGGAATATCCTGGATGAGGCTGGCACAAGAGCGTGGAGCTTGGCAAAAGGAAAGAGAGCCCTATACTCAGGGTGAAGTTAGGCTGTGTATGATGGTGAGTGTGCCCTCTTTGAGGAGTGGCTAGAGAAGCGCCACGGCACCCTCACCTTCCGTCTGACACAGGTCCTCACCGGACACGGTTGTTTCGGGAGGTTCCTGCACCGAATCGGGCGGGAGGAAACGCCCGGATGTTGTCACTGTGAGGATCGTCCAGAGGACACGGTGGAGTCGCGTTGAACACGAACGCGCCGTGTCGACGGCGCGTTCGTGTTCCACGCGCGCCTCGACGAGATGTCAGCAAACAGGGAGGGGCCAAGGCAAGGGCCGATGCCTACCAGGCCTACGGGACTGTTTGAAAGAGATACCGCGGCCCTGTAACACAAACGGCAAGGAAGGAACATGGATGGATTTTAGTCAGTACAACTCTGACACTCCCTTTCGCTCTGCCCAGAGCGGGAGAAGTAATTTGATGATTTCCCATCCGAAAAAAAAAAAAATTAAAGGACCGTTACCACTTTGCCAACACTGTTTCCTGATTTTGTATCGTAATAAAATTAATGTAATAAAATTAATTTTATCGAAATTTCCGTTTAACATTTCAACAAAATATTTTGTGCTAATAAAAACAAACAATTATTCTAGTCTCTTCTTTCCAATCATAAATTCGTTTTCACTCCGCGTATTTTTTATTATTGTTGTAGATAGAACAATTTAAATAACAATTAAAACTATCTCTCATCTTCTAGAATTCCTTTCGTTTTAACAAAACAAACTTTGAAATTATAATTCACAGACGAACACGATAATTTGCTTCGTGATAATTACTTTAAGTAGCAGTATCTGATAACGTAAACAAAAGTCGATCTAAGTTTTTGTTTAAATTTTTACTAGTGAACCATTTTATTCTAGGCACGTGTAATACGTGTGTACGTACGCACGACGGCGGCGATCATGCTATACAAAACCAGTTTATGCAGACCTCTCATAGTACAGAAAATATGTAGCAAGTCCACGTTATACTGGAAATGTAAAGCTTGATGTGCCGCCGTGTGTACTACCGAGTTCACCGACGTACAACCACTTTTCACCCTCTAATGCCCGGTGCCTATAAACAACGATTCGTTACTGTACAAAAGGTACCATTCGTGGGTTAGATAGCGACTGCCTATGTAACCTCCACAACCCAGTTAGTACTGTTTTTTATTGGGTAATATGTACCCTTTGGTAAGACTGGTTGGGTTTATTCAAAGTATTTGATAAAAATTTTGCATGATATGCTGAACAGTGTGATATAAGGAAAATTTGTTTAAACAGGGTGATACGTTAACGATTGAAAAAAAAAATCTCTAACCCATTCTTCTCTTCATGTCAAAATTTTCTTTCATTTTCTGCAATTTTATCTCGCTCAAAACAAAAAACAAGGAAAAAAAAAACCCAAAACCTGCGTCACTACAGAGGAGAGCTTCGGCTCTCCGATTGTACAGCAGTCTGTGCGGAGGTTGATTTTTATTTATTTATGTAAGTACATATTTGTTTGGTTGTGTTTATGAATTTGCATTCCGTAAGGTGGAATGTAGCGGTAACCTTCAGCTATTGTATCATCTCAAACATGTACCTTGATGGCAAATAAATAAATCTGAATCTTGTTTGCTTTTTTGTTTTTTTTTTTATTATCACTAGGCAATAAGTTATTTTTTGTATGTTACTAACAATATATGTATATTTAGGACCGAAATAAAGCAAAGCTAATCTATTCTAAAACTTTCATACTAGGCTTTAATAATCGATTAAAATTTAATAATTATCTGCAATATGCATCACGCTTTACAACAAGACACTATTGTTAGAGCCCTCGGGAAAATTTCAAATAAAAACTTCGCATGTTTTCTTAATACAGTGATAAATGTTCTACTCAGTATCACATACGTTTTTACTGGCCATGGAATAATCTGGAAGCGTTACCGTCAAGGTAATGAGGTATTGACTTCATGTGATCGGTGGCATGACGACAACTGAAGAAGACATAGTGGCCAGAGGATTGAGAGGAATACATGACATTACGCGTGTAATTCCCGAAGGGTTAGGCAGAGGTGTACGTAATTGTAGACCCACATTTGGCCGGTTTTGTTCAAGTTCTATGTAATAAGGGGCGAGCTTATTGCCATCAATCGGGCACAGATCCAGACTTCATGACTGCAACTGAGAAAATCTTGTTGGAAGAACCCAGTAATACTTTGCCCGACCTGGGAATCGAACCCAGGACCTCATGCTCAGCAGTCCCGCTTGTGACCACTAGACCACCGAGGCAGTATTGAGAAGAATATTTGTCAAATTCATCTATATTATGTGTTGTTTTCAAGCTTTATCAATGCTTACAAATATATAAAGTTTGTAAGTTTGATTGTAGGAGGTAACGTACGAAACTACTGGTCCAATTTAAAAAAATCTGTTGCTTTAATTTTTCAACGTTGACAATTTATATAATTCAGATTGACGACTGGTGACCATTTACCAGACGTGGAGATTTTATCAACAGTACATATATAAAATCATTCAAAGGCTATGTTTTTAATGAACAAAAACCTAACGAAAACTTTGCTCATTTTGAAGCAAAGTTGCGTTACCAGTATAATGAAGTTTTAAAATTTTCTTCGGTTCTTTTTCTTCCATAATTTTCTATTAAAAATTAAGCTCTCCTCTTAACAATATTAGAAATGATTACATCAGCACTACAGTGTCCAGTAATCTGTAACCGAACTCGATAAAAAAACTCGTTTAAACCGACTCAAGATCTGAATCTATTTGGCGGTAAGTACAAACTTTTACCTACTTTCTTAACATTGTACATAATGAGACCATTGAAGAAAATCTTCTGGGGAAATTATTATTATTTAAAACGCACTGTAATATATACCTTATCACTTAGAGCTAAGGTGTGTTTTCTAAGTTGTAGAGTTAATGGCTTCGTTGCCATAAGTTTCATTTCTAGTAGGTCAGTATATTATGTTGGTTTTATTATAAAACGTTATCTTCGCCTTCCGTAGGCTTGTTTCCGGAAAAATTATTACATTTCCTTAAAGCTTTGTGCTTTAAAATAATAAGCTTTATAGAATTAGCCTTTTCATGTTGTCTGCGGACAGTTTTTAAGGCATCAACCGCTTATTCTTCTCTGGACAATATCTTCTGTATGTTGGCGTTTTCATCGAAATTGGGTTTTATGACCTAGCAGGGCTGAAGGCACCTAAGAAGCCGATTCCTGCCGGTTCCCCTTTGGGAACAAGGCACTCTACTTAAACCATTCACTGCCCAGTACTTCGCGAAAACTTCGTGAATTTCGTTCGCGTGCCCACAACCCGGATCTGAGTCATCGTTATTATGAACTATAGGTGACTTGTATTCATGCCCAGAACCCGACTAGCGAGTCCATAGCTACAGATACGGATTGTGCGAACGAACAAATTATTGTTCGACTCATACGCTGGGTTCTGGGCACTGAATGGGTTAATGTCTAGGTATCCACTTTAGTCAAATAGTATATTACATAGACATCTGTGGTTATCACTTCACAGTACACTGTACAGCCATTTAATACATCAAAGGATTGAAAACATTAGAAATGACAACATTTTTCATGTCAATAAATAAAGCAACATGTAGCGCCAAATAAACCGGTGCTCGGGTGTCAGAATACAGAACTAAAATCTTATGGCGCGTCCATGACTTCGCGGCTGGTTTTGTAGGGAGCTCGGTAAGCCGGAGATTATCGCATTACGACAGGGGCAGAAAAAGATAGTATGTAGGGGAGAACGAGATAGAATGAGAAATGGTCGATACCGTATTTGGTACCAACTAGAAAATTTTCACGAGTGAGATGTGATATACTAATAAACGTAGCGTGAGCTTTAAGGTTCCGTGTCAACTAGTCCACACTTATCCCGGGTAGCGAGTGCACGTACCCTGGAAGTAGTTCATCTACTTACTGATAATTTGGTGGTTTTATTCTAAACCCTAACTAGTGTTTCTAGTGAACACCACAGATGTGATATACTAATAAACGTAGCGTGAGCTTTAAGGTTCCGTGTCAACTAGTCCACACTTATCCCGGGCGGCGAGTGCACGTACCCTTGAAGTAGTTCGTCTACTTACTGATAATTTGGTGGTTGTATTCTAAACCCTAACTAGTGTTTCTAGTGAACACCACATTCAGTTTTTTTGTCAGGGGTATCATTTTTATGGTTTTAGGGGTCGCCGTTAACGAAAATGAGATCAAAATGAAAATCCAAGATGGCGTTGACGAAAATGTATGGTTTTTTTGGTGTTTTTCGTTATGGATGTCATTTTCATGGTTTTGTGACCCTAGTCACGAATAACGAAAACGAGGTCAAAATAAATAAGTAGAGAAAAAAAAGAAAATTCTTTGGCTTCCCCTTACTTAACTTTCACCCTTCGCCACTGTAACCTAGGTATTAAGGAATGAGTTTCACAACTCTAAACGGACATTTCTTCCTTTGGACAATATTCCTATCTTTTAGTGTTTCCAACGTGAAGACTAAGGAATTAGGCTCTACACCCTACGCATTAAAACTTAGTTTCATACAACTTTAAATGGACCTACATAACTATGAAATTCGGTACCTACTGGTATTTCACATTGCAATCGTTGTTATTACAAAGTGTCAGATTTTATCTCACAAGTGACAACTTGACCCCAATTGTTTTGAGGTCGAACACCATTCTTAGACGATCTCTTGGATTGTCTGACCGCTTTTCCTCAACGTATGTAAAACTACCTGCAATCATTTCCTTAGCTTACCAATTTTGAAAGTACGGTCGAACAAGCTATTTGGTATAAACTCGGAAATATTCACAATCCAATGCCAAAGCCAAATACTTATCCAAATTTTATTTTATGAAACTTTTGTCATTAAGAGACTGACTCTTACTGACAAGAGTTTTATAAAATTAAATTGCAAACAATATTGTCAGTGTAACAATATTGTCAGTGTACCTTGTTAGACCGTAATTTGCAGGATTTTTAACGCTATTCTAGGCGAGGTAAATTCTAAAATCTAATGACGTACTTTCATTTAGGTAATCATTTGGGTGTAGCGTAGTGACGACGAACATTAGGGATCAAATTCCAAAGAACCTATAAGTTTGAGCACAACCTTTATCACTATATCTTTCAAATCATAAGACAATGTCATATCTTCATCTTCTGCCTAGCCTTTTCCCAAAGTTATTGGGGGCGGCTTCCAGTCTTACCGGATGCACCTGAATACCAGTATTTTATATGCAGCGACTACTTATCTGACCTGCACAACAGTAAGTAGGTACTGGGAAATACCTCTTGGTAGGATTTATTATCAGACTTTCAGGCCACAGAAAGATCAAAAAATGACAAAGATCTACAAATAACAGCCAGTTATTATTTAGCCAAGAGCTCAAGATATGTCTAATCTTACTGGCTGGAAAATCTGTATTAGTAGTTGGCATAAGCTGGCCCCTTATTCTATTAAAAGTCCGGATCAAATTCAAAGTTTTCCCACCGATATGGAATCGACACACAATCATATAACAACACGAGCGGAAACAGCATACCTACTTATCACTTCCCCCCCCCCCCCCTGATAGCCTATCTTGAAGCTTCACTTATCCTAGCAAGTTATCAGAGAAACAAAATAAACAACACGGGTACCGCACGAGAGGGTTCTAGGTCACAGGATGCACGTGGATACAGGGTGGTTGACTCGTGCCGGTCGCTGAGAGCTCAGAGGGAACCAAGAACAACATTAAACTAGGAATTTTATAGCATTACTAGCTTTTGCCCGCGACTTCGTCCACGTAGAAGTCGAAAATGGTTGTAATAGGATTTTAAATTGTTTTTTTTTACGTTATTAAATGCAAAATTTGAAGTAGATTGGACCAAGGAATCACGTTGTCTTATACAAACTTTGCCCCCGTTTTTCACCCCCTTAGTAGAATTTCGGAAAATCCTTTCTTACCGGATGCCTACGTCATACAAAGAATATACCTCTCTACGATCAGCGGTTTAGGCTGTGCCTTGATCCGTCACTCAGTCATTCAGAACAAAGCATTTTATATGTATAGATAGATAGAAGATGGATAAAATTTTACATTACTAACTGGCGGGTTGTGGAGGTCAGACAGGAAGTCACTCCATGTAAAATACTGGTATTCAGCTACGTCCGGTTTCACTGGATACCCGACCCTAACATAGTTGGAAAAAGACTAGGCAGATGATGAAATACATATTAAGAACATAACATACACACTACACATACACACACACATACACAAACACTTGCATATTAAGTACATATTTTATTACAGCCTAGAATCTGGCTAAAACCGAAAATATACGGCAAATCACTCGGAGGCCAATGCACAAAACAGTGGTCTGGTCAAATATCCGAGTTATTTGAGATAGCACACCACCAGGTCACTGATCGTAATAGATGGAGAAAAATGTTGATCAATTGAACCTGATTCTCTGCAGTATAAGTAAAATTAAGGAGAAAAAGATGACGTATCATCATCATACAGAGTGTAGATTAATAAAATCCATACTTTTAAAGGCACCAGACATATCATAGATAATTTCAATTTCATTTATTGCATCAAATATGGTAGGTACATGAAGTTCTTATAAAATATTTAGTAACACATATTTGGCCAAAATATAGCATGCAATGATATCAGCCACAGACTCTTTTCCAATTGTTTTTGTTCCATAAATCGTAGAAACGAAGATATTAATATAACTTATCAATCTAATATAGACCATTGCACTAGTAAATATATTGTTTATCCTTTACAAAACATGACATTTATGAATCATCATCATCATCATTTCAGCCGAAAGATGTCCACTGCTGGACATAGGCCTTCCCAAAGTGTCGCCACAATGACCGGTCCCGTGCGTCTTGCATCCACCAGATCCCCGCAACCTTCACCAGGTCATCGGTCCACCTAGTGGGAGGACATTTATAAATAAACATGATTAATATTGGAGGTCACTTGGCCGTGACGTATGTTTATAACAATACGTTCGCGATCACGTAGAACGCATAAAAATGAGCTGATTTCCTCCATGTCGCATAATTTTGTCATGACCATGGTAATCTTTGTCATTGGGTTAGTTCCTTATGGTCAATTTACAAATCAAATAAGGTTAATGAAGCATCTCTGATTTTCCTAGAATAATTTGAAGTTGAAGAATATTTTTGTATCTTTTTTTTGTAACTTACTGAGGCTGCCTCAGTTTATATATGACACCATCATGATCCCTGTGGTGTGCTCGCTATGCAGCCATTAGAGAGGTAAAGGATCGTGAAGGCAGTGGACGCAGCTGTGGGCGACCCCCCAAGCACATCCATTCTGCCAGGAGTGAACGACTAAAGAGGAAGTTTGATAGTGTTGAGATTTGCAATGAGTGAGTAGTATGCCTACGTATCGGAGATGGCTTGACCAGTGTGATTTAATGAATAATAAAAAAAGAGTTCAAAGAAGAAATTTCAAAATATTACTGTCTTCCTTCTACGTAATCGTATCGCAGTAATCCAGCCAAGCCACATTACCTCACATCTACCTCTAAGGTAGTATTTGATACGGTTAGCTGTATTTATTTTAAAGCCTGAAAGAAGATTGAATCAACTCTCTATTGATTAATTAAAAGAACTTTTTACGTCGTTTTTGTGAGGTGGTAAAGATGTATTTTGTGGTCACGTGTAACACGTGATTATGAATTATTTTAGTTTCTTTTTACACAAGTTAGTAACCAGTTTTGTTTTTCTAAAGGCCTTTTAAGGAAACTTTTTCGGCAAAGACAGTCGTGGCAAACGTACTAGGATAACAACAAGACTTACGTCATGGCTTTGTCGATGTTTGTATCAGAAATTCCAAGAAATCTGTAGCAATACAGTACCTCTTTGTTACCATGGTACCTTGTGCTAGACACACAGTAGGTATTTATGAAGCTAGAGAAGCATGGCTTAAAAAGAACAAGAAACGAGACTCTACGGGTCTATTCAGAATGTTGTAATAGATGGTTCAGAGACATCTAGGTTAACCTGTTTCGGTGGAGGTCGGGTTGGTAAAGTCATCATCATCATCATCATCTGCCTAGCCTCGTCCCAACAACCGCATGTAGCTGAATAACATTAGTTTCCATGAATCGACAGCTTATTTCTAACAAGATAGATCTGACCTCCTCAATTCCGGTACTGGGTGCCATGATACCACTTAGTAAGACGGGTTGGCCGGTTAAGTGGGCCTAAAAAAATTATGAAAAACGTATTGGATGCTTCTTTCATCTAACTTCCGTTCTAACTTTTAACGACACACAGAACCAATCTAACTTTTAACGACACAGAGAACCAATTAAAATGTGGTCTTTGTTAGTTAAAGGTGAATCTTGAAATTTGGCGTATTCTGTTGATTCCCCTGGCAAAATTTATTTGATTCCCCTGCCCACAAAAATTTAAATTGCTGTATTTCGGAACCAATCCGCCAAAAGTGATGCCTATTCGTTTAATGTGTTTATAATTAAGTTAAATTTTATATTTCATTATTGCTTGTAAAAAAATCCATTCAAATAAATTGCGCCAGGGGAATCAACAGAGTACTCCAAGATTCACCCTTAGCTAATAACACTTGGAAAGCGTATAAAAAGAAGTTAGTCCGTTTTATGGTAAATCTAATATTATATGGTGAGATTCTTATTCTTTATTCCACATAAAAATACATACAAAGGCGCGCTTACTACCAACCCAGAATTTGGTTTTCTTACAGCAAACCTTACTTCGATTGCGTGATTAGCAGAAGAGGATATACTTTTGTGCATAAACATTACATTTAAAAACTTTAATTAAAAAAATCTGAAACTTAACTAAACTAATACATACAATATAATATACGTAATGCATACAATATATAAAGATAAATATGCGACGTGAGATCTTTATGTTCCTAGATTAGTTTCCTAAGAATACTAATAGTACTAAATGTTGATAAGGTTTATCCAACACATTACTTCGCGAAAAAATAATCGGTTGCCTTATACTTCAATACCTACTCAACGATTATTGTTTATATATCTCCAGAACGGATGGCCTATGGGGCCGAAAAGTTCTGGAGTGGCGACCGCGAACTGGAAGACGTTGCGTTGTAAGGCCTCCCACTAGGTGGATCGTGGTGAGGGTTGCGGGGAGCCGCTGGATGCGAGTCGCGCGGGACCGGTCAATGTGGCGACACTTGGGGGTGGCCTATGTCCAGTGATTATTGTTTCGTGAATACGATGTATGTCCCGTGAAGAAACTTGTTGAACGTGATAGTCTTGTACACTCTTAATTAAATTTGACCTTTGACCTTTTCACTTTTGACTAATAAAAGTTACTTCTGATTTCTGTGTATTTCATTGTGATGAAAATAAAAAAAAAAATGATTAAAATCAGTTTTTCTTGCTTAATATCAATTTAAAAATTAATTGGGTATTCCTGATACGTGACATCAGTCCACGTGCCTGGAATCTCTAATTAATTTGAGTACGCATCAGTTAATGTGCATTCGTTCGTAAAAATAAGTTGTGTATGAAGGGTGTAAACAGACTTTTAACGAAGCCGAAAGGCACTTGTTTTCCCCGTCATTGCGATCATTTTTTTGTTCTTTTTTGCAGGATATTAAAATCCTACTTATATCAAAGAAAATTTCAAGTTAAGTACGAGGAAGAACTATCTGATCTGTACGAAATGAAGGCTTCGGTCCCACAAGGCTCTGTGCTCGGGCCCTACTCTACTCGATTTTTACTGCAGACTTGCCTAATTCTGATGACGTGGTAACGGCAACCTATGCAGACGACACTGCATGCCTTGCGAGTGATGAATGATCTAACTCAATCCCAGAAATTACAAGTCCAGTTGAATAAAATAGATCTTTGGCTAAAACAATGGAGAATACAACCTAGTATAACTAAATCAGTTCAAGTGACTTTCACTCTTCGGAAGGGCGATTGTGCCCCAGTGTACATGGAAAACAAACCACTGCCAATCAGTAACACAGTAAAATAACTGGGGTTACATCTAGACAGAAGGCTTACCTGGGCCAACCACATTAAAGCCAAGAAAAGGCAGCTACCATTGAAATGAAAAGTCTGACCTGGCTCTTAGGAAGACAATCAAAATTATCCACAAGTATCAAAACATATGTTTATAAAGCTATAGTTAAACCTATCTGGACTTACGGAATAGGACTCTGGGGATCGGCTAGCCACTCTAACATCGAAATTTTGCAAAGGTTCCAAAATTTAGCCCTAAGAACAATCTCAATTGCACCCTGGTTTGTCAGAAATATGGAAATATACAAGCACTTAAATATACCAACAGTGAAAGAAGATATATGCGAAAAGAACAAAACCTACAAGCAGAGACTGAGCAAGCACAGCAATGTCTTAGCCAAGAACCTCCTAAATAGACAAGGGGATATAAACGGCCTAAAGAGATGGCAAATCCTAAACTTGGACCAGCGACAGTGAAAAATTTGTTACTTAGTACTGAACCACTTAATGTGAATGTTTAATGGAACATCACGAAAATATCTCAAACAAAGACACTATCTGATTATGGCTAGACAGCCGATCGCAGATAAAAGGAGAACGCAAAAAAAAGTTACGGAGATATCGGGGGTCAAAGATCCAACTTTTTCACAAGTTTTTTTTTAAATACTTGTTTTTAATGTAAGATATTTACTTTAAACACCTCCAGGACCCGCTTACTATTCAACCCATCATCAGCACAATGTTTTGAGTGCGTTACATTGAGTCCTACTGTAAGACGTGACTTATTCACCTTCCGCCTGATGCAGGTCCTCACCGGACACGGTTGTTTCGGGAGGTTCCTGCACCGAATAGGGTGGGAGGAAACGCCCGGGTGTTACCACTACGTGGATCGCCCGGAGGACACGGTGGAGCACACGGTGGAGGTCTGCCCCGCTTGGGCGGAGCACCGCCGTGTCCTCGTGGCGGCAATCGGCGGCGGCGACCTATCGCGTCCGGCCCTGGTCCAACCCATGGTCCGGAGCGAGAGGGAATGGGACGCCGTCACATTCTTCTGCGAAGCAGTCATGCTAGCGAAGGAGGTGGCGGAGCGTGAGAGGGAGAGAACCTCTCGTCCCAGCCGCCGCGGGAGACGCACCGGGCGTCGGGGGTCACGTGGTGGCTTCCGGCCACCGTAGACCTGTGGACGGAGAGTAATGGGCTAGCTCGCCGTCCGTCCGTCTTTTGACGACAGGCCGTGTAGACGGCGCGTTCGTGTTCCACGCGCGCCTCAAAGACATGTCAGCAAACAGGGGGGGGCCCGCAACGGCCGATGCCAGGGCTGCGGGCTGTTCGAAAGAGATACCGCGGCCCTGGAACACAAAGGGAAAGGAAGGAACATGGATGGGTTTTAGTCAGTACAAGTCTGACACTCCCTTCCGCTCTGCCCAGAGCGGGAGAAGTCATTTGATGATTTCCCATCCGTAAAAAAAAAAAAGAGACGTGATTTACTAGTCCAAAAAAAAAGTCGTTTCCTAACACTAATTTTTGCGTAAAGTTACTTAGTTTGATGTACATAATGCTAGGTTGACGGCTTCGTGAAGAATCTGTTTACACCCTGTATGTTTTAACCGAGTATACATTTTTGTGTATTGTTAATGAGGAAGTTGGCACCCAGCTATGGGATACTATGAGAATAAGTATAACATATTTATTTTAATTTTTGATTCTTTTCGAAAAGATATTTTTGTTAATTTTTTAGCTTGTTCATTATTGCATTACCACATTCCCTAAAAGCAAACTATAACTTGAAATAAACATATTTTTCATTATGTTTGTTGTTTTAGGGGTTGATGTTGTTTGATTTTTTTGATACATGTGTAATCTCAACATGAATGATGTAACCAAGATTTTGTTACAATAGTTAGATTAAAAAGAGTGTCCCTGGAGTTTCTTGCCCATTCTTCTCCATAGAGATCTACGCTTTGGAATGGGCAACTACGGTACATTTACAAGTTATTATGCCTTGTGTCTGTGACTGTAGCTTAGCTTTCTTTGTTTTTGTGACATTCAAAAGTGCCTGTAATGGTCTAATTGAAATAAATGCTTTTGAGTTAGAGTTTGAAAGCCTTAAAACTACTTCTCAGAAAGCAGCTAATAATCCTTTTATCCCTAAATTTCTACCCCCATGTTTTTTATTTTATCAAACCAGTATACGTATACATATAAATAAAGCTGAGTGGGTACGTCTGGCGGCACAGACAGTTGCAATAAACTTGGTAGCTGTGCGCCATGTTCGCCTGAATGTCCTACCTGCGGTTATGACTTTAGCAAACGTAGGGTTGAACTGGGTTTACATAAACGTAAACATCACGTCTGTAATACCGGAAGAGCTAGGCAGAGGTGTACCTAATAGTACACCCACATTTCACCAGCTACATATGTTTAAGGCCCATCTAATAGGGAGATAGCTTAATGCCATCAACCGCGCACAAATCCACACTCCTGCTACTGAGAAATTTCTGATGATCAAACTCAATAACGCTTGGCCTGACCTGGGAATCTCAACCTCTTGCTCAGCAGTTCACTAGACTAAACCAAGATATTTAAAAGTAAAACATTTCATGGCCTTAAGCATGTTTTGTAAATGTGCGTGAGTGAGTGCGTGCGTGTTTGTGAGTGTGTGAGTAAACAGCATATTAGCAGTATACTATATATATAGTATAATTGCTTCGATAAACGTATAATTTAAATATGTAACCGCTCAGTTCATTTCCTAGTCAGTCAGTCTATCAATGGATCTGAAGAATGTTTCTGCATAGGTCAGTTAAAGGATGTGGCATGTATGTTGTCCTACCTAAAATTCTAACCACAATATAACTTATTCTACAATATTTCCTGTATTTTTCTTTTCCCCACACTTAGGTAGGTATCAACCCTACCCTAACGCGATAGCTCTACTTTACGAGCGGTTTTATTGTGGCAGAGTCTATTTTTATATATTATAACGTTAATTGCGAGGCAGAGGGCAACATGTTTATCAAAGTTATGGCTTCATGCGACAATTTTCAGTGCAATATTGACTGCTAAATTGTTGTATGTTTTGAGTTTGCAGCCTTGGTACCTATGAACTTTGAAACGTAGCTATTGTTAGTTGATTCAACAGGGAGGGGCCCGCGAGGGCCGATGCCTGCCAGGGCTTCGGGTATGTTCGAAAAAGATACCGCGGCCCTGGAACACAAAGGGCAAGGAAGGAATATGGATGAGTTTTAGTCAGATAACAACAACACAAAGTACAGTAAGTACAAGTCTGACACTCCCTTCCGCTCTGCCCAGAGCGGGAGAAGTCATTTGATGATTTCCAATCCGAAAAAAAAAGTCGATTCAGTGGCTTTTAAATAGCTAAGTATAGTGAAAGATCTGCACCTGGGTTGTGACTAGAGGGCCTAGATGTACAGGGTGGATTTAAATCGACGCCAACGGTTGCCACGGGTTCAATTCAGTTCATCAGCCAGAAATAAATGATAAAATAAAATAAAGGGCTATTTTAATTATGAAAATGGACGAGATTCACAAAAGTATTGCATTGAAAAGCTGCCAGTGTCCTCGTTGCTATGGATTATTGAAACTGATAGCTTTTATTTGATTGCGTTTTGGATCTGGCAATCGTATTATTTTTTTAACGACAAAAAACAGGAGGAGGTTCTCAATTCACCGCGTATTTTTTCCAATTAAGTAATTAATTTATATTTATCGGATCTCCAATAGAAACTACACAATTACACGCAAATATACACAGAACAGGGGCAAATACAAGTGTGCGCTTCCAATTATAGGAGACCACATCCTTCACTTATAATCTAGGTACATACAGTAAATTTGGTAAGCCCAAAAATCTAAACAAATCAAAATAGATTACACGAAAATCATACAAAGGAAACACGGTGAATTACGTAAAAAATGAACTTTATTAAAAATGGAAATGAACTATAAAAGAAAAAATAATAATCATACAAGAGTAGCAAAATATTATGACTTGGGTACTGTGTAATAAAATATTGACACTGACCTCCCTTTATATTCTGGAAACAGTAATGTTTATTAGAAATAATAAGAACTTATTTTCTCGAATGACCGATAAATTCCCCAGAAACAGGCGTGATCAAAATCAGCTGTGTCTGGATAGGAGTAGGACTGCACTTATGCGCAAAAGTATTTTCTGCATGGCTCCCATTATTTACAATAAGTTGCCTAAAACTTGGAGAGCTTAATAATGTACAATTGAAGATGCAACTAAAATCGTTTTTAACTGAAAAAGCATACTATAATATTGATGAATTTCTGAAAGAACCATTTACTGGCATAAATTAAATTATTATTTTGTTAATTACGTTTGACATGACTGTGTATTCTTTGACATTTATTAATTTGTGCTTATTATTTTGAATTAGGACTTTTTTTGATTTATTTTTTTACTTTTGACATTTTTATTAATTGATGCTAATTTTAAATTATGTTTTTATTTATATGTTTAATTTTGCCATTTACTTTTTCTTTTTGTTAATTCACTTTAAATTAATGATATAGTACTGAAATGCTATTTAAAAAAATAACATATTTAAAATTCAAAACATTTGCACGCTATAGTAAGTGGCAAACATGTCTCAACGATTTTTTATTTAAGTCATCCTACATGCACTTCTTGTTTTCATGTATACACATGTTTGAGCAAATAAATATATCTTATCTTATCTTATCTTATCTGTACCGTTTATAGTTGGTACCTATGTCATACATTTTATAAGAAGTTTTGTAGCTGACTGTACAGTCAACAAAATAGATAAGTATCCAGGGTCGAAAGATATAATTGATTTTTTCTTAAAAACCGATCGATGTTTTCGAATGAAATTTAAATTAAATGAAGAAAAATAAACAATTGGTTAAATTAATTTAATATCATTTGAAGATATGCAACAGCTTCTATGACGATCATGTGACGTATTTAACGTCAGATTTTCAAGGTCGAGCGAGTTGACGACCAGAAATTGCTAAAATTGGAAGGTGCCAACTCGCGCGGACTTGCGAGTTTCACACTCGCCAGTTGACGAATAAGTCGTTTCAACACCATGCGACACACATTGTGCTGGGTCATGGTAAAAAAATTGCAATATTCCGTGAGTGGGGTGTATTAGCATGGTTGACCAACACCATAGAATTTTAAGTGGGTAACTATTTCATTTTCATATTGTCACATAATATACTGAAACACTATCTATTTTATTTAAAGGTCAAGTTATTTAATGTCTGTGCATATTATATTCGTGTCTATCTACTGAGTTGTTTTTGTGAATTGCGTGACGTAGTTTGACGTTCATCTTCATCATCTGCCTAGCCATTTCAACATAGTTGGGGTCGGCTTCCAGTCTCACCATATTGTTCATATTTTATTTGATTGCTGCGTTGGTCTAGTGGTCGCAAGGGGCAGGTTGGATACCCGGGTCGGGCAAAAAGTTACTGAGTTTATCCATCAGGGATTTCTCAGTAGTACGATACCCCTTGGTAAGACTGCAAACACGAATACCTAAGCTTTTATTAATAATACTTACTATAAAAATCACAAGTACAACCAATGTTGAGGAAATCTTTTTGTTATTTACCTTTTCGGCGAAAAATCATTTTCTTGAAAAACAGCTGTGAGCAACCTTACAAGAGCTTTTCCGAAAATTTAGGATAACGATGCTTCTCAAGAAAAGAAAAGTAAAGTAAATACGCTTAATTCGCATTAAACATTTCCGATAAAATCTTTAATTAGTTAATTTATGGTAACTGGAAAAGTGCCATTTTTAACTTAGTAATGTTCAATTCCCGAATCGAACAAAAAGTGCTATTGGGTTTTTCCTTTTTTTTGTTACATTATATCAGCAATCTATCTATCTATCTATCACAGAAAACTCATAGCTGTTTTGGAATAACATTAGCTACCGAAAAGTTTTGTTACAGGTAGGTGCTTTTACTGTAAGACGAGATGTCTTACAATAAAGCACCTTCTTCACTCTCCGGTGTCTAGGTTGAAGGTGAACATTACAGAAGTTCTTTTATAAAGTTTAAAAACTTAAATTAGAAGTCTTCAGATACAACCAAACCACATATTCTCCAAATTGGATTGAAAAAGTAGAAGTGTTGAGATTCTTGGGTTAAGAGTCGAGCTACACGACCAGTGACAAATGCTTGCACTAACTGGACAGGCCCACTCAAATCTGTGTAGTTATTTCTTCGAAAGACCATCTCAGACATTAATCTTCGCGGTCTTCATATGATTTAACCAATGTCTGGACTTTAAAAGAGACTGTGACCTCTGAGTGCGTTTCGGCAGTTTCTTCTCAGAGTAGTCAGGTACGAACACCGGCCTTAGCTTTAAAACATAACAAGATGAAGACGTGTAAAAGTTCTAATTGACAGTAATAATTATGATTTATGATTTAAAAGCTGGCAATTTTATTTAAAGAATAATATCAGCCACCAGCACAACACCTTTAGTAAAAAAAAATACAGTCAATATGATCAATTATGATTTTCATTACAGTACAAGTATCTCAAATTACATTGATCTCCAGGGGCTAGCACGAACGTGCGGTGTAAACGTATCGTGAATACGTCGGTTGAATAACATCAGTATGTGACGAACTGACAAATACATTTAAGCAAAATAAATAGAATTGAACAGAAGGTATACAGAAATCACCACACACAACACTATAACATACGCACACACCTATTTGCAACCCCTCAGGCACACACACAGGCTACACACTTATCCACGCTGTACTCTTAGCAATGTTCTGTATAGCTATTAAATTGTAATTGGCCGTAATTGGCTGTAAGATTAGTTTATATATTATGTGATAAAATTTCAAAGAGCTGTGAATTTTATGATGATAATAAATAAATAAATTTAAAAGTACTCGTTTCACATAAAAATATTTTCATAATTTATTTTAGATATTTATATTTCGATTAAAAAATCGACGTATTTACGTTGCGTATAGACTGCGCGCTCGTGTTAGGTCCTCAGAGTATTATTTTGGTTTAAGCAGGATTAACGCTTAGAATTAGAACAAGTGACCTCAATTAATGTCTCAAGGATTCTAATTGGCTCAGTTATTGTAAATCTTGTGAAGGACGATCATAATCTGCGGTTGTTACGGCAAATCTTGAGAGGCCTTGAAAGGCATAATAATCCTTGAAAACCGGTTGTTTTGGTATTAGTATTGAAAAACTGTCACAATTCGGCTCCAATTATGCGAAACTTTGTGGTTAAAAAATTATTGGTCTACTTTTGAAATCTGTCGGTTTGTTGTTGTTAAAAACACAAAATATTTATACGTAGTTTACAAAAACTAGGATTTTATTTCGCAAAACATACTAATTTTATTCCTTCAAAAACGTAAAAAAGTGAAAAAAAAAGTGAACTAAAAAATTGAAAACAAGCTACATGATTTTAGTGTTGAAAGAAACAAAAACCAATCTTTTCATTGCAGTCGGGGGAACTGTAAAGAACTATTCTTAGGAGCCGTCCCCCGACTGCAATGAAAAGATTGGTTTTTGTTTCTTTCAACACTAAAATCATGTAGCTTGTTTTCATTTTTTTAGTTCACTTATTGATATGGCAGTCGTGTTTTTTTTTATGTTATACCTTTTAGTGATAAAACTATATTTTTGCAAACTTCAGGCATGATTGTTAGCTTTTCTTTAGTTCAGTGTTATTCAGAAACAGATGTTACTTAATCGACTTAGGGCGACAATTTTAAGAAAGAAATGAAGTAAGGCTTCAAGAGCGAGCGAAGCGAGCTCGAAAATTTGAACACCATACCTTGGACAGATTAGAATTGTTTCGACCTTTTGTTCATACAGGAGTTACTTGATCGAATTACAGATAAAATCACCATTCAAGAGGAAAGTAGACTGCAAGAGCGCGCGAAGCGAACTCGAAATTTTTATGATACGTTGCCTTGGACAGGTTAGAATTGTTTCGGTCCTTCATACAGAAGTTACTTGGTCGACTTTTAGACAAATTCAAGAGAAAGTAGTCCGAACATTTTAGCATCTCTATGTACCTTGGACAAGTTAGAATTGTTTCGACCTATTGGAGTTATCTGGGCGACTTCTACGCAAAGTTAAGATTCAAGAGAAACTAGGCTGCAAGAGGGAGCGAGGGGCTCGAATAAATTCAGATAATTATGTAATTTAAGATCAAAATATCCACATTCTCCATTTTTTGCAACCTTGTGTATGTATGCTGTAATTGCCTATCAAGACCTCGGGGCAAAGGCTCCCAATTTATTTCAGCCTCTGTCTATACCAGTCGATCATGCGAAAATCCAGCAGGAGTGCCAATTTAGAGGCAGACACTTAACAGACAGACAGAAACTAAATGCATGGAAATAGAAAGTAATACCTTATCCTTACTGAATCTGGTTTAATTATATTCTGCAATTTTCACTACTTCAACGCAAGCATACGTCATGATGGGACGGATCACCGCGGTTAAGAGGCACAAATTGCACCTTTTTTTTTACGGATGGGAAATCATCAAATGACTTCTCCCGCTCTGGGCAGAGCGGAAGGGAGTGTCAGACTTGTACTGACTAAAACCCATCCATGTTCCTTCCTTGCCCTTTGTGTTCCAGGGCCGCGGTATCTCTTTCGAACAGCCCGCAGCCCTGGCAGGCATCAGCCCTTGCGGTCCCCTCCCTATTTGCTGACATCTCATTGAGGCGCGCGTGGAACACGAACGCGCCGTCTACACGGCCTGTCGTCAAAAGACGGACGGACGGCGAGCTAGCCCATTACTCACCGTCCACAAGTCCGCGTCTACGGTGGCCGGAAGCCACCACGTGACCCCCGACGCCCGAGGCGTCTCCCGCGGCGGCTGGGACGAGAGGTTCTCTCCCTCTCACGCTCCGCCACCTCCTTCGATAGCATAACTGCTTCGCAGAAGGAGGTGACGGCGTCCCATTCCCTCTCGCTTCGGACCATGGACTGGACCAGGGCCGTACGCGATAGGTCGCCGCCGCCGATCGCCGCTACGAGGACACGGCGGTGCTCCGCCCAAGCGGGGCAGACCTCTACCGTGTGCTCCACCGTGTCTTCTGGGCGACCCTCACAGTGGTAACACCCGGGTGTTTCCTCCCGCCCGATTCGGTGCAGGAACCTCCCGAAACAGTGATATGAGGTCTGAAGGACAGATGTTAGTCGAGTGTGACTCTTAGGTTTTTGGCTTGCTTTTCCCAAGGGATAGGCTTACCGTACGTAGTAATCGGGCTGGGTTGAGACGCGCTCGCGATTACGGCTAATATAGGCGCGAGCACCCACCGTGACCCCGCTGCCCCACGACCCCCGCGGCGACCTAGCGGCTAGTGCGCGGCCGCAGGCCGGTGTTTAGTTTATTGGTATTACTTATTTGTCTGCAAAAAGCAAGCGTGGAAACGGATACTTAAGACATTTTGTTTCTATGGGTTATTGAATACTACCGTTACATTTATTTAATTTCTTTTGTTTAGTTAGAAGTAAACGAATGCATATTGAATACTAGTGTTACATATTTTTGTTATGTACTAAGCAAGCTCTAGACGATGTTAGTATCTGTAGTAAAATTTTCATGAAAAAAACAAAATATTTCTATATTTTTCATGAACCATGGCTCCCCCTTTATATTTTTTTAAATGTTCATGCCTATGTTACCCGGAATAACTCAACGCTTCTAACGATACCACATACATTAAGATCGGTTAAGCCGTTTAGAAGTTATGGTGGAATAGAGAAACTCACAACATACATACATACATGAACCCTAAAAACATAACACTCCTTTTTTTGGGCAGTCGTGTAAAAAATTGTGGTCCGTCGGTGTCTGAATCAGGGTTCAACCTACCGGTGGTTAGGACTCCAGACACAGGAACCTCCTTATAATGCAAGCCGTATCGAGGAGTACTACTGCCTTCTGAATCAGGCCCTTGATCGAACCGCCTAGCGGGAGCCTCGAGAGATGTTCGTCGTGGCTCTTGATCATATTTATTAACCTTTGTACATTGTTCTTAGACCTATGAACTGTGCCCCATAAAACTGATATCACGGACTCAATACCATACATAGGTACACTGTGCTCACCATTGTATCTTTAAAGACTGGGATGTAACTTTGATGACTTATATCTTGAAAAATTACGCTTTAGTAGATTTTCTCTCATACAATACCTTGTTTAATATAATAATAAATGGCGGAAGTTACGCAAGTCAAATAATTCAAAGCCTAATTAACACAAGTGTATTTTTGACTTTTCTTAAAAGTGTCTCTTTGATTTCGAATACGTATTCCACTAACTATTTATAGTCAAACCGATTTAAAACACGTTAGTTTAGTTTTCACAACAAAACGGTTTATCCAAATGCGGGTATTCTTACTTAAGGACAGATAACGAAGACTGCAAATCCCGGTAAATGAGCTTCCTGAAAACGTCTACCCCTAACAAAACAATAGAGACAAGTTTATTAAATTTTCACTAAGTAAGTAGCTTAGAGGTAACAGAATACTTGTAAGGTCTTTGGCCTCCTAAGAGTGTGACCCAAAAATTTTATACGAATTTCTTGCAAAATTAGCTTAGTTGGGCTTTGTATAAAATTATTAATTCAGGAATCAGTGGGTTGAATGTCTTATTTTGGGACATTCTTAACTTATCACAAGTAGGAATAAGTTCTAATCATCAGTATGATAGTTTTCTGATATCCATTCGAAACAACACAGCTTGGAGATGCGAAACTTTAACTTGGAATAGGTTATTATGCCAAGTATAATTCTGCCATCTTAACTATGCCATTGTAAATTCGGACATTTATAAACATTCGGCCAAAAAATAATTATAATAAATAATTTCTATGCTTTCAAAATATTCGTATAAGAAGATTATGCCAAGTAAGTTATGCAAAATAAATTTGAGAGCATCAAGATTCTGCCAGATAGAGGGAACCCGTGATCGAACTTACTTACCTTAAAGTACCTATAATATAAATGGAAATATCAATTCTATCCTCCTAATTACAAGTTTTACTTTAACTCACCCCAATATGCTGTCCATCAAGAAACAGCTGCGGGACCAAGATCTGGTCGCTTTTCATTCTGTCTCTGATCTCGTCTTGATACTCCATGCTCATGAAGACATCCCTTTCTTCGTACTTCACCAGTAAGTTCCTCAGGATTTTCTTCACGAGGACGCATCGTTGGTACGTACCCCGGACGATTCCCATCGTCGTTGTGTACACTACCACCTTCCCAGCGTCTTTTTCTTTGTAACTCTGTAGAAAAAGAAAAAAAGCTTTATTATTTTGTGTAAAAAACAAGTAAAAAGGCGGGAATGGAGTTTACAGTGAAAGTAAAGATGGCGTTTAACCTTTTGACCGACACGTCAAAAAAGAAAAAGCGTGCTCTCAGCACCAAGCTCCGAATTCATCCTTTAATAAATCGAAGGGATAATCGAGGTCGAAATTATATCGATAAAGCTCATGAAAAACTGACAATATTTTTTAACATGGGTTTTAATTTCAATAAAGATTATTATACCATCCTTTTGTTGAGTTTTATTTCATCGCGCTTTGTACTTTATGAGATGAATGTAATAATCGGTGTCACAGTTACGGCGTTTATTCCACAAATAGAAACAACAATCGATAAAACCAAGTCAATACCATCACAGCACTATTGTCGATTATGACGTAATTTTTTGTCACTCTATGACGACAGTGGCGCAGCTGGCACGTATTTCTTGAAATTGCTCGCTTCTGCTCTAGAGGTGCGACACCGATACTTATTAATAATATCGAAATATTTTATTTTTATTGTTTTGCACTTTTAACATTGTAAACTAATACAAGCAATATTAATGCTTTAGTATATCGCCACTAACTGATGACATCAGTGCTGAAGTAAATACCGTTTACTGTGTTAGTGTTGTTTACTTTCGAATGTAGATAATTTACAACACTGAAATCAATAGGAAATAATGAGGAATAATGGTACCTACATGGACAAAGTTTCTTAAGTGTCACATACATGAAGTTCACAAAAGTAAAAAAAAAAACATTTTATAAAAATCAGTCTTTTAATTAAATAGTTAGGTAGTAGAAATTGGTAGAACAATCACACCATTTTTAATACCTTCACACAATATACAAGGTGTAAACAGACTCTTCACGAAGCCGTCAACCAAGCATTATGTACATCAAACTAAGTAACTTTACGCAAAAATTAGTCCTGGGAAATGACTTTTTTTTTGGGCTGAAATATCACGTTTTGCAGTTGGACTCAATGTAACGCACTCAAAACATTGTGCTGATGGATGGATTGAATAGTAAGGGGGTCCTAGAGATGTTTAAAGTAAAAACTTACATAGACAACATGTATCTTAAAAAAAAAACTTGTGAAAAAGTTGGAACTTTGACCCCCAATATCTCTGGAACTAGAAGGTATGGTCTAGAACAAAAAAAATATCGCAATGACGGGCAGAACAAGTGCCTTTCGGCTTCGTTAAGAGTCTGTTTACACCCTTTATACCGATTTGTGTGGGGCAACATTGTTTTACCTCTGGAAATTACGAACATTTACTAGTAGTTTGAAATAAAATTAGTGAAAATTATTAATACGCATACCTAAGTATTCAATTTTAAGACGTTGTGTTGACGAACAAATTGTGAAATATCAGGAAACGGTAAGTATTTTGGTATTTATATGTAAAGTTTTAAAAATAAGTAGGTACCTACAGGGTTTTAATCTAATTTAAACAAATTCAATTTTCAAATTGTGTTGTTTTCTTTATCACTCGAGAAATCAGTGTCTTCCATGATAAACGTGTCAATATCGACTCCTTGCAATATATTTAATAAGTCTTCACTACTCATATTATAGACATACATTATTAATCATATAAACATATGTCTATGATATAAACAGTAAACAATAATAATAACAGCAAAGGAACTACTCTATTCAAAAATTTTCCGCGTTTGACGTCATGGGACTGTCAAACATAAACGACTGTGGCGTTCCCGGCATAGAAAATACAACAGTCAAAATCAAAATCAAAATCAAAGCATTTATTTCAAGTAGGCCAGTTACAAGTACTTTTGAACTGTCGACAAGATAAAAATGTAATGAAGCTACAGTCCCAGTCACAAAGCATAAAAACTGTGAAAGTACTGTAGTTGCCCATTCCCTAGCGTAGATCTCTATGGAGAAGAACGGGCAAGAAACTCCATGGACACTCTTTTAAATCAGTATATTTTTACAAAAACCTTGGTTACATCATTCATTTGAGGTATTCAGTGTGATAGAGATGGGCATTGCAGTCATTACAATTAATCGATAATGTACTAACACTCGACTTTTAAAGAGCACATAGTTCAGTATTATAAAATTTTCTTGATTTCTCAAACAGAAGTTCAATATCAAATGTTTTATTTGGTGACTGTGGCGCCGTTCGCACTATGTTTTTTGAACTTTTTAACTGGTTTTCTTTTTTGTCATCTAATGTTACTACAGATGAAATCTAATGAAAGCAGTTCACTTCAAATAAATTAAGAAGAGTCAAGTTACATAATTAACAAGGGAAAAAAAAACAAAACAATGCTGTTTAATGACTTTTATTTACGTTTAAAATTCTGTCAACCAATTGCGACCGTGGCGTGCTGGGCACATTTTGGTTTGTCGTCTATACACGACTGCGGCGGTCAAATGGTTAAGTGAATTTAAGAATAGCGCCATCTGTTGGAATGTGGGTGTACTATTATGACCATCACTTTCGTTGTGGTTATAAAATTTAACTGAATTGATAGTGCAGCACTTTCTCGATAGATTGCGCTCTCCCAAAATTTCCAACGGCATGCGGCATGATAGAAACTTTTTCAACTCCAATAAAGCTAGCTCATAGCACATACTGCATCCGATGGTGAAATCCAAATTTTCAATAATAGAGAAACTTTTGAACTTTATTATGAACTTAGGAAACAGTTACTGATTAATTGTGTCAAGACTTTAGCAGGAACTTACTTCTATATTTAACGGTTCTACAAACCCATAAACACCTCCGTGTAATATCATATATTGTGCAACCTGTCCATCAGAATTATACATGTACACAGGTGCTACTATATCGTCGGAGTGTCAAGTGTCGGCCACAAATTCACATGTTTTACGATAGTATCGGTCAAACGGTTTACGTAACTTCATATTGGCTGTTGTACAGATGAGTTCAAAGATTTACGATTGTTGGCCATGGCGATCGTTCTGGCAAGTAAATGCATTACATAAACATAACAGCATTACGCCTGTAATCCCCAAAGGGTTTTTGAAGTAAAACTTCTTTACGCAAGCTTGACTTGGGACTAAGCTGGTAAATTTGTAACGTTACGAGGGAAAGGGAAGTTGAGAGGGAGATATAATTTAGTGAAGATAGAAAGAGAGTTACGTTTTTGAATTTGACAGACGATTGTTCGGCATTTGTTTAAGTTTTACTTCAGCCGTATGGTCTAAAGCACACTCGTTTTTTCTTCAATATTGGGACAAGCCCGCCGCACTATTCCCAAATTGCTGCAACTCCTAAAAGTCAGAATCAATAATGGCGACCACCAGAAAAGCTCCGACAGAGGTGTACGTTATAGCGCACGGTCCACATTTCACCAGTTATGTTTTAAGTCCCATGTAATAGGGGCGAGCCTATTGCCATCAACCGGGCACAACATTGAGAAGTTCCTGATGGAAAACCCAATAACACTTAAATGCATCTAACTAAAGAAAATAGTACCTATCTTCATAGGTAATGTATGAAGAGACTGAATTTAATATTATATGTGATGTATGTGTTTTAAAAATATATAATATTTTTCAAAACTTAAATGCTGTGTTACAACGTTATTAAGATTCTAAAACATGTGTTCACTAACAAATAATTAAGAATAAGAAAACCATTGTATTTGCGGGAAAGCATATACTGTTTAAAAAAAGTTTGTGTGTTACGCGTTAGAAGTTATACTTCTTTGGCGTAACAAGATAAAAATCTTTTTAAAATTCTTTGTAAAAATTGAATCTTTCGCCTTTCTTCCTTCTTTTTTTTTTTTCGTCGTTTGTAGAAACAAGGTCTAATATCAATTACCTTACAACTTAACCTCCTAGCTCCAACAGTAGATTAAAAATAATAACCTAGACTTGTCAATATCTGACACTAAGCTAACTTCAGGGTGTATGTTGACTAGGTAACTTTAGGGTGTTGGTTTTCCAGGGCTGCGGGACTGTTCGAAAGATATACCGCGGCCCTGGAACACAAAGGGCAAGGAAGAAACATGGATTGGTTTTAGTCAGTACAAGTCTGACACTCCCTTCCGCTTTGCCCAGAGTGGGAGAAGCCATTTGATGATTTCCCATCCGAAAACAAAAAGTGTGTTGGTTTTTCGTTACGGTGTGCGCGCGCATCGTAAAAATTTACTCTCATCATTTTTCCCTAACGCGCCAAAAGAAGTATAACAACAAAAAAAAAAACAACGAAATATGTAGGTACTGTAAAAAAAAAGAACCAATTTCAAAAACATTTAACTATCCACCAGTACTTTTATAATGACAGTGACGTAACCAATTACGTGATATGTTCTATACCTACAGTTCAACCAACTTATTTTGGCAGGCGGGAAAACACAGAACTAAAATTTAATGTACCAAGTTTGACGTAACGATGCATTTTTGCTTAACAAGCAGCGCCACTTTAAACTGCACACTTAAAGTGGTCATGCAATGCTATCCATTGATGACGTAATGATCTAGCGCATCTCCAATAGATTCGAAGATACGCTCCGTAACGTGTCATTTGTTGATGTGGGGAACTAATCGATGTGAAGCTTTAGTTATGGTCTTTTACGATTTAAATTTTGGTAATGGTGGCTTTAAGGACTATTTCCAAATCATCTATACAAATAAATAAAATTGAAGTGTGTTTTTGAAGTGAAACTTCTTTATCGACGTATGGGATAAATTTTGTAAAAATCGTCACGTTTTTCGGTTACGCGCCATGTTTTTTTTTTTTGACAATTTAAATTTATGTCTACAAAACAGTCCACAAACATCAACAACAAGATCTGGTACTACAATTGACGCAGTTTTTACAAGACTACTAGAATCCGTAGAATGTAAAACATATATTTCATATTTTAGCTACCACAAGCCATTAATTACAAAAATATTTAATAATGACAACAATAGTAATAATGATGCTATCATTATTGATGAAATACAACAATAGCAATGATATTATAATAAGAACAATGATAAAATAAATTACTTATTAATTGTATGCATGTCTATAATAATAAAATAGCTTTAATTTAATACGGAAAAAAATGTTTTTCTTAAGGCTTAAGCCTTATCTACCCCATTTTCGTGAAGTTGCAAATAGTAGAAAAATGATATGTCGTAAAGAAGTTTCACTTCTTACCTGTGTACTCTGGTACACACACATTTTTTTATTTTAAAAATAAGTTTAGCTTTTTACCGAATGCATGTATAAGTATTATGGTACTTATAACAAAAACACGTTTCCTTTTTCTGTTTGTTTGTCTGTTTGTTCCGGTTAATCTCTGAAACGGCTGGACTTATTTTGACGCGACTATTACTGGCATCTGCCAAAAGCCAATGTTTTAAGTAATATAGGCTTTTGTTTCAGCAAAAGGATTAGGTTTCCGTGACGTTAAATTGCTCCGTTCATTTCTAAGCTGGAAGGAAATTGGTACCTCTATCAATCTCTCTAAATTACTACCTAAATTCAATTCATGACTAAGGACCTAGTAACTTTCTATTTGTTAATACGACGATAGGACAGCTGTCTGTAATGTTCAGGACTGACACTACCGAATAGCTTATTAAACAAATACGCTGTAAAGTATGACCACTTCAAGTGTGCAATTCAAGGTCGCGTTGCTTATCAAGAAAATTTGCATTGATATGTCAAACTTGGTACATATTTTATTTTAGTTCTGTGTTTTCCTGCCTGCACCGTGACTTTTTAGCCGTCTTACAACGGCAGCCCAGTTCATGTATCCAATGACTACTACACATTAATTTAAAAAAAATAGGTATTTATGAGATTTCAATAATTTCAAAATTCATTAATCATGACACAATAGCAATAGGCTCGCCCCCTATTACATGGGACTTCAAACATAACTGGCGAAATGTGGGTGTACTATTAGGTACACCTCTGCCCAACCCTTCGGGGATTACAGGCGTGATGCTATGTTGTTATTAATTATGACACATGACGTAGTTGAAACACCCTGTTGCAAGCGATGATCTACTCGACTCGAGCACTGGGTAGATTTATGTTCTACCGTTTCACACGTAAACAACACACACACAACAGGAATAGGATGTTTCATAATTCTAATGCATTAGGTATTTTTCTTTGTAAATAAATAAAAGGTAAAAAAAAAAAAATCGCTCCTAGATGTATTTTATGTCGGATACATTTAGTAGACCACGTTTGTAAGACGACTAAAAAGTCACGGTGTATAACTTATTGAAGCGTAGAAAATCTTTGAAAGCGAGAACTACTTATCTGGCCCTTTGAACTTATCCATAGCTACTTAATCTGATCAGAAACAGCCATCATTTTAACCAACGACTCTTGTAACACAAGTGGTGCGTGAATTTGCACCATCATACAGGTCAAACTAATATTCATAAGTCTTATCTATAACAGACTGGCGAAGTAAGCAGTTCTGTTATGTCCACTTGCCTTGTCTGTAACTAATCGGCTTACATACACAAACGTAACTTAAGCCTACTTATCCCATAGTATTCCTTACTAAACAGACAGTGTAAACAGACTCTTCACGAAGCCGTCAACCAAGCATTATTTACATCAAACTTAGTAACTTTACGCAAAACATATGGAGGTGTTTAAAGTAAAAATCTTACATTAAAATCATGTACATAAAAAAAAAACTTTGACTTTGACCCCCAATATCTCCGTAACTAGAAGGTTCCCAGGTATGGTCTACAAAAAAATGATCGCAATGACGGGGAGAACGAGTGCCTTTCGGCTTCGTTAAGAGTCTGTTTACACCCTTTATAATCCATAAAAATATATGGGATTTGTTCGATGTAGGCCAAATAAAAGCACTGATTTTCTGAATTTTATTTTTGTCACGTCTTTGTAGCTAAGGTCTTTCGTCCTACTCTATCTACTCTTACATCTGTAATTCCTCTTTACGTTTCATTCCACTTATCTATCATAACATTCCGTACCTACAGCTCATCCATTTAGACAGTTACTTCTATTTTTCTGGCTTATAATAAAGGGTGTAAACAGACTCTTAACGAAGCCGAAAGGCACTCGTTCTCCCCGTCATTGCGATCATTTTTATGTTCTAGACCATAACTGGGAACCTTCTAGTTACGGAGATATTGGCGGTGAAAGTTACAACTTTTCTAAAAGGTTTTTTTTTTAATACTTGTTTTCAAAAGTAAGATTATTACTTTAAACACCTCCAGGACCCCCTTACTATTCCATCCATCCATCAGCACAATGTTTGGAGTGCGTTACATTGAGTCCTACTGTAAAATGTGAATTTACAGCCCAAAAAAAAAAGACGTTTCCCTGCACAAATTTTTGCGTAAAGGTACTTAGCTTGATGTACATAATGCTTGGTTAACGGCTTCGTGAAGAGTCTGTTTACACCCTGTATGTAGTCACGAACACGAGGCGACAAAAAATCTAAATCTTACACATTGGATTTTAAATAGTCTTCACTAAGTTTAACGTTGAAAATTCATTAGTGGGTCTTTATTTATTTATTCCATTTCTAGGAAAACTTTCAGTTAAACAGACACTGAGTTTAAACAAAATATGGCCAACTAATTAGAAGTATCCACATGTAGTATATAAATTATATAAAATAAAAAATCCTTTATAGACTGTGTATAACATCAAACAGGAAAATTACTATTTACGCTCGAAGAAGCTATTAGATAAAGTTTTCTTCAAGTTAGCTAAACTAGATAAGGCAGGCTGCCTCGTTGATCTAGTGGTCACAAGCGCGACTGCTGAGCATGAGGTCCTGGGTTCGATTCCCGGGTCGGGCAAAGTGCTATTGTGTTTTCCATCAGGAATTTCTCAATAGCAGCTACGGAGTCTGGATTTGTGCGCAGATGATGGCAATAGGCTCGCCCCCTATGCATGTAATAACATGGGACTTGAAAACATAACTGGCGAAATGTGGGTGTACTATTAGGTACACTTCTGCCTAACCCTTCGGGGATTACAGGCGTGACGTTATGTTATGTTATGTAGATTAGGCAGCAATTTATGTGCTGGCTTGTCATATAATGAACATAAGTCTTTGGACTTACTGCCCACCTGTTTCTCCACCGGTTTTTACTATAAATATAAACAGATGTCTTTTGTAAAGTTGTATAACATCTGCCCAAACCCATCCTCGTAGTTGCAAGATGGTTTAATTTATTGATGTGTTTCTAGTCTGGCAATTATTTTATTTGATTTAAATTAAAACATACACACACACACACACATACACATTTTTTTTTTTGTTTTTTTTTTTTTAAATTGTTACTAACACATATGGATTCTGTCCGAAATAAATGAATTATTATTATTATTATTAAATGAAGCAAACTTTCACGATTCTTCTAAAGCAACTATTCATTTTCATGGCCAATACAATCAATTATGAATTTGTATGGAAAACTTTTCGTGTGGACTTTCGAGCGAAAACAAAAATAGCATATGTAGCGCGTATCAGACAAGTGTCGTGATCGCGGAAAAGATATATTCACCAGTGAAGCTTCTTCATCCGATATAAATCATCATCTGCCTAGCATTTTCCCGACTACGTTGGGTCGGCTTACAGTCTAACCGGATGCAGCTGAATACCAGTATGTTACACGGAGCGACTGCCGGTCTGACCACCACAAACCAGTAAGTACTGGGTATAATACGATACCTTGGTAAGACTTGTTGTCAAACTTTCGGGCCACTAACTGTATTGACTGGCAAAGATTTAGTTATGACAGCCGGGACTAACGGCTTAGCGTGCTTTGCGAGGTTAGAGGATACTCTGCATGTATATGTAATGGTGGGTCACCCATTCACGGACCGTCCTTGGCAAGCGCTGCTTTACCTTAAAGACCAACCCGTGCGGCTTTTATTATTTAGCCACGAGCTAAGCGAACCAAAAAAACTTGCTTATTTATTTTGTCCCAAAAACTGCATTCTCAGTTATATCACAACTTCGAGAGCAGCTGACACACAGTCTACAAACTCATGTCTTACGTCAGTGGTCACACATATGCAATCTCAACATAACACGGCCTTCCCAGTTCGTGTATTACTTTACTTTTGGCTAAATATGGCAGTTTATTACTGGTGCGGAGAAAATCGGTATGAAATTGTGTTCCGGTATGACAATGTATAATTATTATGGCTGGGTCATTACATTAAAATCTTTGGATGTACCCAAGCCGCACGTAGGTCGCGCAAAAAAGAGAAGAGAATTATAGAATTATTACATAATTATTATAGAATCCTATATGGAGAGATAGTATGATTGAGTAAGACTAATACTATCCAAATGACATAATCAACTAAACAGCAATGCGATCAGGTAGACGCGGTAGAAAGAATCGAACAAATTAAATCTTTGGCTGACCTTTGGTGACCAAACATTACATACCGAGTTATTACCCAGTACTAACTGGGTTGTGGGGTTCAGATAGACATTCACTCCATGTAAAAAACTGGTATCCAGCTGCATCCGGTTAGACTGGAGGCCGACCCCAACATAGTTGGGAAAAGGCTAGGCAGATGAGTCTTAGTTGTGTAATGTAAAGCTTTACTGAAGCTTCATCATCATCATCATCATCATCAGCCTTTTAATGTTCCCACTGCTGGGACACAGGCCTCCTTTCTATGAGAGGGAATGGGCTATAATCCACCACGTGGGCCCAGTGCGGATTGGTAGATGTCACATATCTTCGAATTTTTGGTACTAGGACATGCCGGTTTCCTCACGATGTTTTCCTTCACCGTTTTTGAGAGCAGTGGTGATGAAATAAATTACACAAAGTAATGCGCCGCCGGCCTGGGTTCGAACCCACCACTTACTGTTCGTAAGTCGGGGTCGCTACCACTGGAGCGCGGCTGCTCTCAACTACTGAAGCTTGCTGTTAGCTAATTCTTTTAATATGTGTTTAGAATAGAAAACGGAAGTTACACCATCTCTATAAACAAAATTTATCACCCAAAGTTGACTCAAACTCATTAAATTATCACCGAAGGTTTTCCACGCGACAAAATTCTTCCACTGCTTACGTCACATTTCTCTTGCCGTTCGTTATTACGTCACGTGCCCTAAAACCCGGAGTTTAGTGGTTTTCCAAGCTTGCAACATTTCTTCAAGTTACAACATTTATAATTTACTGGTTAACGTGGAAGAAATTACTAGAAAGGTATTCCATATTATCCTGAGTATTGTAGGAATTATGCAAGTTTTAATAAGCTGTTGGTGTTTTGTAACTATGCCAATGTTTTTTTTGTTACATGTATGCAGCAAACAGATTGGTTATACTCATACGACTATAATATTTACTCCCTGTTTTAATTATTTATTTGAGAATGGGTGTAGCTCAGAGTGGTTCAGTGGGTTTTCAGTCAGTGTGTTTGGTAACAGGGATTATCCAAGATGCACGCGGGCTCTTTACACTAATATAAAAAAATAGTATTTCTGACTTTCGATGATCTAGATATAAAATAAGTAAATACATATGAAATAACCGAAACTGAGACAATACAGGTAAATGTTGTGTAAGTTATATTACAGAGCTAGCTTTTGCTCCCGTTATGTTCGGAAATCAACGTATAGGAACGTTTGAAATGTAGCTTATAGCACTCGGGGGTAACGTAGCTCCCTGCTTGTAAAAAAACATTTCGGAACCGGTTAAGTAGTTCCGAAAATTACCCCTACATACAAACTTACAAGGCAACAGACTATTTTTTTCTTTATGATATTAGTATCTATAGACAAGCTGAGTCATCATCATCATCATCATTTCAGCCAATAGACGTCCACTGCTGGACATAGGCCTCCCCCAAGTGTCGCCACATTGACCGGACCCGTGCGACTCGCATCCAGCGGATCCCTGCAACCTACAACAAGCAAGCTGAGTGCCCGATGATATTTCCTATGAGGAAAAACTACAGGGAAGTCCTTACAGTCCCTTAGAAACCCTTTTAGGACCTAGCGGTTCAGGCTGTGCGAGTTTTAAAAGTAGATCATAATAGTAAGTACTTAATCATTAAACGTGGACTCGGTCGACGCGATCATTGTGCCGACAGTCGTATCAGCCCATAGCTTAATTGCCAAGAGCCTCGACCAACACCTGAGGAGGCTCTCTTTAGGCAGCTGGATCAAGGGTTTTATTCAGAAAGCGGTACTCCTGGACACGATCACGGTCGTATTGTTAGGAGGTTCCTCTCTCTAGAGCCCTGACCGCCGGTAGCTTGGACCCTGTTCCCGATACCGGTGGGCTACTATTTTTTATTATTAAAAATTTAATGATTACTATTATTTCTGTTATTCATTTTTCTTACTTAATATTTATATTTTTAAACATTTCAAAATATAAATAATAAGTAAGAAAAATTAAAAAAAAAAAAAAAATATTAATCACAATTTTTTTTTGATGATCGTGTCTACGTTTTTGTTGCCTAATAACATTAATTTAGTTCTATAAAAACACCAATAACTGCCACTACCTTCAGTATTTTTCCTTCGTTCTACACATAGTTAATTGGCGGTTAACACTTTAACAGTTATTGCCTCAAGCTCTGCTAAACGCGGTTAACGTCAACTGTAGACATTCACACATACCGTAAAACCGCAACCAATCAATTGACCTCATCTATTAACCTTGCACGGAATTGCAAAATGAATTCACACGAAATAATAAAATATTTCAAAACACTAAAAAATTCATCTTAAAATGTTTTATGTAATTTCGTTGCTCTTGTAAAGGTGAGTTCACTTCTTGCCAATATTTGACTGACTTATGAAAACTAAAGGAGGAGGTCTTCATTCCAATTGAAGCGTCATTCGATTTTATTTATTTAAATAAATAACGTGGAGTCAGTCTATGTTCTTTTAAGCATAAAGCGTCCTCAATAGGTTCAAAATTCCTTTTTCAATCCATTAAGGAAGTTACTTCCACAGGTTCTCCTTTTAAGAAATGTCCCACACTAGAGATTTCTCCTGTATTGTGGGTGTGTTTACAAACATTTAAACTCACATACACACACAGACAGACCCGGAACAACTATCTGTAGGCCATACGAATATTTCTTCCATGCGGGAATCGAGCAGCCAGCGACATACAGCGCAGCAGTCGATCGTGGGCGAAACATTACCGATCAATTAACTCAGCCTGTCGCAGACCACAGCTTAGCATAGGCTATAACACCTTTTTAAGGTCGTTGTCTCTGCTATAGTACTGATCATCACGCCGTTTAATGATTTATTGACATATTTTCGGTGACGCAAGTTAATAAATTTGTAATAGGCATTTCTATCCTCGTTATCATCATCATCTGCCTAGGCTGTTCCCGACTATGTTGGGGTCGGCTTCCTGTGTAACCGGATGCAGCTAAATACCAGTATTTTACATGGAGCGACTACCTATCTGCTATAGTACTGATATCGTCAGGATAATCATCAGTTTGAGAGCAGCGGTGGCCCAGTGGTAGCGACCGTGACTTACGAACAGTAAGTCGTGGGTTCGAACCCAGGCAGGCACATTATTTTGTGTAATTTATTTCATGACCACTGCTCTCAAAAACGGTGAAGGAAAACAGCGTGAGGAAACCGGCATGTCCTAGAACCAAAAATTAGAAGACATTTGACAACTACTAATCCGCACTGGGCCCGCGTGGTGGATTATAGCCCATTCCCTCTCACAGAGAGGGGGCCTGTGTCCCAGCAGTGGGAACATTATAGGCTCATGATGATGATCATCAGTTTGCAGTGCTATGTTAGAATTCGATTTCTTGATTCATCAAATAAGAAGGTGACTGCTGAAAATCTCCCCCTAGACATGTGTTGCCATGGCTGACTGGTCTTTGAATAGAATTCGGACTCGGGTTGACCGCGGCAAGGAAAACCTGCTCTGGTGGTGATTCTTTAATGACCATGCCCTAGAGTGTAAACTTGGTGCTGTTTCACAAACGATGGGGCACTTAATATCGTGTCCTGCATGTCCTGTTATTGGAGATTTTACATGGAGCGACTGCCTATCTGACCACCACAACCCAGTTAGTTCTGGGTAATACATAAGACTGCGTTGTCAGACTTTCGGGCCACTAACTGTCCTGTAACGGCTGTCAAAAATCTACAAATGACAGCCAGGACCAACGGCTTAACGTGCTTTCCGAGGCACGGAGGAAACTCGGTATGTAATTGGCGGTCACCCATCCACGGACCAACCTAGGCAAACGCGGCTTAACCTTAAGATCGACCCGAGCTCCTCTTCATTACAGGAACTGAAGACACCAAATTAGTGGCTAGGTTCTGGGCCGACATAATTTAGATTACCATCGACACGCTGAGAAGAAGTAGGTACCTAATGATCGTTGATTGATATTTGTGGTCATGCTGCCAACCAATTTGACCCGGTAGCAGGGTCACCACAGTCACTGTTACTATTGGTCGGTTACATAAGTGTGGTGTAAGTTCCGATTTCAATCACCGGATGCTTGCCAATTCTTATGTAATGGAGCCCAACAGATTCATCGATAGATTTTAACTAAATGGCGACTTCCTTTCCTTTTTGGCGGGTTCATAATTACTGTAAAAAGTGTCTAGTGTGTGTGTGTCGTGTGTGTAAAGTGTCGTCTGTCTGTTCAATATGTAATAAATGGTATCATCATAATCTTTCTCTTCAATTATTTCATAACCCATACATTTTGAATTTATCTCTTTTCAACTCCATTTCAAATCACAACCAAGAGGTTCTAATAAAGTGACATTCTATTCATCCATACAAATGTCATGATGGCTTTTTTACCCGACTGCGTCAGGAGAAGGGTAAGTGGAGGGTATGGGCGGGTGTTTTTTTTGGATTACCTTCTGCAACTGAAACTTCGTTGTAGAAATACGAACCGCATTGGGAAAGATCGTCAATTTTCTAAGCCCTTAACTAATTTTACAGAAAACAACATAACATAACATCCTGTAATCTTCGAATGGTAAGGCAGAGGTGTACTTAATAGTAAACACAAATTTCGCCAGTTATGTTTAAAGTCCCATGTGATAGGGGGCGAGCCTAATGCCAATACTGCCATCAACTGGGCACAAGTCCAGACTCCGTGGCAAATAACAAGTGCCTTTCGGGTTCGTTATGGGTCTTGTTACACCCTTTATTACTAACTTCTGTGCAAAATCCTCACCTATTTTTCCATTTCTCTTAAAAAAAGGTTATACAACAACAACATACATTAATTTACACTAAAAACTAATACACGCACACTAATTAGTGAATTACACACACACACACACCCACACACACACACGCACGCACACTAATACACACACACACACTCACACACACTTCACACTAATTTTATTTTAGACTAAATCTTAGTGTGTACAAGAATTAACAGCGAGTTTTGCCATCTCCATCAGGTTCTGATTGAATGTACTTGTAACTTACTATATTGCTTAGCTAGCAGAACTTTTTTGTACCCAGGCAAATACTTCGATCTTCTCACTTTTCGTATTCTATGCCGTTACTTACGTCACCGGTATGCAACTTAAGTGGACATTGCACACTAAGTTAGATAAAGCACAGGCTTTTAGCGGCACGTTGAGCAAGACTTATGTGTTGCCAAATAGTTGACGGAATTAAGTAAATGAAGTTTCTTGGCAAGTATAAATTTGTTTGAGATTCGTCGATGGCTAATTGTTCTTTGTTAATAAAAAAGGATAAACTGGTCTCTAGGAAAAGAACGTCAAGATTACAACGAAACATACATAACATAACTAACATAACATCACACTTATAATCCCCGAAGGGATAGGCAGAGATTGAAACTTCATGGTACACCTTTACTTCATGGTACGCATTTAGCCTTTTATGGTTAAGTCCCGTGTAGTACGTTGCGAGCCTATTGCTACCAACCGCGGACAAATCCAGACTCCGTGGCTGTTACAAAGAAATTCCTGATGGAAAAACCCAATAACACTTTGCCCGACCCGGAAATCGAACCCAGGACCTTATGCTCAGCAGTCGCGTTTGTGACCACTAGACCAAAGAGGCAGTTAATTCAATTATTTATTGATCATTATTATTATGTACTATCAAATCAGCACCCACTCATTATTATTGCATAATTGCGACTCATTCAAGTCTTGCAAAATCTATGATCAAAAATCAGACCTTCTTTTTTAACCTTTCTGCAACGAACTGTATCATTAATTTGCATGTCGTATTAAGCCTGCTAATTATTAATTATTACTGAGTAGGAAATTGAATTCGTCGCGGTTATTGAATGTGAAATTATTGCCTGCCAATCGTAATGGCCGGGAAATAATAGCGTGACGTATCAAGGGGTGCCATAATGGACATAGTACGGATATGTCGTACGGGTTACATAAACATAGGTAGATCTATTTGCATCCTATTGACATGCTGGGCAATGTCAATCACCCGGTGTGGTCGACGATGATCCATACTTGCTTAGGTATTGTGGAGATCTACGAAATTTAAAGTGGACCTTTCAAAACAATCTTTAATACTTTTTAAGAAAGATACGTGATACGTGTATCACAGTTTTTCCAAAATCATCCCCCAATATAAAATTCAAAGTCCTGACTGACTGATATATCAACGCCAAACCACTTGTCTTAAAGACATGAAATTTGAAGGGTGTATTCCTTGTGAAGAGTAGATATCCACTAAGAAAGGGTTTTTCGAAATCCCACCCCTGAAATGGCGTGTTGAATTTTCTGTGAAACCTTTTACTCTCGGGGTCGATTGACTTGAAAATTTGTGTACACACTCTTCCAATTAAAATTATGAGATAGGTGTATCACAGTTTTTCCGAAATCAGTAGACGGGCGCAAAGCGCGAAGTGTTGTGCAGGGCGTGTGGGGCGTGTTTTTTTTTTAAATGTACCGATGAAAGTTTCTATGAAGGGGGCTCCAATTATTTACTGAATACGTGATAACCCTTTTCGTGTCGGTGTCCCTTTCACCCCTCTTACATTAATTAACTATTATAAATGCGAAAGTTTGGATGGATGGATGTTTGTTACTCAATCACGCCAGAACGGCTGATCAGATCTGGATGAGACTTGGCACAGAGATAGATTATAGTCTGGTATAGCACATAGATTACTTTTTATCCCAGAAGTAAGATCCCGTGGGTAATTCCCGAAATTCAAGCGGGCGAAGCCGCGTTGATAATTCTGTAACACTCTGAACGAATGCAGGCTTGCCTTGCCAAATAATAAGACTAATAATTATCTTATTGATTCTACTGATATAATATTATTTCAGACGGTATTGAAAGTTTGATATTGAGAAATTAATTTGAATGTAGGTGTGTAAAATAATATCTAATGATGTAGTAATTGGGCAATGTCTGGAAAATAAATTATATTGAATGGTCTATTACTGTAATTTACCGACCACTGTTGGTAAATGCAACCGGCTTATAGTCTAAAATAAGTATACATATTTTGATAAATTCTATATTTTTCGATATGGTAAAAGTTTCAACCAAACATACGAAGAATCTCCAAATTCCTAAAGAATTGACCAAAAAATATACTATCATAAAGAACGATTTCACTATCAACTACGTTACAGTCGAGTTCCAGTTCGACCAGATGAGCTGAATACCAGTATTTTCCATGGAACGTCTGCCTATCTGACCTTCACCACCCAGTTACTAGGTATCACGATGCCTTTCGGTAAGACTGGTTGTCAGACATTCGAGCTTCCGACTAATGCTCCTACTAAGAATGTCACCTGACACCTGTAACTCAAATCACCATACTAATACTTGCATACCTCATTATAAGCCTGATGGAATTTACCATCAGCGTTAAGAACTAGCATAAACATCTAACTGAGTCTATCTGGTCACGATTTAGTTACCATACGCAAAGAGTATAGAAAACATGGCAGATGTGGCAAAACTATGGTGGCTTTATATGCTTCGGTACGGTTGAACTTGACATACACTGTTGTTCGAAAAATAATATTGGAAAAGATTTTGGAGTTTAATTTTTCAAAAACCTAGATTTTTGACCACCAATTATGAGACCACTAAAATACTACGTACATACGCACCAGACAAGGCTAAATGGTAACTTTTTAGTATTTTACCCCACACAACGAATTTCAACAACGGTGCGTCTAGAAACCAAAAATAAATAAAAAAAGTCAAATTTAGTCCGTCTATGTACAAGAGTTACGAGCACCAATATGTATACATTTTCCTAAATTTAAAAGCTATTTTCGCGAGAAATAACGATTGTAACTAGGAGATAGGATCTTTTTCATAAAAATACTATGTTCGTAACAACATGAAATTTTAATCAGAACAGTAGGACAAAAACACTTTTAAAAGTTGTTAAGTGTTTATATATCGGTGCTCGTGACTGTACCACTATTGTACATGAAGTTTAAAGACAACAAAACAACAACACATAACAACAACAACAACTACAACAACTGGTTCTTGGTCGATGTCCGACACAGACTGTATAGTTCACAATAAAGGCTGGTTGAATAGCTGCAAAAAGATTGCAAAGAATTAAGAATCAATACTTTCAAAAATGATAAATAAATATTGGTACTGTAGAGTGTGCGGGGTTCTACACTATTATATTAAACTCCTTTTCAGTTTAACTCTTAATATTTTTTATCTTTAAACCAATTAATACATAATTTTTATCTTCATAGATATTTCTAGTCTGTCCTTCTGACAATAAATTCTTTCTCCATTCAAATATATTTACTTTATTAAGCTGCCAGTACGTACTAACCAGCTGCCAAAACGATTTATCATCATAGAACCTCTACAGTACACACCAATCAAGAACTCGCTAACTTAAAGAACCTGACAGCCTGACACCACTGAAACCCGTTTAACCCCACGGCATATCTCCTGCTTCTATGATCTTAGTACACGACCTTGTGAGGCTAACCAGTCAGATACCGAACCGGTACGAACCGGTCCGGGGAAACTAGGGAACCGTGGATATCATTAATTTGTTTGTGAAAGTTTGTATGACTCGGAATGCTGAGGAATGTTGGTGAATTCTATTTATGCTGTTAGAAGGGCTTGGGATTGGTGATTCAATGTAAACGGTTGTGTGAATCTAGTTTGGTAAGTTATTTTGTGTAGCGGATTAGGTTTAATAAAAGAAACGCCATTTTCTTTTCAGTTTTTTGTGAGGAACAACGCTACGACTATGCGCTTAAATAGCAACATGGCCATGAGCTTTGCAGTAATATCTTGTTTGGACTGCCACGTTGGTCTAGTTGTCGCAAGCGCGACCGTTGAGCATGAGATTTGATTCCCATGTTGAGCAAAGTATCATTGGGTTTATCCATCAGGAATTTCTCAGAAGCAGCCATGGAGACTGGATCTATGTCGGGTTGGTGGCAATAGACTCGCCCCCTATTACATGGAACTTAAAAATAACTGGCGAAATGTGGGTGTACTATTAACCCTTTTTTTGTAAACCAATCCACTGTGAATTGTGGATATTGTGGACATCTTTATCTGGTGAAAGAAGACCTATGTTCAGTTTCGGACATAAATGATCAATACCTAGATAATATTTTGTCACTATGGTTTTTGTTTCTAGTAAAACGAGCTAACCAGTTTATTCCCGGACTCAATACGTTAAACACTTTACCTATAATTAAACATCCGTCAGTAGTACCACAAATACTACACCGAACGCTAATATCAGAGAAAATCCATTCCTATTCCGCAATCAGTAGGAACTTTCTTCAGGGAAACATATTACAATACCGCTGACATTCTAATGTCAGACATAATATAAGTGAGACATCGTCCATCGGTAATGGACGATCCGTGTTGTCGTTGATCGTCACGCGAGCTTCCGAGGATATTGTATTACCTCTATTGTGAGTGAATTGATATATTATAACCATAGATCGGAGTAGGTAGATTGAATTGGGGTCATTGATCCGAAATGTATGTATTAATATGGACATTCCTCCGGATTTTCGGAATTGGTAAAAAACCAGAACTTAGGTAAGAATTGTATTAAAATGAGCAATATTGTTCCTTTTTTTAACGATACCCAGTCACAATTTGACACAACCCAACGACCAATCAATGCAAAGGATCATGGGTGGTGCACTAACCGGTGCACCACCCAACTCAACTAAAGGAAGGTACCACCACGGTGGTATCTTCCTTTAAATGAATTGAGTAGTAATAATATCACTTCCAACATTAACAATATTTAATTGGATCCGGAAATACCGGAATTACTTTCCGGGAAAATGACTTACCCATGTTATTCTTTCTGTGATACAAGTACCAAAAATCAATCTACCTACTCCGATCACTGAATAAAACTGTTTATTGCCTAGTGTAGGGAGATAAAGGATCTCTGAAACAGCTTGAATATTATTGTTTGAAATGTCGTGAGGAAAGTTTTGAGTATGAATGTGGATGGGTATAAGAGTGACCAAAGAAACGATGGATGGACTGTGTAAAGAATGATATGGTAGGAAAGGAGGTGTCTGATGAGATGACGAGTAATAGAGAAGTATGAAAGAAGAAGACATGCTGCGCAGATCCAAATGAAATGGGATAAGGGCAAGAGAATGATTATGGAAAAGATAACTAATACTCGTTTCTTCTCTGTATGAAAATAAATATGATTTGCGTGTGTTATTAAGTGGGGTTACAACCTGGTATTATTATTGTTTAGTAAAGAGCATTTATCCGTGGTTTCTTGGTTTGAAAAAAGGCTCAAAAATTTATTATTTTTCTTAGCGTGTCGATGGCAATCTAAATTGTATCGGCCCAAAAGTGAGCTAATAGTTTGGCGCTCTAAAATAAAACTAAGTTAGTAATAATCACATCGTGAAAAGACTCTTTCAGGGAACGGCTTTACCTGATAAATTGTCAACGAATTAGTTTTAGAAAAATACATACATCCATACATAAACTCACGCCCTTTTCCCATGCGGGTAGGCAAAAACCACAGAGCCCCACCTGCTACGATCCTTACATACTCGTTTTACCTCGTCGACGTTCATACATCTGGTCATACACGCACGTCGGTTGCGAGTATGCACTACACACCTGACCTTTCTAAAGAACCTCACCAATGAGGTAAGCGTATGTTCTTCTAGGGCATCCCCGTCTTCTTTTTGGAATAATGTCAGAGAAATTTCAAGCATACTCTGATATATTCGTAAACAAAGTACCACTACCTCTAATGTATTGCAACTATTCTATACCGGAATATTACAAATTCATAACAGCAATTAAAAAAAATGACAAACATAAATTAACTGATAATCAAGATTTCCCTTTTAGCCCATACACTTCTTTTATCACGTATACCCGCCGCTGTTTACAAACCAACACAAATGACTAAGTATGTATCTAATTACAATATTATACGACAAGGGCAACTAATGCAATAAACTGGGTATTATATTGCCAAACATACATTTGTGAAATGAACACCTTTACACTCGTAATTCAATATTATTACTTAATATTTTCTGTGTAATTAATATCGGGTGTAATATTTTTAATTATTTTTAAAAGGTTGATAACTCATTCTGTGTTATGAGTTGTGATTCAAAATGAAATTAATGTCATTGATCTTAATCTCAGGAGTATCATCTTTCATGCATAGTCGAAGCTATTGACCTATTGCCAGTAGCAATGATCACTTATGTACTATATTTATAGCCTACTTGCCAAATAAAAAATAACAAAAACACTGCCAATAGCTTTATTTTTCCAGCAATATCCATTGCTCCAAATGTTTTGAAATCCGTCTTAACGCTATGCAACTCAAACGCAATGAATGTTGATGAACTGTCAAAATCAAAGTTCTTGTCACACAATTAGGTTCTTGAAGGACATTGGAAGATTGCGATACACAATTATGATCTTGAAGGGACTGTTATTAAACTACTAGCTTTTGACCGCGGCTTCGCTCGCGTTAATTTAGAATTTAACAATCAATACGGGTTGTACTCGGCTTGTAATAATATAATTCAATCATGATTCTAAAGACACGTGGCGCCATCTATTATCATAAGAACGTTATTGTTCTTTTCTTTGAGAACAGTACATATTGTTGGGATGAAAGGTATCCAATGTCCGTTTCTGTATACCTGATAACGTATTTGCAAAATTTCAGGATGATCAGTTCAGTGGTTTAGGCGTGAAAAAGTTACAAACAAACGAACTTACTTTCGCATTTATAATATTATAGTTAGGATTTGGTTAAGCACTCGATGCAGGAAGCGATACAGTACGCCTGCTTTTTATAGAACCTCAGCTACATGTGACCATTAAGTCTGTTTATAATATAACATAACATCACGCCTGTAATCTAGCCGGGTTAGGCAGCCACATTTCGCCAATTGTGTTTATGTCCCACGCAATAGGGACGAGAGCCTAGTGCCATCAAACGAGTACAAATCGAGACTTCGTAGCTACTGATCAATTCCAGATAAACCCAATAACTATTAGTTCGACCAGGGAATTAAACCCAGGACCTCATGCGCAGCAGTTCCACTTGCGACCACTAGACCAACGAGGCAGTCAATTATGCCTGTCCTTGTAATTAAATCAACAAGCAGCTCTCAAGGAAAATCATTCTTAAACGTGTTACATAAAAAGCTCTTTACAAATTGATTTCAATAAATCCATGCAATAGAAATGTTTTAAACAATAGCGGTATGTCCGTCCCACGCTTTCAAGTTGACGTTTGGCAAGAGTAGCGCATGCGTGATGAACATTCTTACGTATTACGACATCGTAGTGTATAACCTCTAAATGTTAAGTGATTACAAACGTCCTTGGTCAAGATTTTTTGGCTCAACTTTGTTATTAGGCTCTTGAGGAGTTCGTGGCTAAATAATAACAGCCGCTCGGGTCGATCTTTAGGTTAAGCTGTGCTTGCCTAGGTTGGTCAGTGGATGAGTACCTACCCCTTTTCCTTGCCCTTTGTGTTACAGAGCCGCGGTATCTCTTTCGAACAGCCCGCAGCCCTGGCAGGCATCGGCCCTTGCGGGCCCCTCCCTGTTTACTGACATCTCTTTGAGGCGCGCGTGGAACACAAACGCGCCGTCTACACGGCCTGTCGTCAAAAGACGGATGGACGGCGAGCTAGCCCATTACTCACCGTCCACAGGTCCGCGTCTACGGTGGCCGGAAGTCACCACGTGACCCCCGACGCCCGGGGCGTCTCCCGCGGAGGCTGGGATGAGAGGTTTTCTCCCTCTCACGCTCCGCCACCTCCTTCGCTAGCATGACTGCTTCGCAGAAGGAGGTGACGGCGTCCCATTCCCTCTCGCTCCGGACCATGGCTTGGACCAGGGCCGGACGCGATAGGTCGCCGACGCCGATTGCCGCCAGGGTACCCCACCCCTTACATACTGAGTTTCCTCTAGAGAGTTCCGAGTTAGCTTTACATGTCGTCAAGAAATATTTATCAGGCACGTTAGGTTTTCTTACGATCCTCCTAGGTTAACCTGCTAAATGCTATTCACAAAAAAAAACATGTTTATATTTTCAGCCGTCTTTTAAAATTGGATTCCATTTGATAACATGGTATAATACACTCATGCCACTTCAAGTAAATATTCATAATAGTAATTCTTACAGGTTCTTAGGCGTAGATTAATTTTATAAATAGTAAAATATTCAAAATCAACAAGTTTTTCTCGTTAGCTTTTGAAAATATAGCCGAGTAACAGATAAAAAGGCGCTTAGCAAATATAATGCTAGTCAATAAAAAAAAGTTAATGTATATTCTTTTAATAAAGAGAATATTTATGTCCACCATAATAATATAAGAAAAGCCATACTATTTCAATGTTTATGGAGGGAATTGCCAATATCGATAATTCTGTATGTTATTTCTATATTTTTTTCTTTATAAAAGGAATTTAAATTATGTAAATCTGTCGATAACTTAAGTCGTATAATGTTAATATTTGTAGCCATGTGGAGGCTTTTATTGCATAGTTAAGACGTTTTTGCCTAAATGTGTGAAATGTTTCTCAATGTCGTCACCTACATATTTGCCTTCTGGGGCATTAAATAGATTGAAGTGTTTAAATTTGATGTTAACTTACATAATAAATACACCTATATACAGTGAAATCTATCAGCGTAGCAAATACGTATTTTGGCGTAAAATAAATGAATACACTGACTCACTTTACTGATGTACAGTCGCCAGTGTATCAAGTTACTACAATCTGACAAAATTTCTCATTCGATTTTGAACTCAACCCTCAACATTTTATGGTTTAAAATCATTTGGGGAAATTTGACAGTTGGTGGTAACTTGATAATATGTTAGCTACTGTACACTAATTTTCTCAACACTTTAAGACACTTATTATTATTTTTAAACTGGACTTCATTAGACATTAAGAATAACCTTCTAAACCTAAAAGCAGTAAAATGCTGACCTTTTTAATTTAATGACTTTAAAAATGATTTTAGAGTTTTTCTGAATTCAACATAACCTTCAAATATAAGAAAAATTACCTTGAAAGCAATTTCCATCTCATGTTTGCCACACATACCAAACAAACAATGCCATATTAGGGCATTTAAACGATTTAAAAATCGAACATGTGTCACGATTTTCAAACTGTAAATCACTTTAAAAACAATCGAATGACCGTACCAGTGTGTGTAACCTTGGTATGTATAATCGACTTTTTATTGAGTTTGCGCACATGCTAATTTGTCGATTATAATTATTGATCAATTTTTTATCGAATTATTGCACGTTCACTTCGATATATTCAGGGCTGTTAGATGTCATTAGTTGTTGACTCGTTTTGCGCCACGGTTTAGTATTTAATGTCAGGTTTTGTAAGTTAGTATTTTTTTTAATTCTAAAGGAGTAGGCAAAGCGGTATTAACACCCACGAACCCACAATACGCAACCATATTTAAGTTTCCTCGACTGAGACTGCTTCGTTGGTCTAGTGGTCGCAAGCGCAGCTGCTGATCATGAGGTCTTGGTTCGATTCCTAGGTCGGGCAAAGTGTTATAATGGGTTCTTCCATCAGGAATTTCTCAGTAGTCTGGATGTATGCCCTGCTGATGGCAATAAGCTCGTCCCTTATTACACGTGACTTAAATATAACTAGCGAAATGTACGATTAGGTACACTTCTGCCTAACCCTTCGGGGATTCCAGGCGTGATGTTATGTATGTGCAATGGATCAATGGTATGTATTTAAGGTTCAACAAATCAAGCCGAACCTATTCATCAACATGGCACTAATACGAAACTAAGTTCTTTCTGACAAAATCTTAATTTTGCAACACTATACTAGCTTGATTTAGGACCAAGGATCTCGAACTTAACAATTCCGATTCCAGATAGTAACCGCTTGACCAACAAGATAGTCAATTGTTTTTTCATAAGTTAGCTAGATAAAAATGATAGAAAAAAAAGAAAAAAAAAAAGAAAGAAAAGGATAGGATAGATGTAAAGGGAATTTTTGGTTCCACTAAGCTCTACGATTTTGAACCACCTTAAACCACCTTAGTGGAAGAAAATATTCCCATTAGTTCTATCGTAGGCCTGTTTAGTAGAACAAGTGAGAACGAACCAAATATTTAATAATACGTTACCCTTTTTTGCCGATTGTATGTACAAAAAAGTTAGTTTGGCATGTACAAAAAAAAAATGGTCCATAAAAGGAATATAAAATTGGACGAAGCGGGAATAAAATAATTAAAATAATATTCTGGGACGGAGGAAGCATATTGTTTGGGACGACCCAGGATTTTTTTATGTGGGACAAAACTCAGTAGGCCAAATGAAGAATAAATCAGTATTTTTTTCCTCGAACCCACAACAGTTAACATTATTTTTTTCTTATTAACTATATTCGGCCATAAGTACCTCTAGGCTTAGTCATCAATACGAACGGTATTCCACATTACAGTACTAACGGTGACCGATGTTCAACATAACATGGACTGCTATCGATCATGTTACGTTTAATAGCTTTATGATTCGTGATGCTCTCTGTTTGTGTGTTGGAGAGATAGTGGTATTGTGTAAAAAGTTGTTAGGGTTACAACGCATAAAATCATAACATAACATAAGATACAATACGCCTGCCTTTCTAGAACCTTAGTTACTCGATACATTAGGTCTGTTCATAACATCACACCTGTAATCTCAGAAGGGTTAGGCAGAGGTGAACCTAATTGTATACCCTCATTTCGCCAGTTATGTCTCATGTAACAGTGGGCGAGTCAATTGCCGGGTACATATCCAAACTCTCTGGCTGCTACTGAGAATATTTTGATGGAACAACCCAATAACACTTTGCCCGACCTGGGAATCGAACCCAGGACCTCATGCTCAGAAAATCTCATGAATCATTTTGCCTACAGGAATCTAAAGGCAGAATCGAACTTTTTTTATCGGAAGAGCTTGAGGCTAAGTAATAACAGCCGCTTGGATCGATCGGTTAAGCTACTGTTACCGAAGCTGTTTTGTGGATCGGTAACCATCCATCACATAATTATCGAGCTGCATGCCCCGGAAAGCACGTTAAGAGGAAAGATGGGTTGCGATGTCTCCATACTTTTGACGAAATCGACGTTTCGTATTACCCTTTTTTTATGCTCTAGAGCTATCATTTTTTTTTCCATAAAATAAGGACTAGTGTAGATAATCCATGTTATTTCGTTTTTTCAGCAACTAATAAGTAAAGGAAATATGACCCTCCAAAATTGACAAAAAATGCCTCATTTTTACAGCTGTAATGTTAGAGGACTACCAGACAAATTCTAAAAGTTTTTAACATAAAAGAAATTGATAGAAACCTAGACATACTCTTTGTCATGTCAAAAATAATTCAATCGACTCAATTTTCGAGGCGGAATAAGGGATATACGAAACGTCAATCTCGTCAAAATTCTTGCGATATAATCGGTCTGAGTTGCGGCTGTCCCAATCGCACTCTACGGGGGCAGGCCTGACGCAGCGCGACGGCAATAGTTTCTTTAAAAACCTATCTTTAATTCCTCGCAGGCCTTGTCTCCTTTTAAGTCGTTGGTTCCGGCTGTCATTCGTAGATCTTTGACAGTCATTGCGTGCAGCAAGAACCCGAGAAAGAAAGAAAGACCGATAACCAGTCTTACCAAGGGATATCATATTACCAATGGCAGTAACTGGGTTGTGGAGGTCAAATAGGCAGTCCCTCCATGTAAAATACTGTTTAAAATAAGTACAGTCTAATAATGATACAAAAAAAAAATCTCTAATTCCACCACCACATTCATACAATTTTATCAATGATCAAAAATCAAGATTGTCCAGCAGAGTGGCAACACTCGCTTCATCTCGGTATAATATCAACAAGTGCCACAAATAACTGCACGCTACGTAAATGAAATTCATTTCTCACTAATTATTACAAAACGGTTTTTTTTGTTTACTCTGTCAAGACAAGTAATGAATTAGTTCTGTGATCTGTGATTTATTTTGATGATAATGAAGAGAATTAAATGCGAACATTGTTATTTTGTATGAATATATATAGTTTTGAAGTTATTCGTGGTTTTAAACGTAACTACAGATACTGGTACTGTTTGCCCACATCAACACTGGTGGCCTCTCTCCATGAATTCCAATTCGATCCAAGGCCAATGTAGACAACTAGTCGCTGGTCTTGCCCAGATTGTCCCGCCATCTTCCATTTTCAACGAGGAATACTTTTTATTCATCATGAAAAGCAATCAGAGGAGTTTAGTTTCATGTCGTCTGCATTTCGGTAATTATATTAGGTACAAGTCCTGCGTAACAGAGGCGCCTATTAAGATTAACCAGACAAGTCCATATTTAAGGCTTTCAATATTTCCTTTGGGAAAAACCCTTTCACAACTGTCCCGTGTCAGGTATCGCTAAGGATATGCTCAACTGTTACACTTTCAACTAATAAATCAGCGAGATAATCTTCATTTTGTGGCAATTTGTTTTCCTTTTTATAACGAGAGCAGCAGTTACCGACTTTCCTCCGTGCCTCGGAAAGCACGTTAAGCCGTTGGTCCCGACTATAATTTGTAGATCTTTGACAGTAGTTACTCTGTACCCTGAAAGTCTGACAACCAGTCTTACCAAGGGGTACCGTATTATCTAGTCCAAACTGGGTTGTGGAGGTCTATGTAAAATACTGGTATTCAGCTGCATCCGGTGAGACTGGTAGCCGACCCCAACATGGTTAGGAAAAGGCTCTGCAGATGATGTTGATGATAACAAGAACAGCAGTTACAATTAGAAAAATGCTTATTACAAAATACTTAAGTGCGTGACCGAAAATATTATGTCAATAAATAAAGACATAAGACTGATCAACGAATGAATGAAATGATCGGCATCTCGTTCAGTTAACGAATGAAACTGTTAATGAGAGCCATTTATCACGAATGTAACGCCACTGTTTTGTAAAGGTTCGGCCAGATATAGTAACATTTTACAAAAACTTTTGCTGTATAAGTAACACTTCTAAATAATATAGCATTGATAATATCTCTATTGAATCATGTTAAATAACCATGTTGTTTATCATTCATGTTAATTGTGTGGACATACCCTTAGAAAACCATGTTTTATTATGATGATGATAATGAATATAAACATCACGCCTGTAATTCCCGAAGGGTTAGGCAGAACCTCATGCTCAGCAGTCGCTCATTCGACCACTCGACTTACGAGGTAGTAAAAAAATAAGGTAGGTTTAATAAGGTTTATATAGACACACTAAAAAACACACATAAGCGAGTTTAGAGATCACGCCTGTAATCCCCGAAGCGTCAGGTAGAGGTGTACCAGCACGCCCACATTTGGTATGTTTAAGTCCCATGTACAATCGATTACACTCGCTCGAAGCGCTCTCTGCATGATTCAAACGAAAAAAAAATGAACTGATCAGGCTGAAAAGGCCGCGACTGTACATACGAGACAAGGTGTTTGAATATTTTATTTATTTCTCAATTAGTACTCACCTTCCTTATCAACTTATAGGTAGTTAAAGTCGGATTAGGGGAGATGATGACTGGCTCGTAGGTCTAGTGGTTGAAAGCGCGACTACTGCACAGGTCCTGGGTTCGATTCCCGTGTCGGGCAAATTGGTTTTTCCATCAGGAATTTCTCAGTAGCAGCCACAGAGTATGGATTTGTGCCCAATTGATGGCAATAGGTTCACCCCTATAACATGGGATTTAAAATAAGTGACGAAACGTGGGTGTACTATTTGTGATGTTGGGGGTCCTAAGGATCATACATACTAATAACATACACTTCACTATTACGTACGCCTCTGCCTAACCCATTGGCGATTACAGGCGTGATGTTATGTTTGTGTATGTATGTTACTATTCTTATTTTCTGCCCAAGTTTGTTAAAAACAATCTAAGAGTACCAATTAGTAAAACGAATAAAAAATTACTTTCAAGATTTAACTTACTCTAGCGTAAACAAAGAAAAAATCCACACATAATTCATCCGAAAAATTACTCTTTTTTTGAGAGCAAACATTTAATTTTGTCACATCCACGAGTGAAAGATATCAGTTTTTTACTACGTTTTTTTATTTTTTCTAATTAATTCTCGTGCCGTTGAAAGAGTCGCGTGCGCCGACAATTCCGATATGACTCGGTTTTAAACGTTAATTAGACACGGAATGCATGTAATTAGGTTAATATAGGAAGTTCTTTCTTTAAGCCGGTTTAGTTATTAGAATGTGCCGTTTCACGCTTTTTGTTTGCTGGATTTTACGTGGTATTAAAGCTCAAATTAAACGGTCTGTTTGTCATTGTTTGCATACAACATGCTTTATAAAATACCTACTACTTGCTTTATAAAATACAACTTGCTTTATAGAATACAACTTGCTTTATAGAATACAACTTGCTCTATAAAATACAACTAGCTTTATAGAATACAACTTGCTCTATAAAATACAACTAGCTTTATAAAATACAACTTGCTCTATAACATACAACTAGCTTTATAAAATACAACTTGCTCTATAAAATACAACTAGCTTTATATAATACAACTAGCTTTATAAACTACAACTAGCTTTATAAAATACAACTTGCTTTATAAAATACAACTAGTTTTATAAATAAAATACAACTTGCTTTATAAAAAAAAAGCGGACGTCACGTGGTTTTACCCGCGTAGTTCCCGTTTATCCCCGTGGGACTACGGGGATAAAATAATATAGCACTATGTTAGTCGATGAAAATGTAGCTATCTATTACTGAAAGAATTTTTCAACTCGGTCTAGTAGTTTTTAAATTTATTCGTTACATACTAAAATACAAATCCTTCCTCTTTATAATATTATTAGTATAGAGTACCTGGATAAAACGACGTTTTCTAAAAATGAAATCCAGGTAGATCGATTTATTCTCCCGAATCCCCCTGTATACTAAATTTCATGAAAATCGTTGTTTTTTGGAAATCTGTTTAAAAAAGAAAATCAAAAGTTTCTTATGCAATTTACTAAGCTACAGACAGACCGTTAATGACCGGTATCTATCTAAGTTTACGTAGTTTTCAGCTGTAATAACAAAAGCTACAAAATTAAGTCCAAAAGCTATTACCTTCCCAGTTGATTCTCAATCTGCAATCTACTAACAAATCTTAGAATTAATTACAGCCCACGCTATAATGAATGCGAATTAACAATTGTTACTTAATACTGGTCGGTAAGTCATGGTGTCGGCTGCCGAGTTATGACAAGAACGCTGCCTGCCTTGGGAGGCTTACTATTAGGGTTACTCGTGGCTTAAACAACAGCCAAACGAGTCGATCTTCAAGGTTAAGCCGCGCTTGCTTAGGTTGGTTCGTGGATGGGTGACCGTCCATTACGTAGGTACCGAGTTTCCTCCGTGCGTCTGAAAAGCGGTTGGTCCCTGCTGTGTTACAGCTCGAACCGAAAGTCTGACAACCAGTCCTACCAAGAGGTATCGTATTATCCAGTACTTACTGGGTTGTTTAGGTCAGATAGCTCTAGGCAGTCGCTCTATGTAAAATACTGCTGATATTCAGCTGTAGTTAGACTGGAAGCCGACCCTAATATAGTTGGGAAAAGGTAGGGCAAGTGAGATGTCTAACATTTTCTAAGTTATGACAGTTAAGCTATTTAATTGTCTACCTACACGGAGATATCGCTCTCACTGGTCACATTCGGTCACTGAAGTGCATCTGACAGCCCTGGTCACGGAGCGCCCACGATGCGATCTATGACATGAAACCCGTAAGAGAATGGACATAGTTGAGAAGGCATTTCTGGTAGATAGATTCGAAATTCGAAAATGACATATTTTCGATCAAACAGACGATTGTCTATTGTTTGTAACACGGTGTAGGAATTATTTATGCGGTGAGGCATTACTTAAAAGCTAGTCCATACTAAGGGTTTACCTTTGGATGCCAGGGCTGCGGGACTGTTCGAAAGAGATACCGTGGGCCCTGGAACACAAAGGGCAAGGAAGGAACATGGACGGTTTTTAGTCCCTCCCGCTCTGCCCAGAGTGAGAGAAGTCATTTGATGATTTCCCATCCGAAAAAAAAGGCGTTACTTTTCTGTGACAAGAAACATGCCTTGAAAGACTCAGTGACTTAACATCACTGAACTGCTTTTACACAGTATGACCACTATAAGAGTTCAAGGCGACGCTGCCTGTCAAAAGAAAAAATCATTGGTATGTCAAATTTGGCAAAATTTTTTGTTCTGTGTTTTCCCGCCTAAACAGATAGGTTGGTGAAGTTCACGATCATCATCATTTCAGCCGAAGGATGTCCACTGCTGGACATAGTCCCCCCCCCAAAGGGTTTGCCATAATCGCCACGCGTAGCAGGCGGGTTGGCGATCGCAGTACGGTTGTTACAAAGGCACAGAAAACGCTGCTGCCCGTTCGAAGTTCACGATACAAGGACAGAAACTGTCAATTTGTGGCATTATATCAATATGTTGATACTACACCGTCAATAAAACTGGACCATTTATTTTTGACGGATGGTTATTCATGGCCGACATATTTTGTATAGGTTGTCAGTTGAAGAAAACTATATTTCGTTACTCATTGACCGACTGACAGTTTAGGCTATAGACTGGACGACGTAATATGAAAAACAAAAAAATCTGGACTTAGGTCTGCACTGACATTGGTTTTGAATTTTTACTTCTTAGATTGGGTTAAACACCCGACACGATTGTTTTATTTATCTACACTGATAATAAAGAATGTATTTGTAAGAAAAATTTGGTTGTAAGTTTGTATGTAGGGGGGGTAATCTTCGGAAGTACTGATCCAATTCCAAAAATTCTTTCACTAACGGTAAGGTACATTATCCCCGAGTGTCATAAAATGTTCCCGCAAGTTAATGTCCGTACATAATGGGAACAAAGCCGAGAGCGTAAGCTAGTAAGAAAATACATTTTGACTGAACTGGCGCAGGTTCATCTGTTCAAATTGATCTGTCCAAGTAAGGTAGTCTTTATATTATGCTAACACAAACTACTAAGCGGATTATTTCCAATATTACATTTCATTACGTCTATTAAGTTATGGTGCTGAGTTATGTTTCTCATAAAACATGTCTACCTTGGTTCGCCTACGGTTATTTATTTATTTAACACTTCAAGCTCAAAGTATAGAGGCGGATTTAATGCCATAGGCATTTTCTACCAGTCAATCTTTGGGTGATGCAGAGACAAGCAGTAGTAGACGTATATCTGAAAAAAATGGTTGTCTGTACAGTCGGTTTCATCATCATCAGCCTATAATGTTCCCACAGCTGGGACACAGGCCTCCTCTCGGTGTAAAGTCGGTTTACGGGCAGTAATTTTACGTGATAATGATATAAAGAAACATTGAAGCAAAATTTCATACTTTTATGAATTGAATTGAATTATTATCACTGAATTATCATTATTTTGTATAATACATAGATGCATCACAAGTCGAACGCTTAGGCCGATCGTGCCTCTCTGTCGCTTGTTCCGCGCTCTCGCTTGCATGCTCGGCTCAGGCGGAACGTGACACTTTTTAGTGCGTGCAGCAGGTTGTTTTTGTAATCTACTTGAAAAAAAAATCAGGTAAGTTTAAAATTTAAAAAAAAAATCTGTTCAGAAATTTTCTCATTCAATTTTTAACATAACAAACAACATTTTATGGTTTAAAGTCACTTGGAGTTTGTGGTAGCTTGATGGGCTGGCGACTGTACAATACAAATTGGTGAAAACTGTGGTTTCAGAGGCAGTTAGTTACTCGTCAAAAAAGCGAATAGGACAGATATAACTCAATTTCTCTTTGCACTCTACAGAGTAAACTCTCTTTTCATACAGAATTGGCATGAGTACGCCTGCTCAAAGCGAACTGGCGAAGAAAATAGCGTTTACGCTAAAAGTCATCGGAGTTATGCCACCTCTCTCTCTCTCTCTCTAGAGACTGCCTCGTTGGTCTAGTGGTCGCAAGCGCAACTGCTGAGCATGTGGGTTCGATTGCCAGGTCGGGCAAATTGGAATTTTCCATCAATAATTTCTCAGTAGCCGCCACGAAGTCCTGATTTGAGCCCGTTTGATGGCAATTGGCTCGCGCCCTATTGTATACATGAAACTTTAACATAACTGGTAAAATACGGGTGTACTGTACTATTAGGTACACCTTTGTCCAACCCTTCGGGGATTACAGATTATGTCATCAGATTCATTTAAGTTCATGCACTTTAGCAGTTCTTTATTCAACCTCCTAATAGTACAGCAACGCGCTGGGTAGAACGACCTTTTTTGCCTACATCACTTTTCAAATTACATGCCACATCCATTCCACCTACTCCTTGAGCCTATGAACAGGTGCTTGGGCCATAAAGCGACATTCCTGTGGCAAGCGGCTCCGCGGAGCTCCTGGATACCGTAACCATGAAAGGGCCCATTCATCAAAGTAGCTGTACAATGTATAGGTAGGTAAGTAGGTGTGTTGGTTGTCCATGTAGCTGTGAAGTGTAGATCGTTTAGCGGGATTGGAGGTGATTATAATCTTAGGTAAATAGAGTGTAATTTTTGTAAGAGTGAGTGATAATAAATATCTCTCCGGACCGTTTGAACACCAAATCTTAACACTGGTGGTCATTTGAACGTTTGCTAATGTGACTTTTGGTTTAAACATGCTAGGGTTCAATCGGAGTATTTATGACTTTTTTTAATACGTTATTTAATCTTCCAAATATCTACGGGTTTATTGTAAGTTTAGACTTATTATTGACTGGCAGGAGTCTGAAGGGGACCTACTGGAAGATTATCAATACAAAAGCTGCATTTCTATAAAAGGAACGGATGTTTTTTAGTGTAAGTCACAGAACATTTGCCGCATATCAAATTATCTATACTAATATTATAAAGAGTTTTTTGTTAGTCAATTTGTAAGTTTGTAAGTTCGTAAGTCCGGGTATCTTTGGAACTGCTGATCCGAATTAGAAAATTCTTTCATTTACGGAAAGCTACATTATCGCCAAGTGTCATAGGCTTTCACACCTCACATTTAAAACGTTCCCGTCGGTTAATTTCTGCACATAATAGGAGCGAAGCTGTGAGCAAAAACTAGAAGTATAATAACCACATCAAAATGGCACAGAAAATTTTTGGGAATGAGAAAAGTGAGAACCAGAATCAAATTATAATATTGTATCAACAATGGGCCTTGTTTTAAACCTCACAAATTCCAATAGGCGCTTTACAAACAAGTGACAGATTAATACCACCGCCCACAGTTTGTATATTAGGAACTAGTTAAACCAGACGAGTTGACATTTGTGTGGGATGACCAACAGAACTAGGATTATAAATGGCGGTTTGTTTGACCTAGTCGTAACAGGATAGAAAACAATGCTGCGAATTTTTATTAAGATGTAATGGTTGTCTGTGGCTGTGCGTGAGGTTGTGGCTTAATGATAACAGCCACTTATGTAGATTTTTAGGTTGAGCCGCGCTTGCCTTTAGTTGATCCGTTGATGGGTGACCACCCATTACATACTATTAGCTGTTGACAGGATGTGTTTGTTCGGTACCTACTTTTGGTCCAAATTGGTTAATTTGAGTGTATTATCTACCGGAACCATCGTCGACATCCCTAATTACTCATTTGAAAAAGCAAATCTATCTGCATATTTCTCTAATAAAATTAATAAACCTCTCTTCCCGCTGACCCCACTGCCATGGCTCTACTGGTGGGACCAACGGAAATCAAAACTGTCGTTTCATTGGACCCCCGCACTACCTTGCCCCACTACCTTGAGGTCAGAAAAATTAAGGAATGAAACCAACCACAAACAAACTTGATGTCAGTGGAAACTAATAGACATTCCGATCCATACAGTACGACAGCTCTGATTACGGTCTTGTATCACATAATGTTCCCCAAAAAGTACCAGGCTGCCATGAGCTCAAGGCGGAAAGCATTTTAATAATTCTGGGTATAGGTACGGTCTTCAAGTAATAAATACACCAACCCGTTATACTATTCTATACCGTTTTGGATTCATGCCCGCCTAGTACTGCTCGTAAGATTACTGCCCATAACTAGCACAACTCGATTACATGCAATGTTTTTGAGTAATATTTTATTACTCAAAAATACGGTGAGGTTAACGGTAGAATTTTTTTTAATCAATTCCCGCTGGCCCCACCAGAGGGGCCACGGGCGGTGGGGTCAACGGGAACACACCTTTTTTTTCGGATGGGAAATCAAATGTCTTCTCCAGCTCTGAGCAGAGCGGAAGGGAGTGTCAGACTTGTACTGACTAAAACCCATCCATGTTCCTTCCTTGCCCTTTGTGTTCCAGGGCCGGGGCTCTTTCGAACAGTCCCGCAGCCCTTCGAACAGTCCGGCAGCTCATCGAACAGCCCCGCAGCCCAACCGGAAAAAACCTTAATTTGTAAGCTGTTACAGTCCAAGCCTATAAAAACTTTATAACCTAGGGCACCTTAGTTGAGCTTCACACCCAGCTTCCTTATCGCAGTTTGTCACCATTTGATTTTCTCAAGTAAATCCAACTCCAGATAATCCCAAGATAACTAGAGCTTATCTCCCACAAATACAAACTGACCCAGTTCACATCGGTTAACTGACTGCGCTGATAAGTATGATTATGATTACACCTGACACGTTTCTTATCACGCCTAGCTGGGTGTGTAATGATTATAAGATTGTTGGGATTAACGACTTAATTGGAGATATGGGCTTCATCCCGTCTGTTAACTTTCCCTATTCGTCAACTAAACAAAATACCATCTCAAAAGTAAAGTTTAGAAACTATTTTGATCTCCATACCAGTGGCGAAGGTTCCATAGAAGTAGATTTCTACCGATTTCCCTTTGAAAAATGGCATAGTTAGTATTCTATAGAAAAATAATATAATCACATTAAAGATTTAAACTGCTGCTTACCTCTTACAAAAATTGACCCTTCGCTACTGCTCCATACATAGAGTCTCATTTCGTAAAGTAAATTGATTAAGCGTGTATTTAATTCCCGTTTGGTAAACTTTCTGTTTGGGAACTAAAGCTAGAACTCAGTTAGGACACTTTGAAAACATATAAGCCTAGTACTTTTATCTTAAGTAGGTTTTACCCAGAACTTGTATGTATAGACCGAACTGTTGGAAAAAATCCATCTTCTTCTAGACTTTTTTTGTTAATTCGATTATATTATATTTTATTTCTTTCATTTAACGGTTTTTTTTTCACAATATTATTGATCAAACACCTTATTGCTAGAAACTGCCTTTGGAAGAAAACATCATTGTCATTGAGAGCAGTTACTGTTATTCTTATAAATAAAAGAAGTCATCATCATCAACCTTTTCATCTTAGCCTTTTCCCAACTATGTTGAGAAAAGGCTAAACAGGCGGCTTCCAGTCTAACCGGATGCAGCAGAATACCATTATTTTAAATGGAGCGACTCCCTATCTGACCTATCTATTTATCTTTCAATAAAATAAGTATTAGATAAAAAGTTTCCCACGCAACATTTTTATTTTATCATTGATAGAATTAAATTGTAACGATTGATAAGACTGAAAGTCCATGGATGGACCCAAGTAATTTTTTGACATTTTTATGTGAGACCAAATCGTTTTAAAAAATGCCTATAGGATAGGATGCCTTTAGGATTTAAATAAAATAAGTAAACATCTTGATTAATACGTTGCGTTTTTTGATAAATATTAAAACATAGAAAAGGATAAATCAAAATACATTTAAATTGAACGTGAAGAAATAATCTATTTTGGCAACATAAAATAGCGCGCGTATGTGTGCACTTTGTTTAGTAAAAGTAAAAAACAATATTTTATTTGTTCGTTTCGTACTAAAAGTTATGAATGTTGATAATAATCTTGTATTTATTCAAATTATAACCACTTTTTTTAAGTATTAAGTGAAAGTTTGTGTGTGCTCCTTTCTTTTATATTTAAACAATTTAAATAAGGAGCCAAGCAAATGACTATCATAGTTTTTAGTAACCCATATAATCTATACATAGTATATAACAAAGTCACTTCAGCTGTTTCTGTGCTGTTTCTATCTTTTAAACTAGGTAACGAATTTAAATTCAGTCTTTAGCAATAGATTGAGTGATTCAAGAGGAATGTTTATAACATTGCTCCCGTGCGAAGCCGGGCGGGTCGCTAGTTAGCTATTTTTGACTGCCTCGTTGGTCTAGTGGTCGCAAGTGCTGAGCACGATCGAGGTCCTGGGTTCGATTCCCGGGTCGGGCAAAGTGTTATTGCGTTTTTCCTTAAAAAAATCCACGGAATCTGGATTTGTGCCCGGTTGATGGCAATAGCCGCGCCCGTAACTGGCGAAACGTCGGTGTTACGATATTAAGTACACCTCTGCCTAACCCTTCGGAGTTTACAGGCGTAATACTATGTCATGTGCTGTAATTAATGAGTCACAGAGAGGAGGCCTGTGTCCCAGCAGTGGTACTTATAGGTTTTTTGTCGAATTCAGTAGAAAATAGGATTTCTTCTGGCTCACGTTTGATTAATATCTCATTTGAGTACAATAAAAACAAATTGCACACTCTATTTATCAACATTCAACAATCATACCCATCAAATGATACTTGAACATGACTGGTGAAATATTAATACTTTTTAGAAACCCCTCTGCCTCTCCCTCTGAAGATTACAGGCGTGTTGTTTATTTTAAATACACCTGTTGTACCATTCTGTGGTTTCTATCTAGACTCAACCGGACAGAAAAAGAAAATACCTTACACAACGTTTTACACAATTCTTTCAAACTCTTTTGTTAACATGTTTTATGCAATAACTTAGCATTTAATACGTTTCATCATACGTTTGCACACTTTCTTCAAATTATCACCAGAATCTTATAGCAATAAGTCTTTATAGCACTTTACACACAAGTGTTTATTTCGACTGTTATGATTTTAATCTGAATTATAAGTAGACCAGTGTTTTGACCGGAGTGACCAGCAGAATTCGTTGAGCTAAGTGAGAATTTGGTAGTATCAATTTAAACTGAAGTAACATTAATTTTCACATTATATTTAATTAAATTATTTAAAAAACTAGATAGGCTTTTACCTTGGCCAAAGGCTAAGTGTTGCCATACAACGTGGCAAGACCGCCAGTCTCTCGGGCACATTACCAGCTGACAGCGTTGAGGAGGAGTTATTCGATGCCCTTTTATAGTTTGTTGTTAGTTTATTTATTTTAGTTTTATTAATAGTTTTTATTTATTAATGTGTATAGCTTTTAATGATTTTTATAATATACTAATTCAGTTTGGAATCTATTATTTGTGATTAAAGTATTACCCTTCCTTCTGAAGCAGTCAGTTAAATTGGTTCTAAAGGAAAATATTACCCATGTATTTTTGTGGCCATAAACTTATATAATATATTATGATAAATCAAAAACAAAGTTATTTGTGTGATTGTCTATGTTACTCAACCGCAATAATAGATGAGGCATGCTTCTACAATCTACTGTTACTTCCTATCTACGTTATTTTGATAGAATGTTTGTATTATCTAAGGATGCCATATTTTTCAAAAGAAATTTTTCTCATTTAAAACAAATGCCAACTGTCTATGTTCCAAGATAATTTTTTTTTTTAGTTTTTATTTTATTTATTTGTAGCCGTTGCTAACAAAAGAAAAGAAATGTTCAATGGAACAACTGTACACCTGTAACTGTGGCAACTGAACGAAAAAAAAAGAATTAGCAACCGTCAATATTCTGGGAACTGTGGGAACAGGCCTCAACTCTCCGTGAAACAATAATGAGCTGGCTCTATCATCATTATTCATCATCAGCCTATAGCAGTCCACTGCCGGACATAGGCCTCCTCAATCGCACGCCACTTAACTCGATTCTCAGCAACTCTCATCCAGTAGCTACCAGCCACAATGCGAAGATCGACACTCCACAATTACTTATTTCTAACTCTGCCAAATCAAAGACTTTGTGTCTATCACAGTGCGGTGTTCTTGATTATATTATCCTTTTGTTCTAGTAAATCCAAGACTTTGTGTCTTTCCGCGAGAGATGCATACGAAGCTAATTTACGATGTAGCAATTCGATAGTTCAATCTTTCCAAATTTGGAGACCTGATTAACCTTTGAAACAGTATCGACATCTAAGTTGTACATACTGTAACCTTATTCAAAACATTATGCATGTGAATACGCTCTATATAATTTGAATATACTTGTCTTTTGACATTCGATATCATCTATGTAGTAGTAATTGACACGTGACATAGAAGCAAGAGGGTCTACAGTATATACTCCTTATGACAGCTATCTGCCAGTAAAAGTCTCGTCAAAATCGGTCCAGCCTTTTCAGAGATAAGAAGAACATACAGACACAAAAATTGAAAAAAAAAATGTGTTTTTGTTATAGGTGCCGTATATGCTTTCATTTACATTCAGTAAAAACTGTTATTTTGAAATTAAAAACAGACACTTCAATTTTATTTATTTGTACGCAGGACGGCTTACCAAGCTATACAAAACCAGTTTGTGCGGATCTCTCACTGTACAGAAAATATATACAAAGCGAGGCCACGTTATACTGGAAATGTAAAGCTTGATGTGCCGCCGTGTGTACCTATAAATATTTGTTGCGGAAATAGTAATAACGAATTATCAAGTGAAATAATCGATGGGATGTTCCTAATGTTTATTATTTTCTATCTATCGTTTCTCGACAACCCTATCATGAAGAATCTCTAAACCACAACATCCAATAGTTTTGATCACAAAACAGTTGAAAACCTGTTCTTGAGGAATGAACCTACTTTACAGGCGTCACTAAGAGTTGGAAATATTCCATATTAAACATTTATTTGGTGAAAGTATATCATGAATATTTGTTGAATCTCATTTGTCTGATCAAGTGAGAAAGTTATATATCTGTGATAATGATGTTACTGATATATGAAAGTATTCAGAAGTGGGGATTACCGAAAAAAAAGATTGATAATCCAATTGCTTCGGTTACCACGTATTCAGTATATCATTCTGAGCCTCTCTACATAGAAATTCTTCATCAGTATTTTAAATAAAATCATCAGCTGTTCCATACATTTTGACCGTGTATGTATTGCACTTTTGTAGGAAACAACTGTTTTTTTTAGAGTTCCGTACCTCAAAAGGTAAAAAAGGAACCCTAATAAGATCACGCTCTTGTCGTGTGCAAGAAGCAGTGTTGTAAGACACTGCTTCTTGCACTGCCACTGCTTCTTCTGCTTCTTGTGCTGTAAGGCACATGTAAAGGAAAAAATTTGAAAACCGCAAATATGTAGTTTAATAACAAAATACCTACAGTTTATACGGAACCCTCGGTACGCGAGTCCAACTCGCACTTGGCCGGTTTTTTTTATAACCCACTTTTTGACATTAAAAATATTAAAATCAAAAATTATTTCGAATAAACGCCTTCAATAAGCAAACCCCCAAAAAAAAATTGTAATGTGAAGTTTTTTACTGCGAAGATATTGAATATAGGATAGCCTAAAAAAAGTCTAAAACAGGTCTATTAGATATTATAACTAATAAGGAATCTCACTACAAATCTTCAAATTCAAACGCACACTTTCAACAACACAACAACATGTGTCCACAAATCATCAGTCTTATACTATAGCAATCGATAGCTCAATTAATCGCAACCCGCGACGGCAACCAGTTGCGACCGCGATCACGATCGGTCACATATCGCAGGAAGCGTACACAACCATGTAATCAATTCTTCCTATGCCGTGTGTGTAAAAACAAGCAAGCGCACGTATGTAATTAGATTATACGCTGTGCAGGTACCGAGTAATTGTTGTACAGTAGTTTAACTTTAGTCAATGTTGTTACGTTACTAATTCGTTGGTGAGACTTTTCAATTTTACTGTGGTTTTTATTAAACTTAAGACGGGGCCTTTGAATTGTCAATGACATGATTATGGCTGGTCAATAATTAACTGATGACGAAGAGTGTTCAACTTATAAAAATGACTTGTATTGTCAAGATTTTATATGAAATTCTGCTTCTAGGTCTTACCGTGATATTACGTGACAGAGCTTGTCCTACATCCGGCCAAAGGAAGTGGAAGTAAATGTCAACAAAGCAAAAATTAAAAAAAAAAGCACAGAGCCTTTTACAAGTTTTACATCATAACTTCATTTACTTAAAAATATTTTGTTAAGGATAGGTTTCATCGCAAGCACTTACATCTGTGTACATATTGATATAACACCATTTCAAAGTAGATAGACGTCATCTATTACAATCTATGAACTATTATTACACAACAATAGGTATACCTGTCAATTAATCAGTCATTGTAATTTACAACTTATGCCAATGGACATAAAGTCTTATAAAGAACACTTGTAATTTGCAACTACTATGTCTTGACAGCAAGAGTCGTGTTTGTCATTTGTTTAGTAATCGATGTCAAATCCATGTAATCAAGTGTCAAATTCGTGTAATTATGCAATTGACACCGTCATTATAGAGCTGTTATTACCAATCAACGTTTGGGTGCATATGATTTGATTGTTAAATGTAAAAAGTGATTTGAGAAGTTAATGATTGGTTCAATTGTTGATTGGTAAGGTTTCTTGTGTTTGTGTTTAATTTTTTGTCTATGTCTAATGTCTCTAATGTATATCTTTGTCTCCACTTGTGGGCAAGACTATAATGTTTGGTTACTCTATAAATGGTTAAAAGAATTCAAAAGCTCAAATAAATTTAAAAACATAAGGTAGGTTCTTTCTTTAACCCATTCACTGCCCAGTATTTAGTCAACCAATGATATCAAAATATTGAGTCAACACCAATTATTGTCAGAGTGATTGTCATAGACCATCCCCAGCTCATAGACTCCGGCGACCAGGCAGATGATTATTTATATTGGATGGGGTAGCTTCACAGGTGTAATATTTTACTTCTCTGATACACGCTGTATAATGCTAGGTATTTTTGTTCTCGCTCGAAAGTCCACACGAAAAGTCAAGGCTGTCGGACAAAGACACTATCGAGGAATTCAGGTGGATGTGTGATCAAAGCAGGATGTTTATTTTTTATTATTAAAAGGCTTTATACTGAGGTGGAGGTCACTTGACTGACCAGTGGCACTTTTGTCTGATACTGGCCACTAAGGATTAAAATAACTGGTCGATAAAGTATGGGCAGCAGAATTATCTTGAACTCTAGTGTTGACAACATAAGAGTGTTGTAAGCACGAATTATTTTTTCAAAATGTTGTCACGGTGTCAATGTGTTGTGTGTGTGGAATCGTAACATCGATACGGTTATGAAAAAGTACATGCCTTTTTATAAATTAAAAACTCATTGAGTTCTTCATTCATATTCTCATATTATTACGGAAATCAGATTTCTAAAAGAATGCGGAAATTAAACAACAGTTTTTTTTATGATTTTTTTTTTACATTATTTTAAAAGAAAGAAAGACTTATTTAATAAATTTCTAAGGAAACAAGTAAAGAAGCTAAGTATAACGTTCTTCTAATTGCAATATCCTCTACTCGAATCAGATTTGAAACAACCAAATCGTTTGCAATACAAACATGAGAAATGCATCGAATAACCGAAGATTCATTCGTCTTGTGGCGTAAATGATGGAGATTTAGATCGGTGAAGAAATATGTAGGCGGTAAAGTAAATAGTCACTTTGAACTAGATAATCTTACGTCGACAATATTGCAGCTAGTAACGGTGCCATAATGTTTTGTGAGACTAAATGATGATAACAATCTTGAGAAAACATATTTAAAGTAGCTATTCAAAATGTCTGGTCAGTATGGGAGAAACCCGCTACAGTATTACCAAACCAATGCAACGCCTGAAAGCCAGAATCAACAGTGGCGACCACCAGGAAAGCGGTGAGCCAATGAAACTCGCCAAAGTCCCAGAAAAACAACTTAACTGTCTTGAATCCCGCAACGAAATAATTCAGAATAGCGGAGGAGTAGGAAAAACATAATTTCCACTTAGAGACTACTTGTTGTAGATTTGGTGGTTAATAAAACATCTATTTTCGCGATATTTGCGATACAAGTATAAGCATAATAAGTTTATATTGTTCCCACGGCTGGGACACAGGTCTTCTCCCTATGCTAGGGGATGGGCTGTCTGTACCTTATTACTTGAAATGAGCCCTCTCATAAAACCTAAGAGTCAACATTGAACAGACCAAATTACATCATATTAAGTCAACCAAATGGCCAAGGGCAGAAGCCACATTACCTTCGTTCAACTAACAACATACCTAATTCAATTTTTATTACTCCAAAAGAATCGTGAATACAATCCATCTATAAACTTATTACATCTAATTACCGAACGATTTAATAACAAACAGATATTAATAACTAGTTGAATGAAGCGAGCAGTGAATGTAAGTAAAGCCAAGGCTAAAAATTGTAGCACACGGAAGGCGGTATGAGGAAGTCTTCAACTTGAAATATGTGTGTGTGTTGGTCTATTTTGATTTGTATTAAGGTCGGAGCTAAACTCTATTTGTAGTTTATGTTTACTAATTCGACATGGTATTATTACACAGGGTGTAATGACATCGACGCACAAACGAATACGACGTATTCAGTACATAAATTAATGAAATTGAAAAAAATCAGCTTTTCCATACATTTTGACCGTGTACCTATTGGGCTTTTGTAGGAATCAGCCGATTTAAAAAATGGGGGGGAGGCGTTCGGAATGAATTTTCCACCGTGTGTTACTAGAACAATTACCAGAGGGACTAATTAACATTCTATCCCGATGAAGGTGGTAAATTATAGTACCTAACGAATAGTGAAAAATTGAAAAAATATGTATTTGGTTGACATAAGCTAGCGAAAGCTTAAGCCAATCCTATTGAAAGCAATTGTAGAAAACGATTTGAAAGCGATTTTTGAATTCAGGACTGAATCATTAGCAATTTTAAATTAAATTAAAAACTCCAAATTCTTAAGACTGGTCTTTTCCGAAGACGCCATTTGCACAAACTATTTTTAATGCATTTCTAAAGATCTTTCTAGAAACTCATAATGGACCTAATCATTAAAACTGCACAAAACCACATCCGTCTCAAATCTAGCACAATGTCACAGAATTTCACGAAATGGATAATTGAATTAATAACAAAGAAAAGTATACAACATTGTCCATTGGTCTAGAGTTATATTAATGAGGTCATATCTAGATCGTATTTGGGGAGTATTCCCATTTGAGCACCGATTTCAAGAGCACCAATGCTTAGAGCCAACGATATTTCCTTTGCTCAAAAGGGTGCTCTTGAAATCGGTGCTCAAATGTGAATACTCCGTATTTGGTATGAATAATTTGCACTATTCCATGAATGAAAAGTTCACGAGGTGAAATTTGTGTCTATGAATCGGTACAGGTAAAAGTTTGACTCCAATTACAAGAAGTCTAAGCTGCTATAACTGTGTCGCTCTTTGAATATAAAGAAGATCTAACGCATCATGATTATGAATGTTTTTTGGGGAAGACCATAAGTAGTGTGATATTAACTGACAGGGGGTCTTGTTTTGGATGTCTACCAAGTAAAGTTTCAAACTAAAATTCATAACAAGTTGATTACAACCAGTGTTACTTTAGATTAACTAAAGGAAAAAGCTCAAAATAGTTAGATGAAAAAGGAAATATTTAGAGGTCTTAGAGTCTGTTATTTTAAACAAACTCTTTCTTAGTCAAAGCGATTGGAAAGTCTTTTTAAGTGAACAAAATAAATTCTTGCATAAAATATACCACTACCGATTGTGGCTGTATTTGAATTGTTACTACCTCGTTGGTCGAGTGGTCGCAAGCGCGAGTACTGATCATGAGGTTTTGGGTTCAATTCCCGAGTCGGGCAAAGTGTTGTAGGGTTTCTCCCTCAGGGATGTTCTTAGAAGCAACTACGGACTCTGGATTTGTGCCCAGTTGATGGCAATAGGCTCGCCCCCTATTATATTGGACTTAAACATAACTGGCAAAATGTGGGTGCGCTAATGGGTAACCCTTCGGGAATTACAAGCGTGATGTTATGTATGTGGTTTTCTTATTGCATAGATGTCAATCACATTATTTACCTCGGATATACATTTCCTTTCGTGTAGTTTTGATTAGAAGAGCATAACAGATAATTATCATTATGATGATCTATTTTTATCACAATTTTCATCAGATTCTTATCTTTTTCTGCAGAAACTAGACATAATAATACTACCAACTAGACGTTAACAAAGCAAGTTGGTTGCCTGAATAACTAATTTTAGCGATAGTTATCGACAATATACCACTAAGATTATTGAGTATTTCATTTTTACCTCTCCTTCTATTTATGCAGTAATGTTAAATTAGTCTAACGGATAAAGGGCACTAGTCCCTAGGGTATGAAAATAATTTAATTATAGAAAATCGAATTTATAGAATTTTTCCCACTTATGCCTAAATTAATTGCTATTATGCAAATGAGTAAGTTGTAATTCTTCATTTAATTTTGGAAAAATACAACAATGAAACGTAATTGTATTTTGAGATAGCTCCTATCATCATCATCATCATCATTTCAGCCGGAAGACGTCCACTGCTGGATATAAGCCTCCCCCAAGTGTTGCCACATTGACCGGACCCGTGCACTCGCATCCAGCGGATCACAGCAACTTTCACCAGGTCATCGGTACCCTAGTGGAGGCCTTCTAACGCAACGTACTGGATAGCTCCTATGTTAGGTTTTAATTCAAAACATGCTGATAACATTGAACATATAAAAATCGATTTACAAAAATAAATTCACAACCACGATCCTGTTATACAAAATCTTCCTCATCTACACACACCTCACACAGAAACATCTCATAAAAACCAACCGCCCTTCACAAACAATACCTCCAATTATCGTTATCAACAATTTTTCCTAACTTTCTACAAACTAGTTCAATAGAATAGAAAACTACTAGAAGTCACACTTCCGACACACTTCGAGCCAGACGTGAGACCCCAGCTGTAGGAAACGACAATTTTACCATAATTAAAAATGGTAGAAAAGCGGAAAGTGATCTTGGGGCAATTATAGCCGTGGAAGTCGACTGAGATGATAACTGATACAGATTTGTAGGAAAAACGTATTGAGGTGGTTGGTAGATAATTATGGATTGATGGTTATTTCTGTAGACTAATGGTTATCTTTCTTTAAGTTCTGGAGTGGCCACCGCGAACCGAAAGCGAGTCGCACGGGACCGGTCAATGTGGCGACACTTGGAGGAGGCCTATGTCCAGCAGTAGACGTCTTTCGGCTGAAATGATGATGATGATGATGGTTATCTTTGTAGTAAAGTTGATTACTGTCAATTTATGAGACGAGTCTAGTTATTGTAAAATTGACATTGTTATAAAAGAAAAGAGGGGGGTGATTTTTGCTCAACAGTGTTACAATAAACCTACCGAAACTACTGACCCAAAATAGCAGAGGCCTAATAGTGATAAGTAGAAAAGGAAAGAAATGGGTCCTAGCTCAGCAGTGGGATGACACATACAAACTAGATGGATAGGATAAAGAAAGCTTCAGAGCAAGCTTAGTTTAAATGCAAACCTAAGTAGTATTCAAGATTAAAACGAGCAGATCAGCTCAACTGGATATTTTTATGTTGTTTTAGTAATTTAAGTTGAGGTAACTGGTCCATTAAATGTTACACTACCTGCTCAGTAACCTCCAGTAGCGAAGGGTCAATTTTTGTAAGAGGTAAGCCGGAGTATATATTTTTAATGTGATTATATTATTTACATACATACATACATAAACTCACGCCCTTTTCCCATGGGGGTAGGCAGAAACCACAGAACGCCACCTGCTACGATCCTTACATACTCCTTTTGCCTCGTCCACGTTCATACATCTGGTCATACACGCACGCCGGTTCATATATTATTTGTCTATAGAATATTGACTATGCCATTTTTTCATAGGGAAGTCGGTAGGAATAGAGTTCTATGGAAACTTCGCCACTCTGGTAACCTCTACCCTAGGTCAACTTTTACGAACGGCGAAAGTGAAACTAAAGTTCTCATACCGTATCTAATGTCCAGGTATTCCCAACTTTTTGATGACGAAATCATTTTACTAAACGGTTTGATTAAATCCAAATTGGCAATTAAGAAAAGCTTATATGTATATCTAAAGTAATCTGATCATTGAGAAGTCATTAACAACTCATTTTAAAGCCAATGCATCAAGACTATTAAGAAACCTTAATGGAAAATTCAAAAGAAAAAGCTCGATTGTCTACAAATAAGATATGAGCTATCACACAAGTTTTCCAGCACTTACATCACACGATGTCTTTACAATGACGATTGTTGTCGTACAAAAGCCTTTGGACCAAGACACTCCAACGTCCGTTCATAATTCTCAATGGTAATTAAAACTGCCAATTGTTTACACATTTTGTTCCTTCACCCTTCCATTGTTCACGACAATCTACCATGGAGGTTCAATATCGAATATTTTCACGAATGCCATTTAAAAATAAAAATTTTAATAAACTAGAATACGTGCTTGCGTATAATACTTTCGAATGCATTTAGTTGTGACCTCTAAAATCAGTACGTGTATAACGAGGCGGCAGTCGACATAAAACCGGAGCGAGCTGAAATTAAAAAGTAAAACAATCACAAAAAATTACCTTTGTCGTGTTCTGCATTTGCAAAAACGTCGCTATACCCGCGCGTACGCGGTTCTTCACGCCCCTTATTGTTCCTTTGGAACTTTTTATCGTCGACGGCATCTCGTTTTTATAATCCTTCACACCGGCGAAGTATTCCACTTCAGACACTTCACACTCACTTTTAGCACCAACACTAACACTTTTCACATCATCAAACTGTTTTTCGTTTAGATGGAAATCATAAAATTTGTCCGTATCAAAGTAATGACTGCTGTAGAACATTTGTTCTTGTTTTATCTTGTCCTCTTGCTTTCGGTCCTCGTAAGTGCTCTCGCTAATCAGTGGCGTTTTGGAGCATAAGTTCGCGGGTAGCGACTCCGTCGTGTTCTTGCACTCGCTATTAAACTGAGAAACTAGACGGAACGACGTGAGTTGAGCGCTTTCTTTTGAAATATTAGCATCCTCATTAATATTCTGGTTTGCTTCCTCGTGAGGCTCGGGCTTCGCCTCGCTTTCAGTTTCGACCGTATTTAGTTTCGCTGAACGATCTCTTATGTCTTGCAGTAGACCCAGCGGTAGAAAGCTACTGTCTTTATTGTTCGCTTTGGCGAACGTCTCTGGCCCGTCGAGTGAATCCGCACTCTGTTTCTTTTCTTTTTTACTATATTCGCTATGACTTTCATCGGCGTGCACGCTTACGTTCAGCTCGCTACTATTCAGAGAATCGCATGATATATTCGAGTCGTTGTCTTCAAAATCCACTTCGCTTAGACTGCTCTCGTTTCTCGAGCTGATTAGCGTTACAGATACAGCTTTCTTAATTGAACTAGTTTTTGAGGTCTTCTTTTTGGGTAGAGGTGGAGGAGTGCCGTCAAGGTCGCTGCAAGTTCCAGAGTCGAGAGTATCACTTGGAGAGCACTGACCGCTTGACATAACCATATTTGTCATAGAATTCACGAAGGAACTGCAATAAATGTATGGCGCTTTGTCGGATTTCAAATGATCTTCGTTTTCTAGAATTTTCGGTCTGTTTTCATCAACATTGATTCTGACTAAGCTATTGTTTTTCTTGCACACGTCTTTAATCTTGAAGGTTTCAAATTCGACGTCGCTCTTGAGGTGTACACTGGATATTTTTGGTGCTTTTGGTTTGTCTGCGTCGGTGTTTATTCTTATAGTGACCACGTGTGGACCGTTGAGAGCGTCCGTGCTAGGCGTACTCGCGGGTCGATCTGACTGGGTCGCCGCTACGAATACCGTTGCAGATGGTGTCTTAGAATTAAGGACGAGTGAGTGCATCGAACTGAGCGAGTCCATCCGGACGTCGGTAGCGGTGAACCCGTTTGTGTTCATAGTGGCTTCGTCACTAGTTATTTGTGTATAAGTTGTAGATCCTCTTTGCTTCACCTTTGAGGGTAAAGGAGGGATGTATTCGACGCTGGGGCGTGGAGTTACTTCTTCCATCATTGTGGTTGCTAATAAATTGGCATAATTAACGGTGCTTCCCGTTCGCAATGCTGGTCAGGTCCGTTCAGATAGTGTTGGATGTATAAGGCATAATGGTTCCGGTGACCGTTCGTGACTGGGTCAATAATCCGCTCAGGTGGCCTGTTTTTCTTGCGCGTTGTTTATTTACATCTGGAAAGAGAAAAAATTGTATGTTAGTATACTGAAGTAATAATAACATTGAAATTAATGTAATTAATTAAAAGCATTGTGTAACATATTTACACAATGCTTTTATCAACACCGATTAATTATTGTTTGTTTGTATAAAACTAAATGAACTGCAATGTTGAACTACTCAGTGCATTTCAAAATATTTCAAGCAATTATGGTACTACTGATTTATTTATTGATAAACACATAATGTCTCCACTAATTAAAATATTTAAAAAATCCTACAAAAGTCACGTAAGTGCATATAAATTGACCCACCAACGAAATACATATCGTCAATAATTTACTCGAAGACATTTTTCAATACTTTGACGCAACATCTTACATAATATACACTCGCAAATGTGGAGTAATTTATACTAACTTGCGATAGTTATTCCAATAAAACAACGTGTCTTTTTCATAATGTGTCCCTCATCATCATTATACCTTATAATCAGAGCATTAAGGTTGAATACTGCATAAGTAGCGGATAATTTTGTTTTTGTAACAGGAAATTGAACCGTAATCAAATTTTCTAATATGGTAGCTCCCACGAATGAGTCTGAATATGTATACTTTCGTAATACTTATCAATGGTGAATGATATTCCATATAATGATGGGATTAAGTGTAAAAGAACAAGTTTTTAATTGAGGAAAAATGTTATACTTTATGCGATCGGAAAGGTTTTATTCTCTTGTATATAACGAGTTTACAACCTCATAATTAGGTGTTTCTCGATTTTGAAGGTGATAACATTACGTAGCTCATAATATTTAACAGCCAATCATGTTATATCTTTAGTTGGTCGTCGCAAAAGCAACAATTTATGAAATATCTGTAAATTATAGTTACTTATGAAAGATTTCACTTTCAACTGTGAGTAAAAAAAGTGTGTGTGTACTTATTACGCACGTAAGATGTTATACTTTCTTTGGCGTATAAAACTAAAATGTTGACTAGCTAACTTCAGGGTGTCGATTTTTCGTGACGGTGTGCGCGCGCATCGAAAAAATTTACTCTCATCATTTTTCCATAACGCGCCAAAAGAAGTATAACTTCAAGTGTTTTATTTCCAATAGTTAGCCTATTATAACATTGTTAGGCAACATTAGAAGAAAAATAGAGAGTAATCTTCAAATAGAAGATGACCATAAAACATCGATTATTCACAGATGGATCATCGAAACATTTACAATCATCGTTTTGCAAACAAAGAACAGGTAAACAATATTCAACACACAACATTAACCGTGAACAATTCTATTTTGCCGTAATCTTTGTTGACATTGCGAATCCTACTTATAATATTATAAATACGAAAGTTTGTGAGAATGGATGGATGGACGTTTGTCACTCTTTCACGCAAAAACTACTGAAGGGATTTGGATGAAACATTCCACACAGATAGTTTATAACCTAGATTAACACATAAGATAATTTATTTATGCCGCTAGTACAATCCCTTAGAATAATTTTAACATAAAGCATAAATGCAGGCATAAAAAAGGTAAAAAATATTTCGAAGTCTTTAGAGAAAGTAAAAGGGTAAGTACGGTTTGTTGGATTGGAATTTCTTGCGGCCCTATAGCTATAACCTTCCTAGGTTGCGTGTAGATCTAGTTACTTCTAGGCCATAGTACACCATCACCAACTACAGGATTGCTTACCATCACGTGACTAATCGCAAAAGGTAGTGAGTACTACCTTCAGCAGCGAATGGTCAATTTTTGTAAGAGGTAAGCCGGAGTATATATATTTAACGTGATTATATTATTTGTCTACTATAAAATACTGACTGTGCCATTTTTAAAGGGAAGCCGGTAGGAATCGAGTTATATGGAACCTTCGCCACTGGTACTCATAATCATCTCCTCAGTCCATTTCAAATTAAGTTGAGGTCGGCTTCTAGTCAAACTGAATATAGCTGAATACAAGTATTTTACATGGAGCGACTACCAAGACCTCCAAATCTACAACCCTAACTGGGAAACGGAAACAGCTTTCCATTACAACAGTCAAAATCTTCCAATCATAGCCAGTACCAACGGTTTAACGTGTTTTCCGAGGCCCATAAGGTTTTTGGTATGAGGCCAGCATGCCTAACATTAAAAAAAAGTATTTAGAGAAAGTTGAAACATATTTGGCTTAAGCCAATCATCGGATTGAATACTGTCATCAAGCATGGATACTGACTTCGACAATGCTAAGGACTGCTTTACCCTTTGGAGAGAGTCTAAGCCTTAGAAGGAACGCGGATGTGATTATTGTATTGTGTTTTGCTCAAATGAAAGTACTATCAAAGGTAAAAGTAGCTTATACATATTGTAGCGGCATTACAAACAATACTACAGCGCGATCTATGACAGAAATGAAGAACTAATATGCAAATTTTGAATCGTGCTAATTAAGTTATCCGCTGGAAGAACAAATGGGATTTTATGGGAGAATTCACAATGTAGTTCTACAATTTGGCACCACCTGAAATCGCAGGACTAGTGGGAAAAAATATTCCCATTAGTTCAACCGTAGAAATGTACAATATAGTGGGAATTATCCGCATTTACACTCTAAAGAAAAAAACAAAAGCCAGTGCACTCTAAAAAGCACTCTGTTTGCCACTCACGCGCACATGTCTTCACGTAAGTAAATGATACGGTAAATCTAGACAACCGATAATCAGATCAACTGACAGATTTGCATGTACACGTCTAGACTCGATTATGGGTTGAGTCGATTTCAAATTTACCTCGATTTGGCTTGGATTTATCCGGGATAAGGAGAACCGAATAAGTCAGATATACTTTATGTCTAAGGGGTTTGAAACTAGAAGCATTTATTATAAAAATAATGTTCCCAGTTGTTGGTTGATTGTTATTTATAAAGCGCTATCAGACAGATTGCATGCTGAAGACGGAGGAGACACTGTTGTGGTGCAGCTCAGAGTTAGCGACCAAATTAATATTGTTAAATCAATCAGAGTGTTGGGCATAGGCTATTCCAAAGTTACGCCACAGCAATCAGTTATCCAAATATCCACCTTCCACAACAAAGTGTCTTGGTATCAAAATTAATGTCGGACTGCCAAGTCATAGGTCTCGAGTTCGAATCCAAGATTGACTCTCTGATTTTTCGGTTCCATGTGCGTATTCTATAAAAAAATGACCACTTGCTTCGGTGAAGGAAAACATCGTGAGGAAACCAAACCAGTATGCCTGAGACATATTCCTCGACGGCGGCATAAAACTTTGACATCAGGGTAGCCATCAGTGCCACACAAAAGTTCAAAATGGATGGTCCATTTTGAACTTTTGAAAGCCTTTGAGAAATTGATAAAATTAGCTCAACTCTAGATACTTCTTTCCTTTGTTTCCCAAATTAAGTTACGCAGAACTACTCCAATAATTTACGCAGATGTCAATTAAAGAATATTCTTGCTCTAATTGACTGACATCTTAATAATTAACATCACGGCTATTGCAAAACAATTCGAATGATTCGTCAAAACACAATAAAAAATACTTTCGCTTAACAAACATCGCGGCATCGCGGTGCGAATTGGGATTTTCTAATGAATTCTTTATGCTCAGAACGATTTGTTTTGGCTTCTGTTGTGTATGACGATGGAGACCGGTGGCTATTGCTATTATTGTAATGGCTATCGTTCTTGCTTTTGCAAATAAATATTTGTTACTTTTTAATTCTGCAACATAATTATCGACTAATTTTATAACATCCCATTTGAGGTTTATGTTTTTATAAGGATTACGATTTATTCAAGTAGTAGATAGATACATAAAATATACTTTTTGCCACATCAAAATTGATACATTGCTTTTTTACAATATTGCCAGTTCCATGGGTCCATAGGCGGTCTAATCGCTGATACCGATATCTTCTAGAAGACCTTTGGGTGGGACTTTCCGAACTTTAACTAAAAAGGGGGTAGTCAGTGGTGTATTAAGTATTCATTATGAAGACACTGTGTGCGTGTTGCTTTGATAGTGAACGTTTACAAAATGGGTGTCAAAACTGATAAATTTGATAACATTGTTTCGGTTAATAAAAGTAAAACAAAGAACAATTATAATTTTCCATTTGGTGTTTGCATGCATGCATTGTTTTTTTTTGTGTTGTTTTATGGGATAATTTTTACTATCCATTGCTGGTACATAAGTATATCATGCATAAACTGACTACCTTCACCAAAAAACGTGATAAAATTAGCATCTGCATTTTTTGAGGACTTACTGCATGCTTTTTGTTTGACTATTCATTGAGCCCCTGAGTTCTTCATGCTTAAGCAATACTATCGACTGGATGTCTGTTTCGCTCGCTCATACTGAAACTCGTATATCTATCGTTCAATGTGGGATGTGTGAACTCACCCTTCACTCATGCGCGACCTAAGTACGTAGTAGCCACATCTAACCATTTAAAACTGTGTACAAAATAATAATATTTCAACAAAATTAACTGAAAAGTAAAATCTCTATTCTATTCACATCTCAATACTTAATAGATCCCTGTTCCGGATAGTGACCACAATTGATGATAAATCATTTAAAAGTGTACCAGTGAAATTGTATTGTTTTGATTTTAACGACGAAATTATTAAGTAATATTGTTACGATCTATATTATTGTGTCTTGATGATTTCAAGATTGAAAAGAATTTCATACAATCTTACTGCTATTAAAAATGCGAACGCTTGGATGGATGGATGTTTTTTACTCAATCACGCTAAAACGGCTGACAGGATCCGGATAAAATTTGGCACAGAGACAGATTATCTAGTTTGGAATAGCACATGGGGTTTTTTTTCCATACGTATGTGCGAGTGCGTTCACCAACAAGATGGACCGACCAAATTAAAGACTCGTCATCCAACACACGGTTCTACACGGTTGTAAGAGACGCGCTGGACAGAAACCGGTGGAGGCAGATCATCCGCTCCAGATGCAACTCTAATGCTGACCACGTTCCTCAGACATGAGGGACCGATCCCAGAGAGAGAGATGTACGACTGCAAAGTCGCAGGGAACAGCTTTACAGCTGGTATTGTTGATATTATTTTGTAATCACGCTGTTATATCTTCCCATTGTTAGGGCACAGACTCCACTCATAGAGAGGGAATGGGCTGTAATCCACCACGCGGGTAGGCAAGCCGATGTCTTTGATTTTTTGGTTCTTAAACATGTCGCTTTCCTCATGATGTTTTGCTTCACCGTTTTCGGAGCTGTGGTGATAAAAATATATTACACAATGTAGGTAACGTCTGCTTGTGTCGTAACACAACTCTTATGTCGAGGACGTCACCAGTGCATTCGTTGATATTAATTTTTAATTAAAACAATATATTTTTAGATTGGTGATTTATTTCAGATTAAAAACATACAAAAACATACTGTATGTCATAAGAGAAATGGAATTTTGTGCAATAAAGAAATTCCATTTGAAGTTTGGCGAACATAATTTAAGAAAATTAATAAAATAATAATATGTAAACGCTAATACGATTAAAAATAAATCATGTAAATAATAAATTAATGAATTTTAAATCGATTTAATTCCTAATCGGGATGACATAATCGATACATAATCTGATGGTATAATATAAGATTATGACATAAACTGACAATAAATATCGTGTTTGATTATAGAAAAGAGAAAGTAATTAATTACTTCCGTTTTTTATGACTAAAACCATAAACAGTTCGTTACCACCAGTTTTTAAAGATTTATAAAATTAATAACTCATCGGCCATTTTGTTTTCTACATTATTCTTGTAGATAATCGCTAGAAATTTTGCTAACTGCAAATCATGATTGTAATTGTTTTCTTTGAGAGTGACAAGCCATGCCTAATGGGACTTTCCATGGGCAAAAACGAACTTCAGTATATACTTTCATCCCCAATTTACGTTTGATTCAAAAGACTTTCCTTCTGAAGAATTACTTCTCTATCAATTAAATTCTTTTGCATCCTTTTACACCTAATATGCAGTAATAGCTGTGCTTCATTTACTTATTAGGGCTTTATGCATAAATAAAAGTGTACAAAGGCGGATGTTTTTTTTTCTTTCAGGATAAACCATTTTTTAATTAATACTACTTCTAACTTCTTTACCGTGTGCTTAGTACCTAACCTGGTGTCAGAGTTTTTATGCCGCCTCTGACTTGGCTTTACATGCCTGCCGCACAGTGGAACGAATGTATGGGAGCGGTTGGACGTAGACATGTCCGAAAAAAAAGAGTAAAATTATGCCAAACTAATGATGCCATCTTATTCGATTACTTAATGCCTTCATAACTTGTGGTGATGAATTTCTTCATAACTCCCATATTTCGGGAGTAATTTGAGAAAATGTGAAATTTTACTATGAAAATGAGTGTATCAAGCTCTCTCCCTCCTGATTCCGGGCTTGTTTCAAGTAGCGGTCTCTAATATCATAATGCTAATACTAAGAGCTATATTTAATACTAAGACACATAGTGCGCCAAATGTGCACTTTCTGGGATAAAGAGTGATGTTTATTTTATAACACAATTTTTTTATTTTTTGTTTATTTTGTTGATTAAAACCGTTTTTCTAAAGGTTTACCTTATTACAATAACATTTCTGAGCAGCCAATTAGAGAAGATATAAGCTAATTAGGATATATAATTAGGGACTTAAGGTTTACATATAAAACTGATGCACTAATGATTACTGATAAGAACATTGCTATTATTTAATTACTAAATGGCTCTTAATACACTAATTTAGCATGCATCATTTACTAATTATCACAATAACTAATTACCTTGCAATATTTAACAAAGGATACCTGGGATACCTGGATTTTATATAAATAGGTCACTATTAGTAACTTTAAAATCAGTGTTGATTTACACCTCGTTGTATCCAAGCTAATCTCGCAATGTATTTTCCAAATTTTAATACAAATCTTGATATTCACGTTGCTTTATGCGCACGCGCACATAAAGATTTACGCGACTTTAACTATTTGTTCAGTGTTTTAAAAGATAACAGTTGTGTTCAGTTATGTGAAAGTGCTGAAACAAGTTTAAAAGACTGGTGTCGTCGATTTTGCTACCGCATTTATGCAAAATGGACACAGTCTGGAAGAAGCACAGATAAGTTTCGGAAGAAACATGAGATTTGGCTACAGGCTGCAATTCAATGGCCGGAATTACAGAATGAAAATATGGAACCTTCTACAGAAAATATAAGTGACGTCATCGAGCCCATAATTTCTCCTGCTAAATCTGATGCTTCAACTTGTACACATCCTAGTCCTCGTAAATCTTTTGAGGACCTTAGTAACCGGCAAAAAAGAAGACGCACTGAAGATAGTCTTTCATGCAGCAGTAGCAGCGCTGAAATTATGTTTTCGGCCGAAAGGGCGCTTCAAAAGGCAGGACAAAGCGATACAGCTTATGTTATGAAATACTTGACGGAGAATCCAGAAGAGGCCTCAAAAATCAAAGCCTTCATTGAAGGTAAATCAATTCAGGTACGGGAAATATCCCCTTTGAAGGCATTGGCTCTTTATGTATCGATGAACTTATCGAAATGGCGCTATAACACTCTTCGGGATTTCAACACTCAAGAAGGAGCTCTTCAATACCCGAGTTACTACATGTTGGTTAAAGAAAAAATTAAGTGCTATCCGGCCAAAGAAGATCTCACAGTTACAGAGAGCTCTGCAAAAATCAAATTACAAGCCTTGATGGATTTAACCTCAAGAAGACTTATTAGGTCGTTAGAAACCCCTGTTGATCCCAATCAACAGCTCGTATTGACCAGCAAATGGGGTTTTGACGGATCATCTAGCCAAACCATTTATCATCAAAGGACGAGTGAAGATGAGCAAATCGATCTTGCTAGTAATTTTATGATTAGTCTTGTACCACTGCGGCTCGTCTCAAAAGGTGTAACAATTTGGGAAAACGAGCGACCATCTTCCACTTCATTTTGCCGGCCAATATTGTTTAAGTTTATAAAGGAAACCAAAGAAAATGTGCAGAGAGAGATGGCTGAAATCGAAGCAGAGATTGAAGCCTTAACTCCATCCACCATCACTGATGGAATTAGTGTCAAACACCAACTGCTGTTGACAATGATTGATGGTAAAATTCATTCCATTATATCCGATACAGCAGCTTCAGTGTGTGACATATGCAAGGCTTGTCCTAAAGAAATGAATAATTTAGAGTTAATCAAAGATAAACACGCAAACGAGGACATGAATAAATATAGCTTAAGCACCCTTCACGCTTGGATTCGCTCAATGGAATGCTTATTACACATTTCCTACAAATTAGACATAAAATCATGGCAAGTAAGGGGTGATATAGCAAAAAGGCAAGTTGATGACAGGAAGAAAAGAGTTCAAGAGGCTGTAAGAAGAGAAACGGGCTTACTTCTCGATGTTGTGAAACAAGGCAGTGGATCCACCAACAATGGCAACTCGGCAAGGAGATTTTTTGAAAACTACACTAAATCTGCTGAACTGACCGGAATAGATGCTATGCTTTTAAGAAAAATCTGTGTGATCTTGCAGTGTATTTCATCAGGAGAGAAGATCAACGTAACTAAATTCCGAGAGTTCTGCTTTGATACTGCTAAGCTTTACGTGGAGTTATACCCATGGTATTATATGCCTTCTTCACTTCATAAAATTTTAATGCATGGGCCAGACATAGTTCAGAACATGTCAATTGTGCCCATTGGTTTTCTATCCGAAGAGGCATCTGAGGCTAGAAATAAAGATTTTAGAAAATATAGAGAGGGGCATTCTCGAAAGCATAGCAGTATCTCATGCAATGAAGATATTATGCACAATCTTTTACTGTCTTCTGATCCACTTGTTACAAGTATCCGTCCAAAAAGAAATAAGTTTGTAAAAAAATCTTCTTTTAAGGAATTTTATGAGCTTACGGATTCTGAGAAAAGTGATATCGAATTTGTTAACATAAATGATTTAGCGGACATCGATTCTGAATTTGAATTAATTGATGATGATGATGATGACGAAGATAATTAAATGATGTTATTGTTTTAAAATGTGTAACTTAGTAAATTAGAGCTTACATCTTAATTATTTATTGTACTTTTAATGAAACTAGGTAATTTATTATCAACTTACTTAAAAGTCATACTCTCATCAGTTCTTGTGAATATTTTTGTTAATATATATTTCTGTATATATATAATATATTTATAGACCTCTTAATAAGTCTGTCTGCGGTTTAAAGTAAATACAAATGGGGAAAAAACGTTTTTTTTTTTAAATTTTCATTTCCTTTTATCCCAGAAAGTGCACATTTGGCGCACTATGTGTCTTAGTATTAAATATAGCTCTTAGTAATAGCATTACGATATTAGAGACCGGTACTTGAAACAAGCCCGGAATCAGGAGGGAGAGAGCTCGATACACTCATTTTCATAGTAAAATTTCACATTTTCTCAAATTACTCCCGAAATATGGGAGTTATGAAGAAATTCATCACCACAATTTATGAAGGCATTAAGTAATCGAATAAGATGGCATCATTAGTTTGTCATAATTTTACTCTTATTTTTCGGACATGTCTACGTCCAACCGCTCCCATACATTCGTTCCACTGTGTGCCGTCAAGAAATATCTCTCAGGCGTCCGGTTCCCTCACGCTGTTTTCCTTCACCGAAGTAAGTGATAAATTTACAATACGTACATGTATCCGAAAAATCAGAGGTGCGTTTCTTCGGTTCGAACTCTAGACCTATGACTTGGCAGTCCGACGGTCACTCAACTAGGTTATGGCTGCTATATATTTTATTTGATACTACTATGTATTACAAAAAAAACAACTTTAAGTCGTTCGTGGTACGAGTTCCAACTCACCATCTACAGACCTTCATGAAAGAGGACTTTTGGCCGAAAGGTGTCGTATTCCGACGATTCCGAGGTCGGTTACGCGACACCACGCAGCAGAGCACGACGCCGTCTACGACACGTGTTTAGTTGTAATTAAATAAGGTTTATATTTTTATATGTATTAGTTTATTATTGTATAAGATTATTTTGTGTATTTTACTTATGGGCCTTAGTTGCTTGAAATAAAAGGATTATTATTATTACCATGAATGCGGAAGTTTGTGAGGATAGATGGGCCAATGGATGTTTGCCGCTCTTTCATGCAAAAAGGTTTTAATGAAACTTTACAGTAATTTATATAGCTTATACATATTAAGAGTAACATAGTATCGGGTTTAGTATTTATAAATATCTATTATTGGGAAATCATTTATGTGAAGCGAAACCACGGGCGGAAGTTGGTCATTTAATATAATTGTTTCAAAAATTCGTGCAGATTCAGTATTGGATTTATTTTTAATAAAGAACAAATTTTTTTTTTGCTCAATAATAAACAATAAATACTTGTCAATACGTAAATGATGACACTGCACTTTCTACCTTTTGGGAACAAAATTAATAATGTTTACAATAACGATTTAAATCAAAAGTACCGCCACTAAACAATTGTCGTATTACTATTTATACAATGAAACAACGAGTATTGAAATGATCCCATGTATACTCAACGTGCATTATAAATTCAGTTTTGGGTACTGTACCTCAGTGGGCAAAAACGGAACCATTATAGGATATGTGTTGTACGTCTGTCTGTTCGTCTACCAAGCCAAACCAAAATTATATCAAATACTCAAGTCTGCTACCACTTGGTATAATGAATAAATCAAACTTCTAAGTCAACGTGATCAAAAGATATGACCGTTTATGTCGCATATTTTGCGATTTCACAAGGGAATCAAAACCTATAGGGACTATTACGAGTATATATTTTCCGTTGACCTAGAATCATGTTTGGCAAGTAGGAATGTCTTATGGCACAAGTTAAGAAAAAAATCTAAAAGCCGTAAATATTGTGTAGTTTAATAACAAAATACCTACAGGTTTATGCGGAACCCTCTGTGCGCGAGTCCAACTCGCACTTGGCCGGTTTTTTATTCCAGCTTTACTAATGGATGTTTATCATCCCGTTTATAGAGAAACCTTTATAACCTTTTTGCCCGTCTACCCCCACCGGTCTGTCCCCACTGGTGGCAGTTGCAACTATTTGTTGCACCTACCATCACTGGTGGTGGATGCGACAAATCCGTATCAACGTTGCTTAGAAACAGGTCTCTCAAACCTCCAAACCTATATTTCACGCGGCTTCTTTATTGTTTATAAAACAATAACAAAATAATAAGCCAATAACTCTTTTTTCACCCTATTACCAGTTACCAACAGTACTACTTACGGACAATCAAATTCTACTTGCGTAACTTTAACCATCGGTTGTTGACAAAATATGGCACTTTATACTTTCACTGACGACCAGCTGTCCGACATTCGGTCGGTGGGGTGAGGCACCTGTCCCATAGTAAGCGCAAGCGACAAGCTATCGACGATTTTCTCGCTCAAGAAACGAACATTAAAAAGTTTTTAGCGAAAAAACTGATTTCCAAATAAACACTAAAACGTTTTTGTACAGATGACAAAACGGGACTTCACTTCAAAATGAAAAATCATTTATTTTCTTATGATGACGAACCGGGACTTATTGTATGGAAAAAAAAATTGGTGACGAACCGGGACAGTGACGAACCGGGCATAAGTCGTCTGATATAACTTTACTTTCGGAAGTCGGTGACTTTGTTTGTTTCGTTGTCTTTTTGCCACTGAATTCAGTTATTTTGGAATTTTTTAGTGCTTTTGCAAATAAGTTTTTTGTTTTACCCATTTTTGCTGTATACCACACAAATTCTTGTCACGAAACTTTTTTTTACGAAACATTGTAACAAGCAGTTATTAAGGAACCATCATGGCGTCAACATAGGTCAAGAAGAAAAAACCAAACTACTGAAACGATTTCGATGAAACTTCTATGGGACCAACAATTGGAAAGTATATCCTTTCAAATCGGTTCATAAATGAGGCAGTCACTCCATGTATAAAACTGGTATTTAGCTGCGGACTGGAAGCCGACACCAACATAGTTGGGAAAAAGCTAAGGCTAAGATGTTAGTTGCTCTACTCGCTTATCGCTGGTGGTGAGACAGATGCTTTACTTTACTGACAAACAAGTGGAATTTGATGGGCCGGAGTTATGTTCCGTACCAACGGTGGATTCTGTTATGAATGCAGTGGAAATGAGATGGAAAAGTGTGGTATTTAAATGAGAAACTGTTGTTTTGTCGCACTAGGGTTTTTAGTGTGTCTTAAGTGATGGTATGGGCTTACGCTGAGTCAGTCCTGGAACAATATTTTGTATTAAATCAAGTTATCATCATCTTCCTGCCAACAATCATTCAAAATCAAATCATTTTTTCCTTTTTTTTAAGGTTATCTATGCAAATATTTTGCCCCGAGATGTGTGCGAGATTTTCAGTATTTTCGTCTTACGATTTTAATACCAACGGAGTTCATGAAAATTTCATGATAAAATTCATGAAATTGAGTTCATGAAAATGAATTAAAATGAAAAAAATTAAATAAAATGAATTTTATCATGAAATTTTCATGAACACAGGGCGTCATAGTGTTTACTTGGATTATTTTTCTTGATTTTAGTGAAACATCAACTACATCCTGTAGAAAATGATAAAAATGAAAAAACAATGATATATCAGTAAACTACTAGATATATTAAAAGTTTAATTTATAGTCGTATTGTCATCTCCTCATATATCAGTTTGTTTAAAAAACCAAGTTAACAATATCTTCATACGCATTATATAGACATTACTTCATACACAGGCAATAAATAAACATACCTACCATTATTATTCGCCGAAGGCAATTCAGTGAAAATCGCCATTTGCTTACAATAGCAATTTTTAAACATTACTCATACATTAGAATCTAGTCTTTGTAGTACCTACTTGCACTCTCTATATGATTGTAGTAGGTTCGTCTCGGTTTCCCTGCTCAAGAAACTATTTTTCAAGTACATCAGTAAGTATATAACGTAGTGAAAGTATATGTTCTCGAGTCCCTTCTGTTGCTGAATGCTTTGATATTTTGTACTTTCATGAGGAAATCAAAATGCTCTTAGAGTAGGGTTGCCATTTTTCCGGAGAAAATTCCAGACTGTTTCTATTTCTGTTTGTTTTTGTATGACCAGATGTATGAACGTAGACGAGGCAAAAGGAGTATGTAAGGATCGTAGCAGGTGGCGTTCTGTGGTATCTGCCTACCCCCATGGGAAAAGGGCGTGAGTTTATGTATGCAAGTATGTTTCTTTTTCTGGCCTTTAAAATTTTACTGAGTTTATTAAAAAGTAACAGCCACGGGTCGATCTTCAGGATTAAGCAGTATGTATCGAAGTCGGGCCGTGAATGAGTGACTAGCTATACGAGCCTCAGAAAGCACGTTAAGCCGTTGGTACCGACGTAAACTAACAACAAGTTAGGAATACGGGTCGCTTTGCGATTGCTTGAAACCTTCAGCAGATATGGGCGACATACAATTTTAGACATTTAAACCTGGACTCCCAAGTTTTGTTTGTTTGAAAAGTTTATAAAACTATATGTAGGTACCACACGTACCTACAGGCCAACTATAATTGGCTCTCTTCAGTTCTCTTCTTTCTGGTCACCCAATGCTCAGTGTTGCTCTCTTTCAAATCCTTCCACTTTTGGCGGTTTTATGTCATGGCTATCCAGTTTCTTCCAGCCTCTTTAATAAGACCGTCTCCCTGCCATCCTCTATCCACCTACTCTGCTGTCTTCACAAATTCCTCCATCCTCTACTCCAGCACTTTCGTCTTCCACTATTAAAATTAGCGTTTATGGTTAAATGTGCAAACTAAACATTCTTGACAACACATTACTGGACACGCTACATATCAGCATGTTCCATTTTGCATATACAGTGTGTTTCTTTTTGAAGCATGTGGCCATTATCCACAATGACGGGTTGTCACGGCATTGATGGGCATAAACACTGAATATTTTTCACGATCCATCGCTTGTGGAGGAAAATGCTTTGACGAACGAACAGCAATCAAATGTGACACCACACCTGTAACTCCCGAATGGTTAGGCAGAGGCATACCTAATAGTACACACACAGCTGTTTTCATTAATCCCTTTTTTTCTGGATGGGAAATCATCAAATGACTCCTTCCGCTCTGGGCAGAGCAGAAAGGAGTGTCAGACTTGTGCTGACTAATACCTATCCATGTTCCTTCCTTGCCATTTGTGTTCCAGGGCCACGGTATCTCTTTCGAACAGTCCCGCAGCCTTTCATTAATCCCTTAATTCTCTTCTCTTAGCTTGAGGTGCTGTGCTTTGCTTGTGAGCAGAGGTTTAAACTCAGTGGTGTTTTAATCTTTAGGAAGTCTGATCTACATAGTGCTATTCTGCTAAGTTGTAACTTGGAATAAAGCATTTTTACATTATGTTTCAGAATAATTTAAAGTTTATCATCATCAGCTTATAATGTTCCCACTGCTGGGACACAGGCCTCCTCTCTATGAGAGGGAACGGGCTATAATCCACCACGCGGGCCCAGTGCGGATTGGTAGATGTCACATGTCTTCGAATTTTTGGTTCTAGGACATGCCGGTTTCCTCACGATGTTTTCCTTCACCGTTTTTGAGAGCAGTGGTGATGAAATAAATTACACAAAGTAATGCGCGCCTGCCTGGGTTCGAACCCACGACTTACTGTTCGTAAGCCGGGGTCGCTACCACTGGGCCACCGCTGCTCTTATGATTTAGCCAGTGATTAAAAATGCAGCCTTCGACCTAGCGATCATTAAAGAGCTATTATCAAAGCCATTACAACATGTCATTATAACATGTCTTAAATATTTGAAATAAATCAACTAAAATTACCAATTTACTGTGAAATGGACAGCGCATCCGGCTATTAAGGAATATTTTTGTAATTTTAACGAGTCGCTTATGGCGTAATTATTAATGTCATTAGAAAAACTTTTAAATGGACATAATATGCAAAAAATGATAACTCACTTTTAGTTTTTGTTTTTACTAAAAGCCTGTAATTCCCGAAGAGTTAGGCAGAGGTGTACCTAATAAAATCGTCTTCCTGCCCTTGTCCCATTCTATTTGGGGTCGGCGGCGCAACACGTTCTCTTTTTCCATTCTCTACTGTCAGACGTCACGTAACATTTACTCCTTTCTCTTTCATATCATTCGTCACACAATCCATCCTTCTTTTCTTTGGCCCTTTTCTCCCTCTCCATCCATCAACATTCATGTCCATCACTCTTTGGAGTCACATGCGTTTCTAAAAGAGTAACACCTATTAGTATACTTAATAGAGCACCCACATTTTACTATTTAAGTTCAATGTAATAATTAATCGATTGTACAATGTCAGAGGTACCTACAATATGGACACTCAAAGCACTACTGAATGCCCCTTTACTGCTGCGTTAAATGTGGACAGTCGCACAAGACTTCTAAATGCTAGAAGCTTGATCGCCAAACACATGCTCTGTGTGAATTAAGTAATGGCCCACACCCCGCTAACTATAGAGGTTCTGCAGTATATAAAGAAATATAGCCCGAAGAACAAAAACACTGGCCAAGTGTGAGTAGACTCGCGCACGAAAGGGAAAAGGGGGCTCCCATACAAGAAACCCGTACCATCCACCGAAAAAAAACACGTTTCTTGTATGGGAGCCCCCTTTAATGGAATGGGCACCTACATTACTTTCACAAGTTATTATGCCTTGTGTCTGTGACTATAGCTTAGCCTTCTTGATTTTTCTGACGAAACAAAAGTGCCTTTAATGGTCTAATTGAAATAAATGCTTTTGAGTTTGACTTTGAGTTTAATTATTAAATAATTTATATTTTTATTATTTGTAGTTATAACGGCAACAGAAATACATGATCTGTGATAATTTCTACTGTCTAGCTATCACGGTTTATGAGATACAGCCTGGTGTCAGACAACCAGCCAGGAAGACAGACAGACAGACAGACGGACAGCGGAGTCTTAGTAACAGGGTCCCGTTTTTACCCTTTGGGTACGGAACCCTAAAACGACCGCAAGTCCATCAGTCGAGTCTCGTCAACAAGCATCGACTAAGTATGTTGCCAATGAACAAGTTGGTGAAGTTGAAAAACCATCAATATTTACAAAATATTCAAGACGTGCTTATGAACTTTCGTCGTTGACAGTAGGTACCTACGTATTATTCAAAACTTCCTATCGATACATTGATAACATTGAATAAGTCAATATTTCCCACTTCACTGTTACTAAACGACACTAGTTCAATTCCACTGAACAACAATAGTGTATTTCCAAGTTTTTCTAAACAAAGGTGGTGTTTAATGAAAGTTGTTAGAAAAAAGTGATTACCTACAAGATTTGATCTTTTTATAACATCAGCATCCGCGCTATTTCCTTCTTCCATTGATTTGATGAAACAATGGTTATTCGTAGAAATATGTCTCTAGTCTATGCTAGCTACCTATTTCGTTTCTTTTCGACAATTTTCTAAAATGTTGCCACCTAAAAAAAATTGTAAGTTATTCTAGTAAGTAGTAGATTTTTTTCATGTCAGTTAAAAGTTCAACAACTTTTTATAAAACGGACTAGGTAAGCTTTGCATATATTTTATTTAACCGTGACAAATAAAAGAAACCGATTTGTTTGATTTAAATATTCATTTTATTATTATTACTTTTTTTTTATTCATAATTACAAGAATGATGTGTTAGGATATAAGTTAACAAGTAAATTGAGTTGCAAGACCTCACCTTGTATTTGAAGCGGAGAAATCAAAGAATATGAGTGTTTTTCAAAAAAAAAACCTAGTTTTATTTTCTTACATGCTACGCAGGAAAGTAAAATAAGACAGCGACGTTTTCAAAATCTGAAAAATATGCGGAAAATATTCTTATTCAAGAATGACCACAGAATAGTCGCAATTTTACATTGGTTTCTCAAAACCTTACCGTAGCCATAGTAGTGACCCCAACATTAACAACACCTAGTGCTTTCACATGTATTGGCTCCTGAACATGATACAGGAACATGGCCACGAGCTGCCTATTCTGCGTATCCATAAATTGCCACGGGACACCGTAAACGGCATCCTTTAGTTTTTCACTCTGAAGTTATTTTAAATAAATTCATTTATTTCAGGTCCGAGACCCATAAAAGAAACAAGGATAGATACAAATACACATACAAATACTTATATTAAAAAACCTAAATGCGAAGCTAGTGAGAATAATCAAAATTTTAAACAAAATTAAAATTAAAATCAAAATTAAAATCAAAACTAAAATCAAAATTAAAATCAAAATTAAAACAGTTTCTTAACAGTATTTTGTAACAAATGTAATTTATAATTAACTAGCTGTTGCCCGCGACTTTGCCCGCGTGGCTACCTCCCTGACAAAAATTCAAGTTTGTTTGAACCTCCAACAAATATCATTATATTTTAGCCAATGTATGCAAAAACTTGACAAATTATAAACTAAAACCTTCCTCGAGAACCACTCTATCCATTGGTGAAAACAGCATGAAAACTCGGTGCAGTAGTTTTTGAGTTTATCGCGAACAGACAGACATACGGGGCGGAGAACTTTGTTTTATAATATGTAGTGAAGATGTGTGTCTGCTAGCCTACTAAGTATATAATTTCATCTGCCTAACCTTTTCCCAATTATTTTGGGGCCGGCTTTCAGTATAACCGGATGCAGCTGAATACCAGTATTTTGCGATTTCATGATTTCTTCTAGTACTTCATCAAAAGATTTCTTATACATTTTTGTAAACTTAGACTAAAACATTATTTAACTTTCCTTTACTTCAAATTATAATTAAACAAAAGATTTGAAAAAAATGCTTCCAATCAATTATTAGTAGGATTCATTAATTAGTTTCTTACCGTGCTTCCTAATAACTCAAATATGACTGACATCTGAATTAATTGTTGAAATATTATCGCAGACAACGGTAAGTACCTCATCAAGGCTTCTGCAGTCTGCAACAATAGACAGTTCCAGAGTTAGACTACTTTTTCTGGATATGATCGACAAAAATACTTAAAAAATGAACATATTACTGACCATTTGTGAACATTCAAGAAGAAGTAAACACCCGCTCACTTGATGAAACGAGTAATAAATGAATAACATCGGACCAAAGGCTTCTGACATTTGATCAGTGAAACTATAATTAAGAAATTGTACATTAAAATTCAAGAGGTTGCGACATAAACATAACAAAAAAACAGACAATTCTCTAGTCTAAAAAATGGAAGTAATGACACTGACGACCACAAAATAAAACGTAGAAAAAGCAAAAACTTTTCTCACAGGAACTGGAAAGGTACATAGATTTTAATCGGGCTATTTTTTAGGGTTATGTGAAAAAGCCTAGAGTAAAGGTTAACCCGTATTATAGGGTTAATCAGCCTGTAACAGTCGGTTCACGCACTACATCATTTTTTTAAATTAAAAAAAAATATGCAAAACGGTGAAGCGATGTGCTTTGTCTCTTTCTTTCAAGTAATCAGCAACATTTCAATGCACACTTTTACAACATTTAAATGGTTAACCCATATTTTATACAGGTTTACCCCGTGTAATGGTTAATCAAATATAAGTTCTCATTAAAATAGACGGACAAACTTTTATAAATCATTCAGACCACCAAAAAAAGGACAATGGTAAAAAACTAATAAGAAAAACGCATTATACTTAGACTTACAAGAAATAAAATCAGCTAACGAAAATATACTCAATAAATAAAATCAAATAAATTCAATGACAATTTATTATTTTAGGCCAAAATAAAATCACTTTAATCAATGTTTTTTTTTTGCTTGGATATCTTTAGTTAGACGTTCTGAACGCTGTGTTAAAATTTGTCCATCTATTTTAATGGGGCCTCATAATTATGTGGGTTATAAGTCTAACAGGTTAACCTTTTAACCGCTTGTTTTCTCGGTATTTTCATTGTAGATCTCAATGCTACTTACTCCTTTATAAGCCGATGATACTCTATACACTGTTTCAGCTTTTGAGAAATTTGTACCAATTCATCTTTAGAATACATTTCTGCAGAAACACTAGCATTTTTGTCGTCCATTGATGCGACAACTTCATGAGCAGGCAATGGAAAAGTTTCTAAATCATGAAGTAGTATTTTCAAATGTCCCCACAGATTGACAACCATCAGTGCTAGTAGCAGATCCAGCATACAGATTGATACTGAACATAAGTATGACATTGCCCTGAAGAGAAAATAATAATAAAGTTAAAAAAAAAACACGCATTTTCATATTTTTCTTAGAAAACCCTCTTATTTGATACCCATACCATGGGAATGCATAAAAAAGTAAAGTATCGGGCGTTCGAGGCGATCAGAGGGTTCCGATGCCATAAGGCAGAGTCGAAGAAACGCTTGGAAAAGCGTTTCGTGAATTGAAGGATCTTTATTTGTTTAAAACTTACCAATTATAAACGAAAGCAACCAAATACGCGTCGAAGTGTGTATAAATTTTGAGTACTGGTATTGAAAGGTACAGGGAATGTTCATACGTTGTGTTATAAAGGACTCTTTGATTGTAGTTCCCGGCAGAGTAGTTGCTCCACATAGGAATGATATTAAACAGGGTCAACCCACTAATCATTTGACATGTCAACCACAAAGTAAGGAGGTGGGACATTAAATGAACTTTACTGTGTATCTGAAAAAATATGAACGTCTCCATATTAGGTAGGCTCTAATTATAACAGTGCAAGGTTTTTTAGTGATCGCTCGAATTTGATATACAGCATGTATGAGAAAGGTGTGGTTATAAAGGCTGTGAAAAGACTCTTAACGAAGCCAAAAGCCACTTGTTCTCCCTATCATTGCGATTTTTTTTTTGTTCGAGACCATTCCTGGGAACCTTCTAGTTACGGAGATATTTGGGAACAAAGTTCCAACTTTTTCACTTTTTTTTTTTAAATTCATGTTTTTAATGTATTTTTTTTTAAGTTAAGACTCCTTCACGACCCCCGTACTATCCAATCCATCCATCAGCACAATGTTTTGAATGCGTTACATTGAGTCCTACCTTAAAACGTGATTTTTCACCCCAAAAACAAACATTTCCCAGCAATAATTTTTACATAAAGTTACTTAGTTTGATGTATATAATGCTTGGTTGACGGCTTCGTGAAGAGTATTTTTACGGGTGTAAACGTGGTGGACAGACTATTAAATTGAACTACTTTTAATAGGACCAGCATCGTAATCGCGAAAATATAATCACTTGCCCCATACATTTTGGTGAAGTAGGTTTTGTGCTGATATAATTTTTCACACACCTTTTTGATACACGCTGTACGATGATAGAGGATGTTTTTTTTTTTTTTTGTGAAAAACAAAGCTCGATTTTTGCACTTGGCATTAATTATTATGTAAAAATATAAATAATAGTCATCATCATCAATAGTATAATGTGTAGTATTTACCATCATTGCATACTCAGACATATCTTTGAAGAACAGCAAGTGCATTTTAGTCAGAAATATAGTGGCCAGGTTTCTGTATTTTTTAGCTTGAGGTAGCGTTAGTATCATTCTGGTCTGAAGACAAAATAAAATTATTACGGTTACCTCTTCAAAGTTTTAATGTTCCTGTCAGTATTATTTGATCGTGAAAACACAAAATTATTAAGATCGAATAGTAAAAAAATGCACTAAAAACGTATCTTTTTTTGTTAATAAAAAATACTCACCACCTCAACAAAACCCATCATGCATGTTATTATCATATGTCCCAGCTCGTAAAAACTCTTATCCGAATTTTTCACCATATAGATAATACCAGTTATCATACAAAATGAAATTAAACTAATCTGCGCACAACTTTGTAAGTCCCTGTACCTGGAATGGCCCTCCCCAATCTCTGCTCCAGGCCATCCATTTATAGTTTTTAAATTAAAACGCAAGATTTTCATGTATTTATATTCGGTTACTTTTTGGACTTCGCCTCTGAAAGAAAAATATTAAAATTTGATTAATGTATAGGGCTGGCTATTTCTTTGGCCAAAGAATTAGCATTGCCATTCAACGTGGCAATGCTGCCAGTCTTCTGGGCACGTTTCCGTATGACAGCGATGCGGAGGAGTAATTTTACTTTGTTGTCGTTGTAAATATATATGTAGGTTACTTACTTACAGTCTTCCCTTTTTTTAGCATTATTTTTAGTCTGTATATAATGTACATAAAATGTAATTGATATTAGTTAACTTTTAAAAAAATAAAGGTTCACGAAAAAATAATAATGTATTGTTGGTAGATATGATATCATAGTATTATTTACGTACATGAGTGCTACATCTTCGAATATTTTTTCTTTAAGTTTTTGCATAGTTCCAATACGCTTTTCTTTATGATATAACTTTATCGTCTGTTCCAATGATGGCTGAATGATTCTAAGGCAATCCTTTTATATTATACTTTTTAAATTTCTTTTAATTGAATTTCAATTAGCAGCAATTATACGTAGATAATAAGTGCACTTACCGCTGTCATTGAATGAACAATTAAGGTAGGTAATTACTTTTCTTCGATATTTTTTTAATGCTATAATTTCTTCTATTAATTTCTAAGCAAATGTCAAGGTTACGCGGAAAGAAATTCTACTACCTACCCTTCTGAGGTCCGCTAACTACATAAAGGGTATAACAAGACTCTTAATAAATCCGAAAGGCACTTAAGCTCCCCGTCATTGCGATCATTATGTTGTTCTAGAATCTAGACCTTACCTGGGAACCTTTTAGTTACGGAGATATTGGGGGTCAAAGATTCACCTTTTTTTTAAAAAAAAAAACATGTTTTTAATGAAGATTTTTACTTTAAACACCTCCATGACTCCCGCACTATTCAATTTATCCATCAGCACAATGTTATGAGTGCGTTATATTGAGTCCTACTGTAAAACATGTTTTTTCATCCAAAAAAAAGTCGTTTCCCAGCAATATTTGATGTACGGTGGGCTGCATCAAATGGGTACCCTCGTGGGGACGTAGGTGCTTTCAAGAGGGGTACCCACATCGTGACGCTGACTGTAGTATATTGCTTGGTCGACGGCTTCACTAAGGGCTTTGTTACATCCTGTATATACCACAAATATTGTTTACTGCCTCGTTGGTCGTAAGTGCGATTCCTGAGCATCAGGTCTTGGGTTCGACGTCAGGTCAGGCAGTGTGTGGCTTTCCCATCAGAAATTTCTCATTTGCAAAAAAAAAAGCATGCAGCTTTGAAATGAATAACCACAATCATCGGCGCGTTTTAACAGCCACATGACCAAACAATTATTTAGCTACCTAAGAATTCAACATTGAGGTATAATGTAGGATGCAAGTCAAACTACATACATGAACCCAGGAATTCAATCAACCAAGTTTTACATATAGCAATTACATGTACATAGATACGTGCGCGCGGTAAATAAGATGTCAGGTGTCAGGTTGGTAAGGACAAAGACACACTTGCGAAGCTGCAGCTTGCTGCTGTGGGCTTCACAGTCACTGCGTGCTTACACGGATACTGCTGAGCAAGGCCAGATTTATAAGCGTTATTCGGTTACTCCTTCAGGAATTTCTCTGTAGGCACGGAATCGGGACTTGTACCCGGCTGAAGGCAGTACAGACTAGCCCTCTATTACTTGGGACTTAAAAATATTACTGGCAAAATGTGGGTGTTATATAAGGTACACCTCTGCCTAACACATCGGGGATTATTGGCGTGATATTATGTTTTTTTTTAAGTTTCACCAAGTATCAGATTTCATTGAATTTTGGTTATGTTTTCTAATTGGATTAGCATCACAACAGTCGTAGAGTGAAACTTTTTTTTTTTGGAGAACACCGAAAACTGAACTCTATTAATCTCTCTCTCTCTCTATCTTTATTTTCTGTATTTATTTCTTCTGGATAATTATGGGAGCTATATCTGCCAAAAAACTGCCTTGCGGTTTGGCAGAGGTAACATGAATTTGTGTTTGGATGTATACCGTCAATAAACATTTTTTTGAATTTTTTTTTTTCATTGTGTAAAAAAAGTAATTATAAAAACAAAAAATTACCGACAGATTATTTTTATTAATTGTATATGTATTTCAATGGGTTTTACCTGGTGTGAAATGCATTTTTTAGCTTTTTTCTGGCTATGCAACTCACTTATTGAAGCTACCGTCTATATGTCTTCGGCCTAACTAACAGGTTATGTTATAATTATGTCTATCTCTTGCACCGTAATGACACATTACCCTCGTTTGACTTAAACGAGTTGACAAGCGACAGGCGACAGGCGATGTGTATGTTTATCATTGAGATTCGTATATTAAAACAAGTTTATTTTCAAGTAGTGAAGTTTATTTATATTGGTGAGACGTTGGTCTAGTGATTTCAAGAGCGACTGCTGACCGTTATGTTAAGGGATCGGTCCCGGGTCGGACAAAGTGTACTTCACTAGAATTTAAATTCTGAATTTCATCAGATAATGAAGTGCTGCTATCAGTGGCGAAGGTTCCATACAACTCGATTCCTACCGGATTCCCTTTAAAAAATGGTACAGTCAGTATTCTATACACAAATAATATAATCACATTAAAGATATTATGTACTCCGATTTACCTCATACAAAAATTGACCCTTCGCTACTGGCTGCTATGGAGCGCTAAAGAATAATAGCCGCTCAGGTCGATTTTCGGGTTAGGCCACGCTTGCCTAGGTTGGTCCGTGGTTACCGAGTTTCCTCCGTGCCTCGGTGTATGTTTTTCTAAAACTGTTTTAACTAAATGTGTATTAAGATTTCTCAAATCCTTCCTAATACTTCTTTTGATTTCTTTGTCTATTGATCTATATTCTGCAGTTCCAATTTATTTTGTTGTACATACGTTTATCTAACAAATGAGTGCTGTGATTTGCTAATTTTGTTCCTATTTCTGTGTGTATTTATTATGTTTTTGCAACTATTGTTAATTCCAGTGACTATTTTGCTGTAATTATAAAACAAATAACAATCATTGTTTATTTTTAGAGTCATCTGAAGTGTGTTTTTGTTGTTACAATTAACATTCTAACCTAGTTATAAAATGGCTCACTTAACCTTGCCCGTACTGTGTTTACTCGCTCTAGTTGACAAGTTTATTATTATTATTATTATTCCGCATAACGGTCACGTAATTGTACACTGCTACAAATTAGCTAGCGAAACGAGATGGAAATTAATAAAAAAATATTTTTTGTTAGTTTAAAAGGCAATCGGTTTAATATTTAGGAGTATGAGTACAGAAATCCCTATTCTATCTTGTTTTATATTAGTTACGTTTATTAAAACCACTTATTTTTAATTTTACCTAATATTAAAAAAAAGGTAAGTTTTTTTTTAAAGGAAGAAGTTTTACTTCTTTGGCGTATACAACTAAAATGTTGACTAGCTTACTTCAGGGTGTGTGTTGACTAGCTAACTTCAGGATGTCGGTTTTTCGTGACGGTGTGCGCGCGCATCGTAAAATTAACCCTCATATTTTTTTATAACTTCCTTCAATAACTTGCGATCATTGACCCAAAAAATCATGGTAATATTTTTTTTTTGTTTTATTTATACAAATATCGATCAATCAGTATGCCTGTTATGACTTATGAGGCCGAAACGTAGACACTTACGGTACGGTTGCTCCAGTCCAGAAATCGAAGGTCGCTCAACGATCTATGGGACAAGCTATGCTGGGAGTCTCTCTGAGGGATTGGATACGAAACGAGGTAGTCCGTCAGAGAACCAGATTTGCCCACGTAGCTCACAGAATAAGTAAGCTGAAGTGGCAATGGGCCGGCCATATTAGCCGTAGAATCGATGACTGTTGGGGTATTCGTGTTCTTGAGTGGAGACCGCGAATCTCCAAGCGTAAGGTGGAGTTCGGGCTCTTTGGAGTGACGATCTTCGTGCGGGTGGCTGGCACCTACTGGATGAGAGTTGCCGAGAGTAGAGTTAAGAGGAAATGCGGATGGTCTTTTTTCCATACAAACGCTCTCGCCTGTTTTCTTTCTGGTTTATGACTTTAAAGGTATGATTTTTTACAGATAAATAAATATCAACGTCTTCTATGCCCCTATGTTTTCTCTTGTGATGATACATAATCTGTATAAGCACTAGAACCTTTACAAAATGCTCAAAATTACCTATTTAGATCGCCTGTCAACAGAGGTAGGCCTCTGTTGACAGGCGATCTAAATAGGTAATTTTGTGTACAAATTTGACAACTATTCATGATAAACGAAAAACATAGAGACACAGTATATATCCTTCTTATTCAGTTTATGAAATATCTTTTAAATTGGTTGAATATTGGAGGTGGAAATAGTCGAGAGCCAAACCTCGAATTATGACTTTTTAATATAATTTTCCTTATCGCACCAATGTCCAAATCACGCTCGCAGAGCGACAGCGATAGTTTTTTCAAATACTTGTGTTTCCTCTTAAGTGGCGTGCGATTGAACAGGCTTATGTCCAGCAGTGGACTGCTGTAGGCTGATGATGATGAGATATCGATACTCATTACGTATGTCGAGTTTTGCTAACTGATCTGATTTGACCTTCTATAATAATAGATCTGATTGTAGGTATCTCAAGGTTCCAACACCTACTTAGCTGACTATGTTATTAAAATATGAAACTTGACATTCGTGTTGAAATCCATTAAATGGGTTTTAAATATAAATCGCTTTACAGTTTTGTAATAACTTTTGTGTTTACTGTTATTATTAGTGACTAGCTGATGCCCGCGGCTTCGCCTGCGTGGATGTTGGTTATCGCGACCAAAAGTAATCATGATGATCCCATTTCCTCAACTCATGGGAACCTAGTTTGCCCATTTTCAAAGTATTAAAATGTATATAGTATTTTATCGGTTTAAAGATTCTTTAATTATTCTAAAAGAACATACATTGTTCACTTGCAGAATAAATACATAACTAAGGTAAATTGTAGTCCAGTAGTTAACAGTTTTGTTAGCTTAATACAGGTGGGTACGATGTCGACATATTATTGTGAGTAACTTAATAGTTTTGTGTTGTTAGTGAGTGCCTGAGTTTAGCTTTAAATAGGTTGAAAGAAGATGTGTTCCTGATATCTGCTGGTAGACTGTTGTAAAGTTGAACACCTTCGTACTTTATATTTTTCCTGCCATATTGCGTTCGCGGGGGGCGCGTCTGGATTTGGTTAGGGTTTCTTTGGCTGTATTTGGATTTTTTCGTGTTAAAGGACAACTGTGTGTGTATGGTTTTGTTAAGAATTTTTCGAATGAGAACGCAAGAATTGTATGTGTAAAGTTGATTAATGCTCATTAGTTTCGTGTGTTTTGTATAGTTCGAATGTGGGTGTGTGATAATCGTAGTTGAATAGAAGTTTAATTATTTTATTTTGTGCTATTTGTAGATCTTAGATATCCTTAAGAGATAGACATAAGCCATCGCGGATTTTTCTGTAGACCTATATAAGATATACAATTCTACCATTCATCATATAATATATCTTAAAGGGCAGCGTTTTCGTTGAAACTTCCACCAGACGGCTTATTTTTTTGACACCTCCAACATATATCATTATATTTTAGCCCACCGCTGCTCACCCACATTGTGTTATAATATGTAGTGATGTTGGGTTCGGCTTCCAGTACAACCGGATACAGCTGAATACCAGTATTTTACATGGAACGACTGTCTATCTGCCCTCCACAACCCAGTTAGTTCTGGGTAATACGATACCCCTTGGTAGAAATACAGTGAAATTAGTGATAGCTTTAATTTCCACATCAGGTGTTCCAGATCTTCAATGTTTATACGTCAACAGAGAGTGCTCATCAGGCTGAACAACTTTTGCTAAGACGTCATTCCTATATATATTATAGTGTAACTGGGCTCTTGGAGCTCCACAACAGGTGTTCCACATCTTCAATTTTTATACATCAACAGAGAGTGCTTATCAGTCTGAACAACTCTTGCTAAGACGTCATTCCTATATATGTTATAGTGTGGCTGGGCTCTTGGAGTTCCACATCAGCTGTTCCAGATCGTCAAATTTATTCTCTTAGCAGAAAATGCTCATTACGTGGAAAAATTTTTGCTATGGTACCATTTTTGTATCTCTTATAGTTTAGCTGGTCTGTTGCGGTTCTGCATCAGGTGTTCAAGTTTCCAAGATAAATTATAGCCTATATGTTGCCCAGACTTAATACCTTTACAACAAAAAAAAAATCATTCAAATCCGTCGAGTAGTTCCGAAGATTAGCGTGACAAAAAGACAGATTTTTTTTAGATTCGTGCTTTATTACTGATTCTAAACACCCCACATTTTTTTTTTTTTTTTTAATATATTCAATGTACAGACACAGTTTTTTTACTGTCTTATAATTAAAATTAAATTAAATTAAATTTATTGACCCACACAAGTTAGTTTACATACAAACATAGATAGCAAAAGTCAAGATACATAAGCAAGAGAATACAAATGTAGAAGTAGCCGTGGGCCCCAAACTAGGCACAGCCTGTATCTTGGTGGCCCAATATCAGCAGTAGAGGCAGATTGTATTAAAACGTTCAGTGTGACACAGCACAGCAAGACACATTATAATTCATTATGATAATAGTGGTTTATTATATGTATAGATTTGTGGACTTTTTATTGTGATTGTTCGACTTTTACATTTGATACTGTATAAGCTTAAAAAATCACATAACATCACGCCTGTAATTCCTGAAGGGTTACGCCGAGGTGTATCCAATAGTATATTTTGTCAGTTATTTTTAATCCCATGTAATAGGGGGCGAGCCTGCTGATATATTCCGGTTGGAAAAACCCAATAACACTATGCCCGACCTGTGAATCGAACCCAAGACCTCATGATCAGTAGTCGCGCTTACGACCACTAGACCAACGAGGCTGTCAGCTTAAAAAAAGACCTAAAGAAATTTCCTTAGTTTTGCTGTTCAAGTTGATTAACAAATTACTTACATAGTATGTACAGACGCCAGTACATCAAGTTACCCGAAACTGTCACATTTTCCCAATCAACCTTGAACCTAATTCTTTAACGTTAAAGTCGAAAATCTATTAAAGTAATTAGACAGATTGTAGTAGCTTGATGTGGCCTCTGTACTTAGATACTATGTACTCCAAGTCTACCATTTGCAGAATATCCATGTGCCTTACTTATTCACAAATAATAATGACATACTTAAAACATCTAATTCACGTCATAAAAGTTTAAATCAATTATAATTTCAATAAAAATTATGAGATAGCAAAAAAATATTGTAAATCAAAACAAATTAAGGTGATTATTTTTGTTTCTATAATGCACACCGGTACTCAATTAATATGGCATAGTTGTGTTTTAATTAACAATCAGTGAAGGATTTTAGACAGGTGCATATTGTTAAGTTTTCCCTGTAGTCATTATTTTCACCCTTTTTTTTTCGGATGGGAAATCATCAAATGACTTCTCACGCTCTGGGCAGAGCGGAAGGGAGTGTCAGACTTGTACTGACTAAAACCCATCCATGTTCCTTCCTTGCCCTTTGTGTTCCAGGGCCGCGGTAACTCTTTCGAACAGTCCCGCAGCCCTGGCAGGCCCTTGAATATAGGCCCCAATTGATCACAGGCCCATAGGCGCGCGTGGAACACGAACGCGCCGTCTACACGGCCTGTCGTCAAAAGACGGACAGACGGCGAGCTAGCCCATTACTCACCGTCCACAGGTCCGCGTCTACGGTGGCCGGAAGCCACCACGTGACCCCCGACGGTTCTCTCCCTCATTATTTTCACCCTTCGGTAATATTTAAGCACTATACACGGGTAATTTTGTGATTATTGAAATCATGAGGTGGCACATTTTCGATATGACACTTTTCATAACAATTTTTGCGTTTTAAAAATGTTTGTGAATTTAAATTGTATCAAGTGTTACTTATCCCAACACAGGGAAATAATTAGGCCGTATCTTTATACAGCAATTACCTTTACCTTATTACCTTTAATTATCCCAATTTATTTAGGGTCGGCGCACGTTTTTTTCTTCCATACTTATCTTGTATCTTGTATCTTGTCTCTTATAGAGACCTTTTTTCATTTCTCAACCATAGAAATTTTTATTTTATTTAAATATAAAAAAAAAATAGTGGTCCGCCGGTGACGGGAGCAGGGTCCCGGCTACCGGTGGTTAGGGCTCCAGAGACAGGAACCTCATCATAATGTGTGATGTATCGAGGTACGTACTAGCCTTCTGAAGTAGGCTCTGGATCTAACCGCCCAGTGAGAGCCTCGGCAGATGATCTTTGAGGCTCTTGGCCATCAGGCTATTTGGCCATAATGACAATCGACACAATGATAGCCGAGTTCACATTTCACATGTCGACAATCACGTGCGCCAAGTCGACATATTTTATTTCTTTCCTTTCTCAGCTTTCACGAGGTTTTCCTCATACGGGATCGCTACGTTATTTTATTATTTAAATTATATTTCTGTAAAACTTACTAATAAATCTTTAACAATGAACATTATCAAGCCCAACACATCTCCTTTACAAGCACAAACCCACAATTAATCGGATGTCCATATAATTACAATACATGTAATACGAAACACATTATTAGTATTATGATTGTATGCTATTTCTAGCTATACTTAATAGGAATCAGGGTGACTTCTTCTTTATTTCAATAAAATGCGGAGATATCAAAGAAATTGGTCTATTCTTGTACAATGCGTAAAGAGAAGTGCTATATGGTAGTTAAACTTAAAATTAAGCGTATCATGGAGCTTTGGTACTAGTTACAAAATAAAGCAACGCGATTGGCTCTTCATGACGTGATAGGTGGTCATCATTGGTTGATGAGGATATGGTAAAAAGGTGCGTTCATAAGCTTGAACATCCTCCCCGGCCTTGGAAGTGGTGACTTTCAAGCGACTGCATCAAGGCTGCTGCAGCTACTCATCTCGAATTGGAAGAGGGCAGATCTTCGAGAAGGCTCGTCGTACGATGCCGGAAGCGGTTTGGATATCGGCCACCCTGGCCACTCCATCCTTGCCTGGAAAAACGTCGACAATACGTCCTAAGCCCCATTTTAGTGGAGGCTGATTGTCATCCTTCATAAGAACAAGCGTGTTCTTCTGCAGACAATCTTGGTTTTCTCTCCATTTGCCTCTGATCTGCAGTTCTGAAACGTACTCCTTAGACCAGCGGCTCCAGAAGTGCTGCCGTATTTGTTCGACCCTCTGGTAGCGTGTCAGGCGGTGTGTAGGCACGGCGGTGACATCGGCGCAGACAGGTGCAGTCATCGGACGGCCAACCAGAAAATGAGCAGGGCTAAGAGGGAGATAGTCATGCGGATCTGTGGACATAGGAGTCAATGGTCGGGAGTTCAGTATGGCCTCGACTTGTGTCAACACCGTGCTGAGCTCCTCGAACGTTAAATGCGCATTGCCTACCACACGTCGCAAGTGATGTTTACAACTCTTAACCCCGGCCTCCCACAGGCCTCCAAAATGACTGGCGTAAGGAGGAATCATTTTAAATTTAATATTTTGAGCTGTGGCGTACTCTTTTATATCGTCAGAACAACTGGAAAGAAACTTGTTGAAATCATTCATTAAGCCAACAAAGTTCCTTCCATTGTCAGAAAATATTTTAGCCGGTTTACCTCTGCGTGAAATGAAACGTTTTAATGCTAATAAATATGCTTCCGAAGTGAGATCGCTGACTAATTCCAAATGAACCGCGCGCGTCGTAAAACATATAAATAAACAAACGTATGCTTTTACGGTTCGAGCACCCCTGCCCTTTCGGTTCAATACAAGCAGTGGCCCAGCGTAATCTACGCCGCAATGTATAAACGGGAACCCATAATCTAATCTTTCCTTTGGTAAATCAGCCATTTTTGGTGTAACAATTTTGCCTCGCATACGTACGCATCTTACGCACATATGACAAGTCTGACGTGCGAGATTTCTACCACCTAATGGCCACCACGCTTCCCTGATAGTAAACAATAACATCTGCGGACCTGCGTGCATCGACCGGTTATGCTCATATCGGAATAACAACAATGAAAATTGATGTTTACCAGAGATCAATATGGGGTGTTTTTTGTCAAAATCAAAATTGGGACTGTTTCCTAACCGACCTCCAACTCGAATCAACTTATTTTCATCGATAAATAAATTTAACTTAGATAAGTGAGTCTGTGTTTTGTTTACTTGTCCCTTTCTAAGAAGTGAATCGCGCGCATCGGGAAATGACTCACGCTGCGACAGCCTAGCGAGCGTTGTCGTGGACTCGTTTAGTTCAGATGTACTCAACGGCCCCTTCCATCGATCATCTTTACAACGCGCGTTATGTATAAAGCGGAGTACATAAGCGGCTGCACGCAGCATGCGGTTATACTGAGAAAACCTGTAAAATGGAAATAAGTTTTCTTCAGTTGTTTGACGAGTGAGAAATGTGTGTGCGTCGTGACTTTTGAGCTCAGGTAAGTTTTCTAGCGATATTTTTGCGTGTGTATCTTCATCTGAACTATCAAATTTAGGGTCTTGTAAAAAATGTGGCCCTGACCACCATAAATTGTTGACGTTCAGTGCATCTACACTTTGACCTCGCGACACTAAGTCGGCTGGATTATCTATACCACTCACATGTCGCCACGAATGGCCTTTTGTCAATTCGTGTATCTCTCCGGCCCTATTCTGGACGTAGGGTTTTAGCATGTTAGGTGGAGTATGTAACCAACTTAATACAATAGTTGAATCCGTCCAGAATACGACTTTATCGAAATTAGATCGCAGTGAACCGATTATTTTTTCATACAATCTAGCCCCCACCAGCGCGCCACACAGCTCGAGCCTAGGTATAGTCATAACTGGTTTTATAGATGCGACCCTACCCTTTGAACATAGTAATCTAACTGTGACGGTTGATACGTTATCAATCGTACGTACGTAGGCGCAGGAGCCATAGGCTGCTTGAGACGCGTCGGTAAATATGTGCAGTTCAGTGTTTACAGGGTGTTCGGACATGACAAAACGAGGCACTCGAATTTTATTGAGCATATACAAATTATTAACAAACCGCTTCCAGACTTGCGTGACGTCATCGGGTAAAGGTTGATCCCAATCGAGTTTTAGCAACCAACATTTTTGCAACAATATCTTCGCTTGTGTAATAACTGGACTCAATAAACCAAGCGGGTCATAAATTTGTGACGCACCTGATAGTATTGTACGTTTAGTGACCGGTTTTGTGTCAAAATCAAATTGCGTGTGAAAATATAATTCGTCACAGTGTGGGTACCATCCTAACCCTAACGTTTTGCTGTGAACATGCTCACCTAATGAGAAATCTTTTGCGTCGTTAGGCATGTCTACACTACTGGAGTCTGAATTGAAATTATATACCCACTTGCGCAGCGGAAAGCAACCGGTATGTAAAACTTTTGCGGTATCATTACAGATCTTTATTAATTTACTTTTATCGTTTTTTCCACAAATCAAGTCATCCACGTAAAAGTCTTCGCGAATCGTTCGTGCTACATCAGGATCGTCGCATTCCTGTGCCAATTGTTTCAGACACCTGCAACTTAAGAACGGCGCAGACGCGGTACCATATGTCACCGTGTTTAACTGATAAATACCTATAGGATCGGACTTGGTTTCGCGCCATAAGATTAACTGAAGGTCACGTTGTTCCTTATCAATCAACACCTGCCTATACATCTTTTCTATGTCTGCGCAAGCTACATACTTGTTTTCTCGGAATCGCAGTAAAATAGAAATTAAATCACCCTGTATAGGTGGTCCGACGTACTGTAATTCATTTAACGACCTTCCCGAGCTTGAAGCTGCGCTTGCATTATATACAACACGTAGTTTAGTTGATGTGGCATATGGACGAAATACGCCGTGATGGGGCATGAAATAATGCGGGGTTCCGTATGTGGTAATACGACTCATATGACCTAAAGTTTCGTACTCGTTCATAAATTCCGTATACAGCTTTTTATACTCTGGATAACGTTCCAACCGTTTTTCCAAAGCATAAAAACGTCGTTCAGCTTGTGCGAATGTATCACCTAACGTGTCAGGTTCATATTTAAATGGTAAACGTACGACAAATCTACCATCAGCTGTGCGCTTCATGGTATTCTGGAAATGATCCTCGCACGCAAGCTCATCGTCGCTGCGCGAATCAGCTGATTTGGTGCTAATGGGTAACTCTTCGAGTTCCCAGAAGCTGCGGACTTGTTTATCTAAAGATTGAATATCTATAGATTGAGTGAAATTACAATTTACCCGATTGTTGTTTACACGATTCGATTTTCGTGGGTAGTCTGAAACAGAACCTGAAATAATCCAGCCTAACTTTGTATTTATAATGTGAGGGCCATTATTTAGTTTTATTTTTCCTTCAGTCAGCAGGTCCCAAAATAGATTCGCGCCTATTAAAATATCAATTTTTCGACTTTCATAGAATGTGGGATCGGCTAACACAATATTATCAGGTATATTAAACTTTTTCCGTGGCATAGTATAGTTTGGCAGATTAGAAGTAATTCCGGGTAAAACTAAACATTGTACACATGCGGCAAATGTTTTATCCAAAGAACGCAGTTCTATATTGCAATACTTTGTGCACTGCGTCACGGAATAAGCTACTCCTTGAACATTTTGAGTGGACTGTATTAATTGCGCGTTTAATTTGTCACATAGCGATTGAGTAATGAAACATCTATCACTGCCGTTGTCTAAAATTGCGCGTACTTGGTGTAAATTACCTAATTTATCAGGTATTTCGACTAAAGCAGTAGATAACAACACAGATTCATACTGCTCGGATGACGATTGCGCGTTTATGTCTGAGTGAGCATTATTCACCTGGATTGAATAGCTTTGTGACTGTGCGTGTGTATGTGACGTATTGGAACTAGAGGCGGGGGGGTCCACAGCGATCGGCACCTCAGCTATCGAGTGCAGGGCGCCCGAGCGGTTGTGTTCTTGGCTCCCGACAACAATGTCACAAATTAAAGAATTATGTTTTTTCTCACATCTTCTGCACGGACCGTACCTACACTCGACAGCTGTGTGGCCGACACGGAAACAGTTCTCGCAAATTTGGTGCCTGCGTACAAGCTGTATTCTCTCTTGCAATCCAAGATCGAGGAACTTTTGGCATGAATATAAAGGATGTGATGCATTACACATACAACACGTTCGTTTGCGAGATTGTTTGTTTTTAGTGTTAGTGTTGGTGTCCGGTTTTTGTGTGACTATGTTACAATTAACCTTCTGTGTGGAAGAATGATTGGAAGGTTTATTTTGCGTGGAATTGATTTTGGGTGAACTGTGTGAAAGTGTTTCTAACATATCCGCTTTCTGCCTAAGAAATTTCATTAAATCATCTAGTTTAATGCGTTTGGAATCATCTGTCACACATAAAGAATTCTTATATTGTTCCCACTCGCGTTCAGTAGTTTGGTCGAGCTTGGAAACAACCATATGTATTATTAATATGTCCCACTGCTCGGTGCTTTCGCCGAGCATCTTTAAAGCGCGTAAATTTTTTAAGGTTATGTCAATAAGTTTCCTTATCTGTGGTGATGATTCCTTTGTGACTGACGGCATGGAAAATAAAGATTTGACGTGCTTCTGAGCAAGAAGTGTAGAATTATCGTAACGATTGAGAAGTAATTCCCATGCAACAATGTAGTTATCTGCAGAAAACTCAACTGAATCGATAACTAAACGGGCAGAACCTTTTAATGATGATTTTAGGTAGTGAAATTTCTGGATTTTAGGAATAGATCGGCAATTGTGAACTAGGGATAGAAATATATCACGATATTCTAGCCAGTGCTCATATGAACCGTCATATTCGGGCAGAGATATAGTAGGTAATTTAATGGAAGAAGTTTGAACTGCGTGGCTGTCAGCTAATGCATTTGAATTATCAGCGTCCTCATCTTCATTGTTAATTAAACATTGCGCTTTAGCTAATACAGAATAATATTCAGAATCAAAACTATCTCGCTCTTCTAATGCTTTTGGAATGTCCGTTTCGGACGTTGTTAAAGATTCAATTTTATATTGAACGTCATCGAATGACGTGTATAGTTCTTGAATGCCTGAAACACGCAATTGCAACTCCGTACGCTGCCTAATAGTTAAAACGTTACTTTCTAGACCTTCTACATGTTTTTTAAAATTAGTGAGAGTCCTTTTGATGTGACCTCTTCTATTATTAAGCTCTCTAATTTTCTCCTTAGTGTCAGTCATTTTAGAATAGTGTGGAAGGACTCACAATTAAAACGGGTGCGCGATAATCACAGCAGCTGACGCGATGATTGAAGCTTCGGTTTCAGCTTGATAACCCTGGTTTGACCGTGAAGTAGGCAATCGACACGTAGCGGTCACGCAGAGGTGGCTCAACACTGGAATTTAGCACAAAAAACCGAGATCACACAGGGGTTTTTGGATAGGTTTTGGATATTCTGGTTGGCTCGTCTCACCAAGTGCGCTGCGATGCTGCTGATGATAATTGACGAGGATCTTGCGTCGATCAATACCCAACCATCGTCGTGGCGTGTATCCAAATTCTTGATCGCTGATGTCCGGCTCGAAGGACCAAATTATGTATGCTATTTCTAGCTATACTTAATAGGAATCAGGGTGACTTCTTCTTTATTTCAATAAAATGCGGAGATATCAAAGAAATTGGTCTATTCTTGTACAATGCGTAAAGAGAAGTGCTATATGGTAGTTAAACTTAAAATTAAGCGTATCATGGAGCTTTGGTACTAGTTACAAAATAAAGCAACGCGATTGGCTCTTCATGACGTGATAGGTGGTCATCATTGGTTGATGAGGATATGGTAAAAAGGTGCGTTCATAAGCTTGAACAATGATATTCTAATGGCTTTGGCCTTTGATATAACCGATCCCGACATTTAGTTGGGTCTCAAAAGTCACGCTGTCAAGGCCGTATAGATGCGCACGCGACGACTACAGTCAACCACACGGACAAATTCACAATTCGACTTTGACAACGTCTTTACTTCGAATCAATGTACAGTTTTCGTAGTTGAAATCTTCCGTATTACGTGTGGTTGTCTGTACCAACATTGCTGGATGAAGGTGCCACATTTTTTAAATCTCTTGATTACTCGTAACTGGCAACCTTGCTTAAAAAGGTTAGATGAATTACTGTTTCGTCTATTGGAATTTAATTTGCGTGTGAGAAATTTTTAATGGCTCTTACATATTTGCCATGGGAAAAAAGTACCTTTTCAGAAGCACGATAAAGTGGCAAAAACAGAAAAAAAAATCCCGAATATCAAAACCTCCATAATTTTTCGTATACTGTTCATCCCTAAACAAAATATACATCCATCCGTATCATTCACTACATTTACCTGCGCAGCACTTTTTGTAGTGAATATACATTTGGATACCATATCCAATACTGATTTTATACGACACACGACCAAAGCTAAGCTTTTACGTCCACTGATGGATTCCTCACTAGTTTTATAGCGTTGTTATACATCGAAGGAGCAATGGAAGCGACATGTGGCGATTTCATCGTAAATATGTAGTTGAGAGTAAGACACTTAATGGATATCATTAGCCCTCCATTAGCCACGGATATGTTCATCGTTGTTTGAACATGTTACAAGATAAAAATAGTATTTAAGGGATTTTGGAAAGGAATGTTCTTTTGTTAATGATTGTTGGCTGAATAAGGTTTTTTCAATGCCAACTTCTGTCTCTTAGAAAGAACTCGCTAAATAAGTTTTGTTGTTATAAAAGCATAAAAAACAGTACCTATATTGTTATTCTTTAATGATATCAAGTCTTATACTAGTTCATCAATATCCTTTATTAATTTCATCTAATAAGGCTTGCTTGCACCACAAACCAATTAAGGCGTTTAGAGGTAAACGTATTTTAGACATCATGCATACTGAGACAGAATGTTTTTTTATAAAAAAAAATCTATAATACCCAGTTATGTTGTAATTGCGATTTTAAAGTGTTACATAAAAAAATTGCCGAGACCAAACCAAATTACTATTACCTAAGAATGTCGCTAAGGTGAACTCCTATTCATCTTAACCTGACCTAGAATTCAAAGACCTCAGCCTAAGCCAGTAATTACCTACTCGTCTACAACTAACAATTAAAAAAATCCCCATATCATGGTGGATGCCTTCAAAACCAGTAAGCCTTTCGAACTGATCTGAATCCCCTTAAGATATACATAACTGACGTGACTGGTTGCCATATTAAGTGTTCTCTAAGTTTCCATTTTGATTTATATGCCTGTGTTTTCTTATGTACTAGGCGGATCGATGCGTTGATCGTTCGATATCACGTAATAGTGTCATATTTTATGGGATGTGAAATTAACTGGATTTGTTGAGCCTTGACACCCAATATGAACAAGATTGTAAATCATTTTTGTCAGTTTGGGATCAGATGGCAGTGTGTTGGTTGTCCAAAATATTATTATATTATATTATACTATTATTAAAAAAAAAAAAATTGACAAGGTTTTCAGTTTAGCTATTATAACTTACAGCTTTTTTACCACAAATCGCGCTTGAAATATCGTTGTTTCTGTCAATTGTTTTAAGATGACCGAACCAGAATGATGTTCTAAATATGAATGATAAATTTAAATGCCATTATTCTGTTATGTTGTAAGCAGTTATAAGTTTCATAACTGTTTTTAGTTGATTTTAGGGCCCTGTCTTGAAATAAAAACATTGTAGGTATCATTAGTTACAGTAGCTAAGAGTTTTGTATAGAATTCTACTTTATTGTGGTGGAGTTGTTGTAAATTAAATGTTCTGGCTAAAACAAGGTTTGATTGGGTTATTGTAAATTCGTCACAAAGTAAATTCGCCACGAAAAAAAGTATGTGTAAACTCGCCACAACTCTATTTTTATGAAAGAAAATCCGCCATATTGTTTATTTCCGTACAGACAGCAGAAAAATCAAACAATAAAGAATAAAACGTTATTTCTTCATTTTTCATAATCACAGAAATTCACATAAAAATCACAGCTCTACTTACAGCTAAAATATACGGTAATATTGTCTGGTTTTGTTCGTTTTTAAGCCCGCGTTGTCAAGGACAGCGTATTATTAAGTAATTTGCATATACATAAAAAATCACAGTTTTACTTACAACTATATACATAATATTTATTTATTGCAATAGGCTGATTTGCCTGCAACATTACGATTATAACAAAAACAATAGAAAGATCACACATCGAATCACAGTAATAATCAAATTATTAATTTACGTATGTTGCAAGTCTTTAAAATGCTGCATAAAAGAAAGTTTTTTAAGAACTTCAGCCTGGGACAGGTTATCGTAATTGTCCACAATTGTTTTCAATTCTTTGTCATATGCAATAGATTGACGCGTTCTCAACTTTAGTGGTATATTAAATTTAAAATGCTTCAATTTCCAATTTATATGATTAGCCTCATTTTAAGAGTATCAAGAAACTGAAGCATTTTTGGTTTTCTTTTACCCATTTTATTGTTTAAAAGTTTATGCCATGCCTCTGCTACATTTATTGTCCTATGGCGAGCCCTATGCATATTCCAAATAAACTCTATACTAGTGTTTTTTAACCACTGGGCTACAAAATAGTCGTTGAATTTTGTGACTGCATCGTTCTGTGGAGCATTTTCCATGATGTATAATATATACTCAATAAAGAAACAGGACATTGAAGACGCTTGGTTGCAAGCGTCTTCAAAGTCCTGTTTCTTTATATGGGCTAATGAAGCACACATGGCTCTTCTCTTCAATGTCATTGAGTTGTAAGGCATGTGCTTTTTGGCCAGTGCTTGTTTGAAGTTGAAATTACATCCGAGTAGTTTAACATCAGGAAATATTTTTTATGACATTTATCACAGCAATTTCAAAGTCAACAATCATTGAATTGAAACTTTATAATATTATATCTCGTAAACCAGGAATCTCCGCAACTTAAAAAATTGTAAAAAGTTTTTTATTTATGAGTACTATCTCCAAAAAAATTGAACTTCCAAAGCAAGGACCAATAATGGAAATTTTAGCCATAATATGTACTCTTTTTAAAAACAATACTGCATTAAATAATAATATACTTACACCATGTCCACCCGAGCGGGCAAGGCTGATTATGATCCATTTTTTCAGAGATGCACCAATCTAACTAACTGCCGTCGATTTAATATATTATGTGCTATAACTCTATGGTAACTACAATATTAAGCAGATCACATTTGCAAAAGAACACCCAAAGAAAACTATAATAATATTATAGAGAAGACCACATGCGCATCGACAAGGTCAAGGTCAAGTGAGTCACTGGATGACTGGACTGATGCACTGGACATACATTGCACCGGCACGGCTAGAAAGAGATAGATACAGCGAGTAAGCGAGCAAGTAATAGCATGTGCAGGAGCGCAGGAGAAAAAATATTTAAAAATCATTTTCATTTCGAGCGCTAAAAATTAATAACTTTGTTTTCTACCAGTACTTTATGCAAAAAATATGTACCTATACAGACTTGTGACGAATTTACACATACTTTTTATGCATGTGACGAATACACTTTCAATGTATGGAGTTTACAAAATGTGACGAATTTACTTTGTGGCGAATGTACAATAACCCGTTTGATGGGTTGTAGGTGTTTCGCTCCAGGGGGCGCCGTGGCTTAGTTGGTTAAAGCACCTGTCTAGTAAACTCGTCGGGGCCTATGTTTTTTTATTCCATTGCTATCTTAATATGACACCGCAGGTCGAGACATTAACGCCGTTTAAGCGATCAGTGTCATAATTGTGTGTATGAGAGGCAGCTCTTAAGCGTATTTTAAATATACTTACTGAACTCGTTTGAATGGTGGAATTTGCCACTCATATTTTCTAGCGTATTCATAACTTCAAAGCATGTAAATATAAAAAAAAAACCTGTATAATAAACCAATTAAAACTTATATGCCTATACATACATGTAATTATAATAATTCCAACTTAAAAATAGGCATATTTTTGCTAATTGCCAAAGATTATCGAGCCATAAAATTTAGTGAACGCGCAAAACTTGAATGGAACAAGAATTTTCTGGTAAATAAAAAAACAAAACAAATATACGTCTGTCACAGTTTTTAAAATAAATATTCATATCCTTTGCGGGTTTTTTTCCATTCGATCTCTCAACGACCGACCTTTGGATTAAGAGTTTTTTTGCTGTTTCAAAATGTCAATATGTATGAAGTTGAAGTAGTGGTATGCATGGCGGTCAATCAATCTATACAAAGCCAGTTTATGCGGATCTCTCATTCAATGGAAATCTATACATATTTCAAAGCGAGGTCCTGTTATACTGGCAATGTAGGTAGGTATAGCTGGATGTTGTCGTCGGGTGTACGTAGTTGTTTAAATGTTTACGTTTATAATTTTTTTTTGGATAATGTTGGGTTCAGTATAGATGCTTGGTTTTTTTTTGGAACCGGAACTTTTACTGAAGTATTTTAAAATGTGAACCGTTTTGTTCTATTATTCCTTTTTAATCCCGTTGCTACCTGGTAGCAGCGATAGCCTAGTGGTGTGCCCGTCGGACTGCCAAGTCATAGATCTCCAGTTCGAACTCACTCTCACTTACTCTCACTCTAATTTTCCAGATTCATGCGTGTTTTGTATAGGTAATTATCACTTGCTTCAGTGAAGGAAAACATCGTGAGGAAAAAAAACACATATTTCTCGACGGCATGTAAAGACAAGTCATAGGCTCATGAGCGGCATAAAAACTCTGACACCAGATTAGGCTCTAGGCACTAACGGAATAAGAAGACCTGGTATACTCGACATAATATGTCAGATAATTTCAGCCATATCTTTCGACGTAAAGAATAGTTTTTCTTAAAAATTATATTTGGTCTGCAATTGTTGTTGTTCAATTCCTGAATTTATATACGTGTGTAGGTACCTAAAGGTAAATATAACCTTTCGTCAAACTTCAAAAAACACATAAACGAAGACGAATAGTTGAAAAACACACCAGTTAATAACCCAATAAAATTAAAACTCCGCCATAGATCAAACCAGTCTACTTAATAACAAGTTGGTGCTCGAAAGCGTCCATTGACGGCTTCGAACGTTAACATGCCACTCACGCGCAGGCTTTCATCGATGCATTCATACACTGACGTATGTGTGTGAATGAGAGAGATGTCGTGTGTGTGTGAGTGAGGAGGTTGAGTATCATGTGGTAAGGTGTCAGACGGAAGCGCATTAGTTGATACATCTTGTGGTTCCAATTGTAGTTCGATAACATTAATTGATTAGAATTGAAATATAATCAATTTGTCTGCAGGTAGTGTGTGGTAATTATTTGTACATTTGTTTGTTGCAGTCATCTGTCTTGTAAGATAGCAATCTATCCTGCAAGACAAATAAACACAGCCATACGGGCAGACAGTATTGCAAGATCAGTAATTGATCAAAGAACTTACTGAATTGAAAGTGACTTATTTTTTTTATATCTGAATTAAAAGAACATTCTGACCTTATGTATCGATTATTTGATTTATTTTGTTATCCCCGAAGGGTTAGGCAGAGGTGAAACCTAATCATTATAGCACCTACATTTTGCCAGTTATGAGTGTATATAAGTGCCATGTAATATTTAAAGCGTCTACCTGTCGCCGTTATTAATATCGTTATTAGTATAAAAAAAACGGCAGAAAATCATGTTTGTTGTATGGGAACCCTCTTAAATGTTTATTTTATTCTGTTTTTAGTATTTTTTGTTATAGTAGCAACAGAAATACATCATTTGTGAAACTTTCAACTGTCTAATTATCACGGTTCTTGAGCTACAGCCTGGTGACAGATGGACGAACAGTGGACTCTTAATAATAGGGTCCCGTTTTACCTTTTGGGTACGGAATCCTAAAAACCATCGGTCAGCTCAACAAAATTTAAAAGATCATAGCCATGTGATCATGCCCTGATGCAATGAATAAGACTAAAATTTGTGAATCAGCGGCGGAACTCGCAATCCGGGTTCAACTTGAAATGCATTAGTAACCAATGATATTATGAAACCGAGTCAGTTAGAAATTCTATATTAAGACTTGAGGAAAAAGGCTTTTATTTATCATAAATAAAAGCCATAAAAGCAATAAAAGCCGGTTATTCGTACCCCTATTATGCCAAATTAGACTTAGTTCATACCTAAAACTTAGTCTAATACAAAATGTGGTTTCCTGTCGATACATCTAACTGAACCATGCAATGAGACGTTGTTCAATACAACGTCTCATTGCATGGTTCAGTTAGATGACCGTGTGTGACGCAAGAGATAACTGCGATCCGAATATAAGAAGATGTATCAAACGAATCGTACGTACCTGTTTGTGTGCACCTTGTGTGTGTATTGAGGAATTAAGTCTACCTGTTACGTCGCCAGTCCACTACGGGCGGGGGGGGTCACAAGGGTCATGAGCCCCCCAAAATCGCCAAATTGACACTCCTTCTCTGTCCCAACCAAATTCCTGGCTACAAACCTGAGTGACCTGGGACCGCGCCTGGATTCCGTGCTGCCCGATGAGGGTCAACCCTAACTTAACATTACAAAAAAACCGTTGTGAATTTAATATAATTTTATCCGTTAGCCTTTTGAATTTAAAACAATAAAAAGTCTAGCCAATAAATAAACTAAGTTCACGTAGTTTTTACTTCCCGCCACCGTATGAGTAATAGACCGGAAATACTGGCTACCTGCGCCTGAGCATAACAACTAACCTTTCTTAATGTTAGGAGTTTAAAAAAAAAACGGAAGACGCATCGTATTTCTTTGGAACGAGGTAGATGACAGTTGGTAGTCGTCTTTGTGTTGTTGATGTTTTTTTTTTGTCGTTTTATACTTTGTAACGCAATACTTGTGTTGCTATAACTATGCTACTAGTTGGATTAAGTTACAATGTGTTATGTGAGATCTAGGCCGAAATAGGATTTGAATCAAATATTCGTTTATGGCTTACATTAAGATGGGTAAGTTAAATATGGGTATTGACGACCTTAGCTTGTTGTGCAATGTTTGCTCCGGACCGGCAGTGGCCGTCGCGGGCCTGTGCCTCGCGAGGTCTGTTCGCGGCTCCCTCAGTGCGTGCCCAAACTGCTCGATATGCGCCCACAACCCAGGCGATGAATCTACTAAACGCCCTGATTGCTCAGGAACCGGATCTAGATTATGTTTACGAGTAGCAGTAAAGCTATGCTTAATTATTGCATACAATTGTTCAGGTGATGTTATGCTGTTGGCTTTCTGCACGCTTTGGTGCAAATTGTAAGTGCATCAACAATCTGTTTGTATAAATAAATAAAATAAAGGTTTTTTTTATTATGATAGCTGGCTAGATTAACTAACAGCTTTGTAAACGCAACTGTGACAGTCTGGATGGGCCTCGCCAAGGAGAGATCTATGGCCAGTCATGGTGATCTAAAGCCCCGTATCATGCGCTAGACCTTCTCAGAAAAATATTCCACCTTTACAATGAAGCAGACATAAAAAGAAGTAGAAAAATTCCCATAAGTAAGAAAAAATCTATAAGGTTGGAATCCATTGTTGGATGGGTAACATTAATAATACCTTTGTGTGCTACTCACCTGTATCCAATCGAATTATAATGAAGATCCAATCGTATTTAATAGCTTTGAATATAGTTATTTCTTAGCTTTTTTCATTAAATATGGTTGTTTTTAAATGGCTCGTTGGTCTAGTAATCGCGGGCGTTACTGTTGGGGATAAGGTTTAGTCTATACCAAGATATATGATTGTGAGGTATTGGGTTCGATTCTCAAGTCGGGCAAATTGTTATTGAGTTTTAAAGTGAAATCTTCTTGAGGCGCGTTGGGTATTTTAGAGATAGGGAAAAAACAATTGAACTCGCGACACCGTTAAACGACCTCTTTTTCGTTGCTGAGTTAGGATTATTGCTACATACAAGCCCAAAAAAATACAGTGTATAGTCAAATGTAAGTAAAAGACTTATGCAAAAATATCTTCTAAAAATAATCCAGAACCTTTCGCTAATAATAAAGAAGTTTTCACTAATGTCGGCACTCCCGGAGTGGTTGGGTTTTTTTCTTGTTTCAGAATATTTGGGTAGATATAGGGTACATCTCTGCCTAAACCTTCGGGGATTACAGGTGTGATGTTATGTTTCTTATGTTATGTTATTTACAGCTGTTTCGAAGTCATATTAATATCACATAATTTCGAGGTTGCTCTTAATCTTAAGTACCTGGATGGCCGAGCTTTGCCTGGTTTCTTTTTGCCGTTTTCTAAAAATGAAACCTAGCTAGAACGATTTATCGCCCCCGAAACCCCCGCATACAAAATTTCATGAAATCGTTGGAGCCGTTTCCGAGATTCAGATTATAATATACAACATTATTTTTAGTATAATATGCGAAACCTGAATATAGTTTGCTCAGAATAAGTAACTGAATCGATTCCAATAATTTTTAAACCATGTTATATTTTGTCCCAAAAATATTTAAAAAAGATTACAAGTTGGACACCACGCGATCAATGAGCGCAAGACACTGACTAGAGGCGCGGGCGGGGCGGGGCGGAGCGACGCCAGGCGCCGCGTGGTGGGTGAGCATGTTTTTGTACGGACAACCAGGTAACAGAACAAGCTTATAACTTTGTGATTTTTCATGATACAGTTTTGAAATTTTGTACATAGTTTCTTTACATAAAAATACTAGACACGTGTTTCAGGTTTTGCATAAACTAAAACAGATGTTTTATATATATACAGGGTGTAAACAGACTCTTCACGGAGCCGCCAACCAAGCATTTTGTACATCAAATTAAGTAACTTTACGCAAAAATAGTGCTGGGAAATTACTTTTTTTTTGGACTAAGAAAATTTCGTTTTACTGTAGGACTCAATGTAACGCACTCAAAACATTGTGCTGATGGATGGATTGAATAGCAAGGGGGTCCTGGAGGTGTTTAAAGTAAAAATCTTACATTAAAAACATGTATTTAAAACAAAAAGTTCTGAAAAAGTTGTAACTTTGCCCCCAACATCTCCCTAACTAGAAGTTTCCCTGGTATGGTCTAGACAAAAAAATGATCGTAATGACGGGGAGAACAAGTGCCTTTCAGCCTCGTTAAGAGTCTGTTTACACCCTTTATATACAAGAATTGCTCGTTTTAAGTCTTAGATCGATTTAGAATGTATTATATGTAATGAATGTATTGTATTATTGTAGTAACTTGATGTGCTGGCGTCTATACCTATGTAATAAAAATATGAGCAAAATAAAATATCCAATTATTCTTATGAATTAGAGCGAGGTCGTTAGAAAGAAAAAGATTATAAGATAATGAAAGTATTTTTTAATTGTGTTTACTTACTGTATTCTTAGTAATTACACTGTAAGTTACAAAAGCTACATTAAACCTGACTAATGTGTTTTAACATTATAACAACCCACTGTTAATAGTTTGATCAAAAAAATGAATTTTATATTATTACTAGCTGTGCCCGCGAACTTCGTACCGCCTAATTTTTTTTTTTTTATTATGAAAAATAGATGTTGGCCGATTCTCAGACCTACTCAATATGCTCACAAAATTTCATGAGAATCGGTCAAGCCGTTTCGGAGGAGTATGGGAACAAACATTGTGACACGAGAATTTTATATATAAGATTTAGCTGATGAACAGACCTCCACGCGGGCGAAGCCGCGGGCCTTCGCCTGCGTGGATGTCGGTTATCGCGACCAAAAGTAATCATTTTTGTTTAAAACTCCCAGACGGCTTATTTTTTCCAACACCTACAACAAATGTATTTTAGCCAATGTATACAAAAACTTGACAAATTATACACCTTGACTTTTTAGTCGTCTGTCAACGGCAGCCCACCTCATGTATCCAATGACTATTATACATTCATAACAGAAAAAAATGGTATTTAAGAGAAAAAAAAAGTATTTTTCATTATTATGATGCGTAACGTAGTTGAAACATTCTGTTGCTAGCGAAGATGTATCTGCTCGACTCGTGCGATGGTTAGGTATGTTCTACTGTTTGATACGTAAACATTATTAACAGGATTTTTCATAATTCTAATGTATTATTTACCTATTATCTTAATTAATGGTAAAAAACACGCCTAGAGGTATTTTATGTCGGATACATTGAGAGGACCACGTTTGTCAGACGACTAAAAATCACGGTGTATACTAAAACCTTCCTCGAAAACCACTATCCATTGGTGAAAACAGCATGAAAATCGGTGCAGTAGTTTTGAAAGACGCGGCGGAGGACTTTGTTTTATAACATGTAGTGATTTATTAATCCATAGATGATTTTGATAATGATTACTTTCGGTTTCAGATTCGGATTCGGTTCGGTAGAGTCTATATGAAGCTGGGTTCGAAGTGATAATTATCATGACTGCCTCTTTGCTCGAGTGGTTGCAAGCGTGACTGCTGAGCTGCCGATTCTATGTTCGATTTCCGGGACGGGCAAAGTGTTATTGGGTTTTTCCATCAGGAATTTCTTAGTAGCAGCCACGGAGTCTAGATTTGTGACCAGCTAAGGGCAATAGGCTCGCCCTCTATTACATGGGACTTAAAACATAAGTGGCGAAATGTGGGTGTACTATTAGATACACCTCAGCCTACCCCTTCGGGGATTACAGGCGTGATGTTATGTTTTTATGATACTTGTCAAAGGAAATAATTATCTTGATAATTTCTAACCCTGCCCTTCACGTGGGTGGGCGCTTATTACGTAGTGGCTTATTGCACGTCATTATCAAAAAAATTATAATTGTGTAAGTTAAATGACATAATTGCCTATTTTTTGACTTATTGCAAGTAGACTATGATTTTATTTGTGTTGTCTTGTCTATCGACATAATATTTAAAGTAATATGTTTGTTCTTAAGTATTACTATGGGCAATGCCATTGCATTTATAACACTGCAACTAACTCATTTCCCAAAGAAAAACAGACTCTAACTGTTTCTAAACACACGTATCAAAATCAATTAATCTAAATGTCGAATGACCTACATGTAATTTAGTTATCCATTGCGTGTTATACCCAAATGATTCGATACGACTCGCGTAACACCTGTGCTGGGGACTTTCACCTCAAAAATCAAGTTTGGAACAAGACGAAACAAGAAATCGGTTATACAACTCAGTTGGGCGTAAAGAAGCTGATTATAGTTCTCGACATTCTTTTAAAGGATAGTGATTTTTAATTAAATTGGGAAGGTGAACGAGTGATGTCACAAGAAGTGTTAACAGGGAAACTGGAGGTGAATAATAATTAAACTTGTTTTTAGTGTTGATAATGGAACATTCTAGAAAACTCGATCAGATGAGAATAATAAGAATCAAAAGTTTATTCCAAAAAGCTCAGTATTTTGCCAGGCGGCGACACTACAAGTTAATTATTTCCAGCATAACCTGACCTCGCCTTTTATGAATTTCCCGTACACTAAGAGATCAGTTTCATTTGGTTTTGTAGAGATGGTTTAGCCGTCGTGCGTACTATGCAGTTAGTGCTATACGTTTTTCGGAATTTTGATAAAGATACATTCTAAAATTAAAAAATACCATACGTCATATCAATGAATTATGTTGTTCGTAATTTTGTGTTCACATAAAATTAAGTTATTGGCTGCTAACGGTTTAAGTAAAAGTTTTCTATCATTTTGTATAAACGAATTTTAAAGAATTTTTGCAACGAAACTAAAAGTAATTTAGAGATTGGTATGTCTATAATAATTTTCTGAATGGGTATGTGGTATACGTGTAATGTAAACATGGTAAATATCCCGTTTTTAGTGTTAATGATAATGTTAGTATACATGTTAGTTAAAAAACTTATATAGGTATAATCACTACATAGTATAAAACAAAGTCGCTTTCTCTGTCCCTATGTCCCTTTGTATGCTTAAATCTTTGAAACTACGCAACGGATTTTGATGCGGTTTTTTTTAATAGATAGAGTGATTCAAGAGGAAGGTTTATATGTATAATAATATCCATTAAATAGTGGAAAAGTACTGTTATTTTTGAGGTTTCTAATGTGATGTCGTAAATAATTACATTTTTTCCGCTTACTTTGCAAACGCAGGCTGAGCCCTACGAGTTTTATCAAAATAATGTACTAAGTATTGTACACATTGAAAAGGTCTACAGAAAAGTCCGTGATGGTATATGTCTATCTCTTATGGATAACCCACAATAACTTTTTTTTGTCATTTACTTTTTACGACAAGTAATGGCTAATTTTCGAAGCGATTTTAACCAATACAGCATTAATCCTTAACCAATTAAATACCTTGAATACATTGTTCATTTAATATAGATCTATATGGCCCTTTACACCGTATGATTTAAGTAAATATTTTCGAAGATATTACAGATTTAAAAATTGCGGGACGTAGCGTTTGCGGCGGTACCGGCCGGCCGCCCGGTGCGGCAAGAGCGTGCCTGTAAATAGCGCGTCTGAGGCCGCGGTTTTCCTCCGTCCTCGCCGACGAGGCCCGTCGCGAAACCCCGGTACACGCCCTCCCCGACCCTTGCTCGAGCCAGCCCGCGCAGCTGAGCCTGTAGACTTAAATCAGCCCCTAAATAATATCACTCAGATCCAGCCTGTCCCTTTGCTGTCCTCTCCCAGCGACGCCCTGAGCCGAGGTCCGTACCCCACAGGGGGTGCCCTTAGTGCGTAGTCGCTTAGTTTGTAGTTTAGTTTGTAAGTTGCTCTGGCTGAGCATCCACAGAAAAGCCCGGTTAAGCAGTCGACAACCTCCCTAGGTTGAACTGCGAGATGCCAATCTTAAAAAAAAAAAAAAAAACGCGGTTTTCCCTATAGCACTTTGAATTTAGCAGCGATCGGACGCGTTTATTATAAAAACGTGCTTTTCAGCGCGACAACGTATCAGTAATTATAAGTAAGTTACGATAAATAATTGTATGATAGTAGTTTTAAAATATAAATTATATTCTATTCTAAGGTTAATTTTTAAATCGCACTTATAGTAATTATAAGTACCTACATAAGGTGAGATAAGATAAGATTAGATTAAATAAAACCGTAATTTATGGATTGCAATTTTCTATTAAGATCTTGATTAAAATTTACAGTTAGATCAATTTAATATTAGGGAAATTATTTTCAAAAATCGTGATTTAAGGTGAGATATGTAAGTTCAGAAAAAGTACTTAATAGAATAGGTATCTTTTGTTGTTGATGATTGTTGATTATCTTTTGTTTTTAGTTGCACGAATAGCAAATTATTTTTTAAGTACTTTTAATTTAATTAAAATCGTTGTTTCACAGTTTTTCTGTAGTGTATTTAGTATCAGCATTGCACCCGTGCGAAGCCGGGGCGGGTCGCTAGTTTAATCAATAAAACGAACAATGGATGGAAACTGTTTACTTCCATTTCCATTTAAAACTTTGAAAATGGAATTCAGATGGTAAAAAAACGTATCTATCCGACTTATTTTTTTCTCTAGCCCATGCTGTTCATATTTTCACAAAGTTTATTAATAAAAATTATTTAACCTTAAAAGAAAACTTTGTCGTAATAACACTAAAGCCTTTACACAAAGGGCCTCTAAGTAGGTACTTAGGGAGGCCCAATCTGAATTGATCTTCCAGAAGATCGATTCATGGCTATACGATTTACCGATTTTTTGAATTAATTCAACAGGATGCGATCTTCGCCCAGATCGAATCGTATACGCCTATGATCGTATGAAAAATCGTATCAACTAAAACCTAAACGACCGTACGAACTTTAAAATAGTAAGATTACTAGTATATAACGTATGTAGTTACAGAATTATAATCATTAAACTCATCAATACAACGTTCATTTAATCCCAATAAATAACTATTAAATGAAAAAGTCATTAAAAGGGGTTAAATGAACTTAAAAGTTGTATTGTTGATTTTAATGACAATAATTCTGTAACTACATGTAGATGTTACTTGCGCGAATCATAGTTTCATCAACATACAACCTGACACTGGCCTGAAAATTGCAAAAAGACGTAAGAAAATTTGAATATCGCGGGCTACCGTGGCGCATCCAAGTAGAATAAGTAAAAATAAATAATTTTGCATTTATGTAAAAGGTCTCATTAAAATAGATGCACAAATTTTAACGTTCAGTACGTGTGACCAAAGATATCCAAGCAAAAAAAAACACTGATTAAAGTGATTTCATTTTGATTTAAAATAATAAATTGCCGGCATTTTTTGTGTATTTTCGTTAGCTGATTTTTTTTCTTGTGAGTCATCTAATGATTTTTTCTTATTTTTTTTTACCATTGTCCTTATTTTGGTGGTCTGAATGATTTCTAAAAGTTTGTCCATCTATTTTTATGGGATCTTATATACCGTGCCTTTCATTATTTGTAGATAATCACGAAACCATATTTCGGGAATCCCTAGGCAAAGACGACAGCACACCAAGCTACTGCAATCTGTCAGATTTCTTTAATAGATTTTCAATTTTATCGCTACAGCATTAGGTTCAAGGTGGATATGGAAAATCTGACAGTTTCGGGTAGCTTGACCTGCTGGCGTCTGTACTACCGAGTTCACTGACGTTCAGCCACTTTTCACCTTTTTATACCCTAAGTAATAAGGTTGAAAAGTGCACTCGGTAGTACATTAGAAGATCTAGATATAAGAACTGTCCAACTAATAATAAGTCCGTCAGTTTGTCTGATCACCCGTCACTGTAGCTCACGAACTAGCAAGGCCACCCATAATCGTGATTGCTTACTTCAAAATATTTTGAATGCAAAAAACTTAATGTGGCTCTAGCACAAGCCACAGCAATCTTAAGGTCGATTTACATCAAACGAACACAGAGCTAGAAGTGAATGAAGAGCATACTTTCGTAATCTTTTAGTATTTCGTGTAAACGAAAGTTAGATCATCTGAACGAATGTTCTTTGCTCATTCGTGTCAATTCTGGTGGTCGGTATTGGTAGTGCTTCGCTATGTGTGACTCTGACAGCGATATTGCAAGTGCTGCATTTATTATTTTGTCGCAAAAACTCAAAAATAAAAGAAGGAAGAGACGTTGGTGGGTTACTAATTTAATGCAACGAATGTTCATACGTCGGATCCCACAGACATCCGGAATTTTGGTAGGCTTCTGTCATTAATAAATATTTTTCTTTAGACAAATCCATAATTTAATCGATAAGATATGTATACAATCGCTAGAACACAAGAACGCTTTGAAGAGACCGCTCAGGGGCGCGAGCACGTCCGAACACGCAAGAACGCTCTAAGCAACTGTTCGTTTACATCGAGCGAGCGAGCATTCTTAGAATATTCCATAGAATCTTTGCGAACGCACTAAAAACAACGAAAGAATGCTCTACGACTGTTTACACTAAAATAATTTGATATAGTGGGGATAGAATGAGCATTCACTCGTCTGATGTAAATCGACCTTTATACAAATTGGACGAGTTATTTCAAAATAAATAAATGAGAATCGATGTTATAAACAGCAATTAAATGTATTGAGAAAATGTTTAAATTGTAATTTTTATGACTGATATACGATCGTTTCTTAATAAGTTCGATTATAATAAAATGCAATCATATAATTAAATATTATTTTGTTATACTTACAAAACTAATACTGCAGCCGTAAAAAAAGTGGTGAATCTGCAAAAAAAAAAAAAAATGAGTCTCCGCTGTAACAACAAATAATAAAACTGAAAAAAAAGATACACAAGAAACTAGATTTTTTCGGCGTTTTTCCATGATCTTATTCATACAAAGAATGCAGTGTAAAACTCTCAAACGGCCCTTTTTTATTTAATGAAAATAACAGATGAAATGAGGAAAGATAGTTGCAATTATGGATGTTTTAAGGATCCTCTAACATTTTCTAAACTAAATAAATAGTCTCCTCATAATTTAATATGTCATGTTTTCATGGACAACATTATAAACAGAAACCAAATACTTTTGACTATATCGTAGTCGGTTAAAAAATAAACTTGATATGTACTCTTTTTTAATTTTTTTCCTTAAAACCATTATAAAATTACTTGACTCATTCATATTTCATCAGAATTGCCGCCTAAATTTTCACAAGTTATTCGCAAGAAAGCCAATAAATAAGAAAGCTGACAGCACCATATATTTTGACATTCAATAACCATTGAGTGAATGGATCGGATAATCATTCCGTCAGCGAGGTCATTCACTCTAGTTCTGTTAACGTGGAACATCTATGTTGTTTAATTTTAAAAAATGTGTCGCTGGCGTATTTTATAAGTTTGATGATGACTTTTACTCTTAATTTTTGGGGTGGGGTCTATCTTCAGGTTAAGCCGCGCTTGCTTGGGTTGTGTCCGTGGATGGGTGACCACCCATTACAAACCAAGTTTCTTCTGTGCCTCAGAAAGCACATTAAACCCTTGGTCCCGGCTATTTATTTATTTATTACATTTGGGAAAACAAATAGTAGTATATTACGTATAAACAGTATTGGCTTAAAATTAAACTTAACAAATATACTACCCACAACATTTTCCACAGATTACTTTATTATATAAAACAAACTGTTACCAAACGTTATCTGTAGCAGGGTTAACTTAATAAAAAAAAAATGATAAACTATATTCACGAGATGTAACAAACGCAGATTTTTTTTTAAAAAAAGATTAACGTAAAATTAATACGTGATACATACAGGTCACTAACCTATTAATAATGATACCTATAGTGTGCAAAACCTATAGAGCCAGTAGGCTCTATAGGTTTTGCAGCAGTAGCCGATCCTTTAAAATTTTAATTATTTAATTTTTAAATGATTATTACATTGTCTATTGCACAAAACGCGTATTGTATGTCTCGACTAAGCGGTATAGCGGTGAGCGCACACCAGCATTGGATCTACAAAAACTGGTAGCGAACAGTCGCCTAGTGCGTACCTCCCTACCATGTACTGTTCGAGGAACCAGGTAACACAAACCAGTCACCAAGCTAGAATGCTAGGCTATCAATTGTAGAATTTTGACAGTCGTTACAGGTAGTCAGTGGCCCGAAAGTCTGACAACCAATCTTATTTAGTGGTATCGTGTTACCCAGTATATTAACTGGGTTGTGGAGGTCAGATAAAAAGACGCTCCATGTAAAATACTGGTATTTAACTACACCCGGTAGACTGGAAGCCGACCCCAACATAGTTAGGAAAAGCTTAGGCAGATGATAATGACTGAAGACTAACGAAATAAGTCCTCGATTTGAATTTAAACTAATTTTGAATGAGGACTAGACATAATAGAGTAACCTCTATACCTTCATGAAAACTGGTTTCTAATATAAACTACATCCAGACTCCACGCAAACGGGCCACCGGTGGCTGTCGCGCGCCACGTCCTTTGGTGGCGCGTACGAAGGTGGTCAGTGGCTGCCACGAGTGCTCGGTATTTATTTATAATTCGCCACCGGTGGCGTGTCACGGACACTGAGTCGCGAGTTGTCGCCATTCGCTACACGTGTGCGGCGATTCCATACAAAACGTTTTAAAAATGTAAACAACTTGTCGCCAGCCTCCGGTGGCGGCCACCGGTAGGAAAGTTCCAAGATTCGCAATAGATGAACAATAAGGGCTTCAAATCTATATTTTTATTTTGTATACAGGGTGAAAACAGACTCTTCACGAAGCCGTCAACCAAGCATTATGAACATCAAACTAAGTAACTTTACGCAAAAATTAGTGCTGGGAAACGACTTTTTTTTGGGCTGAAAAATCACGTTTTACAGTAGGACTCAATGTAACGCACTCAAAACATTGTGCTGATGGATGGATTGAATAGTAAGGGGGTCCTGGAGGTGTTTAAAGTAAAAATCTTACATTAAAAACAAGTATTAAAGAAAAACTTGTGAAAAAGTTGGAACTTTGACCCCCAATATCTCCGTAACTAGAAGGTTCCCAGGTATGGTCTAGAGCAAAAAATTTATCGCAATTACGGGGAGAACAAGTGCCTTTCGGCTTCGTTAAGAGTCTGTTTACACGCTTTATTTTGCATTTGCAAGTATTCTAACAAGAAACATTGCAAGCACATATTTTATTAAAAGGTTACCTCACACCAACATTATTAAACATTGAATTTTTGCAAGTAAGTTTTATAATTGTATAAAATTGCGTCGAAAACTTGAGTCTCTTGTATCAAGTTTTTTTTTCCTTTAGGATGGGAAATCATCAAATGATCAAATGAAACCCGCTCTGGGTGGAGCGGAAGGGAGTACCAGACTTGTTTTTACTAAAACCCATCCATGTTCCTTCCTCGCCCTTTGTGTTCCAGGGCCGTGGTATCTCTTTCGAACAGTCCCAAACCCTGGCAGGCATGGGCCCTTGCGGGCTCCTCCCTATTTGCTGAAATATCTTTGAGGCGCGCGTGGAACACTAAGGTGCCGTCAAAACGGCCTGTCATCATAAGACGGACGGACGGCGAGCTAACTCACCGTCCACAGGTCCGGGTCTACGGTGGCCGGCGGAAGCCACCACGTGACCCCCGACTTCTGGGGCGTCTCCCGCGGCGGTTGGGAGGTTCTCTCCTTCTTACGCTCCGCCAACTCCTTCGCTAGCATGACTGCTTCGCAGAAGGAAGTGCCGGCGTCCCATTCCCACTCGCTCCAGACCATGGATTGAACCAGGGCCGGACGCGATAGGTCGCCGCCAGCGATTGCCGCTACGAGGACACGGCGGTGTTCCGTCCAAGCGGAGCAAACTTCCACAGTGTGCTCCACCATGTCCTCCGGGCGATCCTCGCAGTGGTAACACCCGGACGTTTCCTCCCGCCCGATTTGGTGCAGGAACCTCCCGAAACAACCATGTCCGGTGAAGACCTGCGTCAGGCGGAAGGTGACCTTTGTATCACCTTATGATGGCTTTCTTTTGATATTATATTTAAACAGTCATGTATTAATTTCCGTTCTGTGTTAAGGAGGAAACTAAAAGTGGACTAAATGCACATCAAACCGTGCAGTCTGATGAGTCATAGAAGATAGTTATTTAGTAAACAAGATACTGCTACGGGACCTACTTTATCTCGTTCATTGAAATCTGCAAGAAGATTGTTAAGGGTAGAGAATTCTTTACCTACTAAGTAATTATTCATTGCAATTGCATCTTGCGTTTACTGAATACACAGTATTTGAAGCCATTTAATATTTATATTCTTATTAAAATCCAAACATAGTCTAAATTATAGATATGTATTTTTACAGTTCTCAATATAACTGTCGTCAAATTAGCATCGATTACGAAAATAACTCTCGATTATCGGTAATCAAATTCACCCAAAAACAGGCTCACTTAATACCTGCCACGGTAATTATTTCCTTCCTCAACCAAAAAGCCAATTCATCAACCTTAGATACGGTCAGCTTTGCAAAAATTGTGACCAATTTTCGCCTTGGAAAAAACTCTTCCGTAGCCAATAAGGAAATTATAGTAAAAAATCTGTGTTTAGTACACAAGACACGAAACAAATGGGACTGTCAACCACTTTCACTCAAGAATGAATAATAAAAATATTTCGTTCACCGATGCGTAACGCTTGCTTGGTGGTCGGGCTGACCAATAAAAATGTAAATGAGCGGAATTTTTTGTAGCAGCATTGACAAGAAATTTTTGGATAGTCAGCTGTTTGTTGATCTGGTTGTCGTTAGTAGCTAGGATTGGAGCAAGAGCGGTTAAAAGTGGCATAGTGGCAATTGGAAATATAGATATTTAATCCTCTGATGATAATAACTTAGAACGTGAACGTGGAGATTGACCAGCAAACACAAGGCGAGGCGGAGCGAGTATGCGTAGCGCCGCGACGCCGACGGCGACGCTATGAAATGGTGCGCAGATGCGCGGTGCGAGAATGTGTAGCGGGCTCGTTTCCGACTGACTGATAGTTTTTGGGTTACGTTCGTCCCTAGCACAGTTATTTATTTCTAATATAGGTTGGTTATTGGACTTACACAATTGTAACAGACGCTGTTGCTATTGGTTCTTAAAAAAACATATTACTCGCAACGCATCCTCGCACATGTCTGGTGAAAACGGCGCCTTATGCTCGTACACAGCAGTCGGAGTAGTGTGGATGATGGTGATAAATTAAATAGGTTCTTATATAAATGCCTCCACGACCCCCGTACTATTTAATGAATCTATCAGCACAATGTTTGGGCGGTACATTAAGTCCTACCGTAAAACGTGATATTTCACCCAAAAAAAAAGTGGTTTCCCAGATATTTTTTTTCTGCGTATAGTTAACTTAGTTTGGCGTACATAATGCTTGGTTGACGACTTCGTGAAGAGTCTGTTTACACCCTGTATGTTCAAATTGCATGTTTTGGATTTGGCAAGTTCTACTGAAACGTTTTGTTTTTGTTGAAGGGTCCGTTTACACATTTTTATTTGCTAAATGGATTTTTAATTCCTGGATTGCATCAAATACCTACATTTGGGTGATCTTGATTTACATGCCTGCCTGCATTAATTTGTATGGTGCCTCGGGTCTTATCTTTTGTATCTCATAGTTTTCTATCTTGATAATGATAGCAGTTTATTGGATCTACATTATGGAATTCATATAGAATTCTAGATTCTAGATAGACGTGATTAACCGCGTTTAGATTGGTGTTATATATGCCGTTTTAAAACATTCGAGTTTCTCTTCGTTCCGATTATATTTTATTTCAAAGTACATTATTGATATTTTATTTCGTTAACCAAGGAAATTATTATTAATAGCAACAACACAAGCTGTACTTTTTAAATTTATTAACTTCGTTGTTATTTTATAAGGATGAATATTTTTTTTCAATCCTACCTACGTTATTGCCTATTTTTTTTTGTATAAATTGTATACCTACAGGAGTGGTTTTTTTCTTGCCTCCTAGTTAAACTTAGCTATTAAACCCGTCGTCATCTACACCCCGACGTAGATAGGCTAGTAGTAGATAGTTAAGTCTCTTTGTTTATGCCAAGAGCCTCATTAAGGTTATACCCGCGATGGCTACAATATCGTCTGCCTGTCGGGCAGACCTCTAATTTTTCGGATTCATGTGTGTATTGTATAATTATCACTTGCTTCGGTGAAGGAAAACATCATGAGGAAACCAGCATGCCTGAGATGTATTTCTTGACGGCAGACGGCATGTAAAACCAGAGGCCCAAAACCTCCAAATGAGCGGGATCAGTTGACTAAAGAGCCCATGTGCGGCATAAAAATGACACCAGGTAAGGCACTAACCACACGATAAAAAAAGAAGATCGGGCGACCAACACTTCATTTCAAAACTTACTATTTTAAACCGTATTCAGATCATTCTAACCTCTTGAATATAATGTCTGCAGATACAACGTCTATATATCACAGACAATGCGCTAGTCACGATAGATCGTTAAACGGCATTGAACTTTCAAGGTGTCGAAAAAATTCGACTCCATATTCATTGCTGAACTCTCTTTTTTATTTCAAATTATTATTGCTAGATCCGTTGGTCATTTTGAAAATCTTTATCCTCAACATTTTAAATTAATTTATTGTAATTTTGAAATGATTAGGAGATTCGTTTTCATTATTGTTAAGGTCATTCTTTTCATTTTTAAGTTTATTTGACTTTTCCATTCTATTTTTATTTATATCTCCCATCATCCTTTTGACATCTTTACTAATATTATAAAGAGCTAAAATTTGTTATAAGTATGAAGTAGAGTGTAATCTTCGGAACTAATGATTTCATTCTAAAATTTTCACTGATAGAAAGATACATTATTCGTGGGTGCTATAGGCTATAAATTATATTAATATCATGCATATTAGCTGAGCTATCACAATTTTTGCGAATGCAGGGCAGCGCCAACAGCCTCTTGGTCACTGTGGCTGATAGGGCGCAAGGTCTAATACTCAGGCACTGGACCACAATACAAGTATTTCCCTCAAATCGTGCCTTGAAATAATGTTTGTGAATAATGTGTTATTGCGTATTTGATTTTATTTATTTCTTTTATTTTATTGTATTATTAATGATGTTGACGTGACTAATGGTGATTTTGAAATTATTATTACTAATTATTTTGACATTATTATTAATTATTTTAACTTTTCCAAATATATTTGTACCTACTAACACTAGTTTTAAGATGTGTATGTGTATTACTAACTAATTGGATTGTATGATCGGTAAAATAAATTTATTATTATTATTATTTGCGGGCGAAGTCCCGGGCGAAATGCTAATGATTGATAATTGCATTGCCTACTTCCAACGGATTCTCGTGACCTTCACTAGGTCGTCGGTCCACCTTGTGAATAGCCTACCTACGCATTTCTTTATCTTTCTTTCGACTGCATGATCATATTTTTCATTAATATTATTTTCTTTTCCAACAATATCTAGAATACTTTCATTAATTTATCTACATTTGACACATTAACAGCCCGACCTTGGCAGAATATATTATTTACAGAGAGTGGTCATTGTTACTAATGGTTAAGCAAAGAAATTTATGACTTGGCATTTCTCTTGCATGTTTTGAAGATGTGGTGCCGTACCGCTTGTATGTCGGTAACTGTATTATGACCGGGTTTTGAGTTCAAGTTTCGGAAACACGATTCGTATTAGTAAGCCAGTAAGCTTATTATGATCAGATTTCATTTATAAGTAGGCACATGCATATTTTATCTAATGTGATGTACATTTTTATAAAGAATCTCAAGGAATGTGCCTGGTTGAATTACGTACAGTCAGCTTCACGATGCGGGTACCCCTTTGAAATCACCTACGTTCCCAACTGGGGTATCCAATTGATGCAGCCCACCGTACTTATAATTGATGATACATACCTTAAACTAATGCAATTATTTTGTGTTTAATAAATATTGCATTTTTTGCATGATTTGGTTTTAACAATGATTTAATTGTTGAACACATTTGCTTTCAATAAAGTCATTATAATGAAATTCTTCTCAAAATTCCAAGTTTCAAACTTAAAATAACAAATGAATGGCGATCATTGTTCTCTCTTCAAAAAAAAATTTCAAGTTTCGAACCGAGTAGAAACAAATGCCGATCGTGCTTCAAAATAAAATCCAGTAGCGGATCCATTCCTCAATTCCCTTTCCTTCCAATCTCAGCCTATAATTCAACATTCAACCACCGGCTCCCGCACAAACAATAAGCTTGACGCCATTGTTATAACCCATAGCTACTGACCATGAGAAGTCTCCAGGTCATTCAACCTACAGGACTTTAGTGCTGCCACCGAATCGGTACCGGTTTCCACATCAGTAAGTAATTACGGGAGGACGCAAAAGAACTGGATTTTGGACTGAAGTGGAAGTGTTATTAATGTTCTTTTTATTTTATGGGTAATCAGGATTATTATGGTTATGATTGTCATTATTTTTTGGGATGATGACCTAGCAGTTTTGACTGTGAAAAAAGAAAGAGTTCATGAAAAGATTGGTGTGGATGTAGTCCTGGGTTTGATTCCCAGAAATGACAAAGTATTATTGATTTGTGCCCCACGGAGTATGGATTTGTGCCCGATCGATGGCAATAGTAAATAGTTTAAAATTAAATAGGTGCGGCCAACGCAAATATTAAAAAAAAATGGGCTATTAAATAAGATTTAAAAATAACTGACGAAATGTGTGTGTACCTACTAATGTGGTCCTATGTGTAAAAATTAATTAAGGTATTTAAACTTCACATTAATGTTTATTTAAAGTATCCCACCATCAAATATGTGTCCAGTTCCTGACAGAAATATTATCGCATATAAATCTCTAAAATATTCTCAAAAGTATTAGATCAGTTCCAATAAAACTGGGTTAAATAATCGCTCAAGCAAATGGCTCCATTTCAAAATGAATGATTACGCGCAGCCATAATGCGTAAACGGTGGTTACAGTCCGTCTGTTGGAATTGCATAACAAAATCATTGTCATTTTCTAACACTCAACTGAAATGTTAATCATTTCGTGAGAGAATCTAAGTTCTTAATGAATTTGATTAACAGATTTTTATGCTTGTTATGTGAGTTGGTATGTTCTCTTTAATCAATTGTGATACTGACACATGTTCATTTCTAATTCTTGTTCATCATCATTGCACGCGTGATTCTATGTATTTACCCTTTAGTATTTAGGTAGGTAAAAGAAAATAAGCACTTTGTTAAAAGATTGCATCAGTAAAAGAAAGCCTAAAAAGTATAAACTGAAATTATACTTTACGTAATAAAGAACGTGCAAAAATAACTTAGTAGAAATTCCTGCATGGTAGGTCAAGTTCATTCAAATAGTTATACTGAGAAACGACTCCCACGATAAAAGAAATTTAAATAAAATAGCGAGAAAGGACATAAACCCATTCCAAGAAGCAATAAACCCAGAAACGAAATAAACAATTCATGCGTTTATAGCTCCAATAACAGGTGTGGCAGATTCTCTTCCTATCATTGCCCAACATACCACTAACTTTGGAAAACACGACAATGGCAAGGGAGTGGCCAAATCCGAAAAATATCGAACAATCGTACACCCAGTCAACTGTAAAGTCAGTGAAATTATGTATATACCACGCCATTGTTATTTAAACGTTTTCCGCATTTCATAACGGGCGCAATTAGAATAAAATGCATGCAAATTAAATATTAAAAGTCAAATAGCCCAGAGATCAGTTATGGTCAAGACGTAATAGTATTGCAAATATGAATAGAATTGGTTCACCGGATCCAATGCGAGGTATTTTTGCAACGGCCACATTGTTTGATAATTTCAATTAAACTAAGTGCGAGCAGTGTGAAACTTGACGGTTATAGAATAACTATTTTTTATTGTTAGGTCACTTTAAATAATAACTATTGTAGTTAGATTTACGACAGCCAGTTAGAAGAAGTCATTGGAAAAAACTGATACTCTTATTTAACATTCAGTCAAGTGAATCAATAACACTGTACGTTGTCTGGAATTCCAGACATTATCTCAACCTGAACATAATATATCGTCGTATCCTACGAATAATGCCCTAACGAACATAGGGGCTTTTTTTTATTACATATTTTTTTTTTCATATCATTTCTGAGCAGAAATGAAATATGGGGGGTATTTTAATATTAGGTACATAGAAAAAAACCCTCATGGTGATTGTGGCCGTGTTCTGTGGAATGGCTAAATTGCGTATGTATAGAAGAGACGAAGTCCTAATTACGTTTGTGTCTTTCTTCTACGTTCAAATTATGTTTTTGTCTTTTATTGGTCCACCACCGCCATTGTGGCCTCAACATTTCCTGAGATAAAAGGCGTAATTTAACTTATTGCTTAATTCCAGCCCTAATTCGCCTTAATACAACAGAGAATAAGGATTTAAGGGACAAAATGCGTATAAAATAAATTATCAATAAATTATCTTTATATTTAAATTAATTAAACATAAAAAAGTGTCTCCTGAAAAGTAGCTATTATGCAGTTACGCCCCTATTCGTAGGATACGACGATATTATTCAGCACGAACCAGCCTAGAAATCTTCGCTAGTCCAACCAAAGACAGTGAATGAATAGCTCCACAAAGGCAGGTGATGGGAATTATACCTCAAGGCGACGTACGTAATCAAGAACAATTTATTAAAGGTATCGGACGATCTTACTCTGGAGCTCCTAACTCCGTATAAGGCTTCGTTAGGAATCCGAAAATAAAAGCAAGGCTTAAAAGATTCGCCTCACTGCTCTTCGAGGCGGGCGTTCCGGGAACTGAGAATTAAACTGTGAGTCTGGACATGGCAGGTAATTTCGGAGAAAAGATGATGAATAATATTGTCGGATAATATTAATAATAACCAGGGGTACTTTAAGACAGGTGGAGGAACAATAATATAGCTAAATGGCATATTTATCTGACGACAATATTTAATCTTCAGTAAGTTTAATTTAATTAGTATTATGAGCTTGTGCTAAAATCACATTAACCTGTCGAACTATACATTCAAAACAAAAGGCTTTACCAGAGCATCCATTTCATTTGCATATTGCTTCATCTTATTCATTTTACGCCACATCTACATTTTGATTTACTATTTTGATGTCAAATCATTTTTCAATCCACTAACAGTCTTGCAATTACGTTCAATTCTACCTTGCTTGACTGATTTAAATACAAGTTATGATGCAATAAGTCTTCCAAGTTCCTTTTCCGTGTCTATAAAAGGTACCCTTTGCATACTAAGTGATTACCGGCCAATGAGCTCAGTTCTAATGTGAGGATGAAAGAAAGGTATAAAAACGAATGTATTAGCATTGGATGGAAATATAACTTCCTCTTTAGCTGCTGAGAAAGATTTCTCTCTTTAAAGCTTTTAGACAATGGTCTAATAACCTGCCTGTCTTCACTAGACAAAAGACATCCGCTTAGAACCATTTCTTCTCATAATTTTGTCTGTTGCAGATCTTTAAAAATATTTCTTCTTTTGGCATGTAGCAGTTTATGAATCAAGGTTCAGAATTCTGTCAGGGTTATTCATTTGGCCCATTAGTCAGGGATCCAATTTTATCACATTGGCATCTTCGAGCGCAACATATTTATGCATTGGTGGCGTCAGACTCAAAGTTATTGCTTTTCGGAACCAGTTTGTGGTAGCGCTCACGTTTGCACTAAAGGGCTCGCAAGAGGACAATATCAAGGACAAAGGTTTGCTGAAACCGAAGACTTGGTTGAATTTACTGTGTTATTCCCTGCAAAAGCATGCTTTAAAAAGAGTAAAAATTGTTATTTCTACAGTCGGAAGTAGAATTTTACCAAAGCAAGAATTTTAATCTTACATTTGCGACGTCTACATTATAATAATTTTTATTTATGCTAAAAATCGAAATTATTATGTTTCTACACGGCTTATTTTCGAGAACAACATGAGTCGCATACGATATGCGATGATCGAATCCTGACCTTTAGATTCCGGTTGTAATAGTTTATTTTACAACATTGACCTCTTGCCACCGGACCAACTCCCTGATTTCCAATGCAAATCAGGCAAATTCTACGTGGCTATGCTCATCTACAAGTTTATCCTGATCATATTGAGTGTCAGGTACATCTATATCTCCGTCACTACCTTCATTCATATCAAAGTCATTAATTGTCGAAATGTCTGTCATTTCTTTAGATGTCTTATCTTTACAATATTATTTGTTACAAGTTTTGTCGTTTTTGAATAAGTTTCTATACAAAGTACCATAGTTATTAACAGGTATGTCACTGCGGCTAAACGTGTTGATGAACTCAGCCTTTGTTTGTGCACGCACGCAGCTCGGTATCCACGATCGTTGTATTTATTTAAAGCTTTGAATTGTAATCAGATCCTGATGTTTGCTTTTGTCAATTACAGTAATGCAAACGTAATGTGTTTTGATTATGAGGCTCGGTAATTATGTTTTGTCAATTTCATTGACCTTTGGGATTTCCAACTCAAACTTTGAAACTGAATACCGCTGTGTACGGCTGACTAAACGAAATGACTTTTCGACTTGAAGTGACCAAGACTTTCCATGTGTGGGTGGTATTGGTATGTCTCTTCACTTTAACGTTTAAATGATTAAACATCCTTCAATAAATACTTAAAGAGTAAGCAAGATTTTGATGATACAGTTGAAGAAGTTTGAATCTTAAAGTACTAGACCATTAGTTTATTAAGATTTAAATCTGACGTTAATTGTGAAATTTAGAATCCAGCTTTTAATTTACAACTAAAACCACATTGCAGTTAACGACATCTGAAATGATTATCTCTACACAAATGCCATGTTGCAGATATCATTTTAAATCTAGATGAGATCTGATCTCGCATTAGCCTAGATTGTATCACTGCAAAGTAATGACAAGTGCTTTCTTGTAATCTGTTTCTTGTGGTATAAAGTATTAGTCAGCAAAAATTTGTAATTTTCCCTCGTGATTTGAAGTTATTTTACTTCAGGCAGTAGTTGCTTAAATGTTCTGTTTCTTGGAATGCCAAGTTGCTTAAATGAGGTTGAGTTATACTTTGATTATAAATTGAGCCTTACGACACATCAAAATATGTGACACGATATTTCTTATTATTTCGTGGAATTGTCACTACTCATCCGGTAATTTCGTTTACCAACCAATCCTCTTTTGGGATCATATGATTGTTTAAGTCCTTTTTGAAATTTATTTTATTTACAACACTGGGAGTATTCAGAATTTTCTAAGCAATAAATAACTTGTTTTATAAAACAAACAAACAAAACAGTCATACACCAAATCTTTAAAATAATGTCCCATATGTTACAAGACTTTATCGTATTTGCTACTCTTATACATTTATGTTATACATCTCCAATTTCACCTCACACAGTGCAAGTACGACCGGTGTATAAACATGCAATACCGTTTCGAAGTAAACTTTTTCATAAGATTATTCAAATTGTTGTCGTTAAACTACTTTCGATGCGTGAGAGTCGATTTGACAGAAATGTGGACTAAGTTTTGTGCGTGACTCTGTCTATACGCAAATTATGTGTTTTATTAAAGTATAGTAAGCGTGTTTGTTCATGGAAATTGTTTGATTGTAAAATCAATTACTACACTACACAGCATAATTTAAGAAGATACCTGTTATAATTTGGTTGTGTGCATTTCTTTTTCATCGCAGTTGTCTCGTTTACAATGTGACTGTAGTTTCAACTTTATGACTGACAACAATACAAAATTGCGTGTAATCTTAATATATATAAATTACGTGTCACGTTGTTTGCCGCGATGGACTCCTAAACTACTTAACCGATTTTAATCAAATTTGCCCACCGTGTGTAGTTTGATCCAACTTGAGAGATAGGATAGCTTACATCTCAATTTATAGTCGCAATATCATTATGTGACGCAGACGAAGTTGCGCGGGTCAGCTAGTAATTTTATAAATAAAAATAAGTACTGAGTTGCATTAATCGTTCTCAAATAAGCAGGATTTCGCAGGAGCTCGTGGCTAAACAATAACAGCCGCTCGGGTCGATCTTTAGGTTAAGCCGTGCTTGCCTAGGTTGGTCTGTGGATGTGTGACCACCCATTACATACCGAGTTTCCTCCGTGCCTCGGAAAGCACGTTAAGCCGTTGGTCCCGGCTGTCATTTGAAGATCTTTGACAGTCGTTAAAGTAGTCAGTGGCCCAAAAAGTCTGACAACCAGTCTTACCAAGGGGTATCGTATTTCCCAGTAGTAACTGGGTTGTGGAGGTCAGATAGGCAGTCGCTCCATGTAAAATACTGGTATTCAGCTGCATCCGGTTAGACTGGAAGCCGACCCCAACATAGTTGGGAAAAGGCTAGGCAGATGATGAAATAAGCAGGATTTAAATGATTCAAATGTTCATCGGGCTACTAGAAATTATCATCAGCCTACTGCCTAGCCTTTTCCAAAATCTGGTTTAAGAAAAACAGGGGCAGTGAATGTTCTCCATGCAAATGTATTCTGAATTATTCATTTATTATTTTATGAAAAAGGTAATAAAGTCAATGTCTTCTGTAGACACGTCCCTGCCGTTTCCTTTTTTTCAGCAACTTAAAATAAAGAAAATATTATGACCCTCCAAAAAGACAAAAATGCTCCATTTTTACGGCCGTGATTAGAGGACTGGCAGACAAATTCGAAATTTTTTTAGCATAAAATAAATTGATAGGAACCTACAAAAAGGGGGAATGCGAAACATCGATCTCGTCTAAATTCTATAGCTGTCCCTATCGCACTCTACGGGGTAGGCTTAACGCAGCGCGACGGTAATAGTTTCTTCAAATATCTGTTTTTCCAAATTCCTCGGAGACCCTGTTCCCTCCTAATTTTAATCAGATCGGCCATAATTTTCCTCATAACCTGTAACATAGTTGTTGTCAGTATTTTTCACTATTTCTTTACCGCCATTCTAAACATCAAAGTAAGCAATAAACCATCGACTAAAGACGCCATTTTCCCCTACAACATCATCTGTCATCGTAACTGCTAACACAGTGATGGTAACTGCCATAACTGCGCAAGAGCATGTACTGTATGCTGCTCCAACGCATCGTATCGACACATTACAACTTAATCGCTTAAGGTGGCTACAGATTGGTTTGATTTTTGACGATCGTTTTTGTCCCAGTTTCAGGCTTCTACAGATTTGCTCTTACCTATTAACGATCGATATTGAGGTTAAAATCAAGCATCACTTGTTGATTTATCGATCGACAAAAACAGAAAAATAAAGTATATGATAGGGGTAGGGAGTACAAAGTGCAAAGTAAACAACATAATAGTTTACTTGCATTAACCAACCAGCTAATGTTGGTAAAATTGTAACGTGTCGAACACAGCAATCATGCCATTGTGCGATATAACCCCAATAAGACATGGGATCAGTTTTCAATGCCGTTTTTTTCTGATATCTTCTCTGTAATATTTAAAATCTCTATAAATAAAAAACTATATAAATGGTGACAAACGACTAAAAATATTATGTTGACCACCACTTTTTTACGCATTAAGTGCCTACACAATTTAGTATGATCACATTGTGATGATTGTCGAAAACTGAGCAAATCTGCAGGCACCTTTACAGATTCGTATGGAATATTTTCTTGGAGAAACTCACACGGAAATGACTGGGGTAATAAAAGAAATAAGTGTATTAGATTGCTTTATTGGCTCATTTGATCGATAGTGGGGTTGCAAGCTAGTTTCTCGGTGCGAATTCTTTTAGTAAGACTTATTAATTTCAAAGGGCGTAAAAAGACTCTTAACGAAGCCGAAAAGCACTTGTTCTCCCCGTCATTGCGATCATTTTTTTTTTCTAGACCATACCTGGGAACCTTCTAGTTACAGAGATATTGGGGGTCAAAGTTCCAAGTTTACACAAGTTTTTTTTTGAAATACATGTTTTTAATGTATTTTTATTTAATGTTTTTTTTTACTTAGAACACCTTCACGACCTCTGTACTATGCAATCCATCCATCAGCACAACGTTTTGATGTCATGCGTTACATTGAGACCTAACGTAAAACGTGATATTTCACCCAAAAAAAAAAGTCGTTTTCCAGCAATAATTTTTGCGTAAAGTTACTTAGTTTGATGTACATAATGCTTGGTTAACGGCTTCGTGAAGAGTCTGTTTACACCACATATTTTAATAGATAGCGTAGGATATCATGCTTGACTTAAAAAGTCTGCCCATCACACCGCTTTTTATATCACTACTAAATAGGCTTTCGTTTGGCTGCTACTCGTCTTATGTGAAGCGATGATGCGGCCTAGGATGGAGCACGCTTGCCTAGAAGGAACCGATTCAATCGAACTTGGAATAGATCCAGATGAATAATGATCAGGGAACAGAGAAGCCGCAGCGAATTCCAAAGACTGGCGGTTTCACAATTGGTGTGGAAGCATAGCGCTTTGTTCGGGTCCATGGAACTTCAACCATATAACGGTGTCGCTGCCACGACGGTATTACTAACATTAAAAAAAAATTGGAGTGCTTGGAAGTACCAGTTATGTTACTAAGCACAGAACAGATAAATGAGGTCTACTAAGCACTCGCTGTGCCCGCGGCTTCGCTCACGTGAGCGCGTTTTCTTTTGGCATTATCAGGGAACATTACTTGGAAACTTTAAGTCGTAGTATATTTCTAACATATTCTACAAATAGTGTAATATACTGACTTGCAGGAGAATGATGATGATGATACCGACTTACTGTTAATTTAAACTAAAACCTGTTAGTACATCTTTGTTTAAGTACTAAACGAACTCGTAGTCAATTTCTAGGGGGAATAAATTTAGATTGCCAAATTACCATCGACACGTAAAGAGTCTAAAACTTTAATCGATATTTTAATAAATATGGGAGAAGAAGACATGCTGCGCCGACCTTAATAAATTAGGATAAAGGCAGGAAAATGATTTGATGATCTTTCAGTAATCAATATTAATAGATTCAGAACACAACTTGTTTACCATTCACTCAACAAACAGAGACATATTAATTGATATCCTAATGACTAGTAATTCATCTAACAACAGACTAACATGCAACTACGTAAAAAACTAAACATTTCACGGTACGGTGTGAAAAATCGCGAATATACCTAAGAGAAAAATACAGTCTCATGTTTTATACATGAACGAAATTAAATCACAGACGTGTTGATATCGTCTATAATAAAATATGAATATTTGGTATGAACTGGAAAAAGTAAGGTGTTGCGTCATTTGTAAGTTTCTTGTTAATTAATTAAAGTTTATTCTAATCACGTGGATAATTTATTTATATTTTATGATTTTAATTAATGTTTTAGGTAGATAAAGCACAATCACTATGAATCAGATATTTTAAGAAGAAAAATAGTCAAAAGTAAAATCCCATCCTGATTTTAATGCGACAATTGAAGAGAGGCAGACTTTCCGCGGTGGTTCTTGTTTCTGTATTCATATTTATTATTCTTCTTCTGGCAGAGAACAGACATACATAAGCTCACGCCCTTTTCCCATGGGGGTAGGCAAAAACCACAGAACGCCACCTGCTACGATCCTTACATACTCCTTTTGCCTCGTCCACGTTCATACATCTAGTTATACACGCACCTGACCTTTCTGAAGAACCTCACCAATGAAAGCAGAGAAATCAATCATTCATTCGTTTCTTATCTATAAATTTTGTAATAAGCTACGATTGTTTGATCTTAAAATCAATCAAAATCATGTTTATCAGATTTAGCCTTCTTTTGAATCGATTTTCAAAGCCTAGAAAAAAAAGGATTCTAGAAAAAAGAAGATTAAGCACTGAAATGTAACAATGTATGACAACCAGTCTCACCAAGAGGTATTGTATTATTACCCAGTACTAACTGGGTTGTGGAGGTCAGATAGGCAGTCACTCCATGTAAAACACTGGTATTCAGCTGCACCCGGTTAAGGGTGAATCTTGAAATTCGGCGTATTCTGTTGATTCCCCTTTTTTTTCGGATGGGAAATCATCAAATGACTTCTCCCACTCTGGGCAGAGCGGAAGGGAGGGTCAGACTTAAACTGACTAAAACCCATCCATGTTCCATCCTTGCCCTTTGTGTTCCAGGGCCGCGGTATCTCTTTTGAACAGTCCCGCAGCCCTTGCAGGCATCGGCCCTTGCGGGCCCCTCCCTGTTTGCTGACATCTCTTTGAGGCGCGCGTAGAACACAATTTATTTGCCTGCCCACAAAAATGTAAATTGCTCTATTTCGGAACCAGTCCGCCAAAAGTGATGCCTATTTGTTTAATGTGTTTATTTATAATTAAGTCAAATTTTATTGCCTGTAAAAATATCTATTCAAATAAATTGCGCCAGGGGAATCAACAGAGTACGCCAAGATTCACCCTTAAAATGGAAGCCGACCCAACATAGTTGGGAAAAGTCTAGGCGGATGATGATGAAGCGGTGGATCGTAAAGTAGGCATTACAAAAACTATGCGGTACTTAAATAAAATATTTTAAACTAGAATGTGCGATTACTCGTCATCTCGCCAACACAAAAGAGAAAGAATGTCTGCTATGTAACATACACAAAGATAAACAAAATACTTTCAACGTATGAGTAAAATTAAAACATTTCTACAAAGTGACCAATTAAATCAGTTACATAACTAATTAGCACTACATTATATAAACATTAATAATACTTCTATTGACCACACTACTTCTACTATACTTACTGACCGCTGTTGACCCTTCGCTACTGGTAGTTACTTGATTAAGAGATAAAGTTGAAAGTCTATTAAAGAAATTTAACAGATGTAGTAGTTTGATGTGCTGGCGTCTGTACCAGCCGCACGTGGGAGTTTAAAAGGAAGAAACAGTTTGGACAAATCTTGTCTGTAGATTTGTAGATTTACATTGACTCTCTTGATTTCGTAAAACTGTCTTAAGAAGTCACTCCAAAACCAGGAAAAAATAACAATTAAATTATTATGTAAATGTATTCAGTTGTTTTAAATATCACCTGTATTTACAAAATATCTTTTGGAACTCGTACATAAATAAATACATGGACATGAGATTGTCAGCCGTCTTACGAATGGCTCTAAAATTAAAAGTGCTAATTTACATACATGATTAAAATGTCAATTATTTTTAAATGTTTTTGTGGTCTAAAGCCTGCTGACGGTGAGGTATTGGGTTCGATTCCTAAGTGAAGCAGTGTTATTATGATTGTCCATCTGGAATTCAGAAGTAGCTCGTTTTTAGGGTTCTCTAATCGAAGGGTAACCAACGGGACCCTATTACTAAGCCTCTGCTGTCCGTCCGTCTGTCAGTCTGTCAGCGGCCTGTATCTCATTATTTGTAATAGGTAGACACTTGAAATTTTCACAGAATGTGTTTTTCTGTTATCGTTTTTCACATACATAAATAATGACTAGTTTTAAATAAAAAGTAACTTTAAATGTCAACTATTCTCCAGCTTCACACCAAGGCCTTTCTATTAAGTTGCTCAAGACCACTCAAACAAAGATGTCCCAACTGTTGTTTTGCCAACTTTTACGAAAAATGGACTCAAAATTAAATAATATACTTCGAGTTTACACTTGTAAATGTCAGGAGAACATTGAAGTCGGTTGTGCAAATGTGACCTTTGTTTTGAAAGCGATACGGTATGTTGATCAGATCGATTATGTGATAGGTGTGTAACTGTGCAGGGTCGTTTGTGAATTTGTCATTTTTTTTAAGCCATTTATAATACCAGTGAATTTTTAAATGACAAATCGCTCTAAATATCAATTTATTCTATGACAATTTACCTAATTCTTTTATTTAATATGAATGTTAATTGTTGATTTGTGAGGAGCTCGTGGCTAATTAACGACCGCCGGCCGGGTCGATCTTTAGGTTAAGCCGTGCTAGCCTAGGTCGGTCTATGGATGGGTGACCACCCATTACATACCGAGTTTCCTCCGTGCCTCGGAAAGCACATTAAGCCGTTGGTCCCGGCTGTCATTTGTAGATCTTTGACAGTCGTTACAGGTAGTCAGTGGCCCAAAAAGTCTAACAACCAGTCTTACCAAGGGGTATCGTATTACCCAGTACTAATTAATTAATTAGGTAAGTAGTAATTACTTATGAAGAGCTTGGGCTATATAAAAACAGCTGCTCGGGACAACCTTCAGGTTTAGCTGCGCTTGTCTAGGTTGGTCAGTGGATGGGGACCACGTTACGCCATTGGTTATCATTTGTAGGCCTTTGATAGTCGTTACAGGCAGTCAGTGAACTGACAACCAGTCTTACCAAGGCTTATCGTATTACCTAGTATGTCTAACTGATTCAATGATCTTCGATTTAAAACACTTAAATCACAATCTTAACAACAAAATTAGCAGCACGGTTGGGGCAGTAGCTGAGCGACTGCCTGCGGGTTCGATTCCCGCACGAATCAAATATTTGTATGGCCTACAGGTGTTCAAATGTTTGTAAAACACTCACGATACAGGAGAAATTTCTAGTGTGAAGCAACATTAAAAAAAAGATTAACAACAGTCAAATCAATCAAAATCATACGCATGCAAAACAAATGCTAATGAATCTTTCCTCATAACCCCATTACACTTAAACAAAACTTAATCAAACAAACTTGGCTTACACACTAACACCTATACACCTGCTTACCCCCATTCCATGTGGGTTAGTGGTAGCATGTACTTACTGGGACAAATCCAAGACACGATGGCCTTAAGGATAAGTTGGCAGAAAGATAATCATGATTGTTACTTAGTTAAGTCATTTATAATTACGATAACGTGAATTAGTAACTGTAGTTAAGGGGCCGGCGTACGATGAATTGTCCATACAAACGTAATACCAAAATCATTTTCAGTTTAAGCATGTTTCGACCTTATTATGCTGTTATTCGGAAAAAGACAGTGTTTACCTAGGTTTTAATTTAAAAAAAAAAATAATATTTACCTAAAACGAATTGTAAACAAATTGAATTTTCTCACATTTTTACAGTATAAATAAGCTGTTTTCATCTCATCTGTTCTAGATTAAAAACGGTAATATTTTTAATTTTGTTTATTTCGAATCATGACTTATATTGTTAAATTACACAATATAAAAAAAAAATGGAAAAGCATTGAGTTTTCATTCATCATTTTTGGTATCACGGCATACATTCAAATTAATCATATATATGTAATAATCACATAAATGTTCAGCGGTGATATGAATGAAATATAATTATAGAATAGTAGCTAGGTAAACACTATCCACACATGGCCCCCATGCGGCTTCGCAATGCGCCAGAAACTGTGAAACAGAGATAAGCATATTTTGACGGCTTTTTCCTTCGCACAGTGGAACGAATGTATGGGAGCGGTTGGACGTAGACATGTCCGAAAAAAAAGAGTAAAATTATGCCAAACTAATGATGCCATCTTATTCGATTACTTAATGCCTTCATAACTTGTGGTGATGAATTTCTTCATAACTCCCATATTTCGGGAGTAATTTGAGAAAATGTGAAATTTTACTATGAAAATGAGTGTATCGAGCTCTCTCCCTCCTGATTCCGGGCTTGTTTCAAGTAGCGGTCTCTAATATCATAATGCTAATACTAAGAGCTATATTTAATACTAAGACACATAGTGCGCCAAATGTGCACTTTCTGGGATAAAGAGTGATGTTTATTTTATAACACAATTTTTTTATTTTTTGTTTATTTTGTTGATTAAAACCGTTTTTCTAAAGGTTTACCTTATTACAATAACATTTCTGAGCAGCCAATTAGAGAAGATATAAGCTAATTAGAATATATAATTAGGGACTTAAGGTTTACATATAAAACTGATGCACTAATGATTACTGATAAGAACATTGCTATTATTTAATTACTAAATGGCTCTTAATACACTAATTTAGCATGCATCATTTACTAATTATCACAATAACTAATTACCTTGCAATATTTAACAAAGGATACCTGGGATACCTGGATTTTATATAAATAGGTCACTATTAGTAACTTTAAAATCAGTCTTGATTTACACCTCGTTGTACCCAAGCTAATCTCGCAATGTATTTTCCAAATTTTAATACAAATCTTGATATTCACGTTGCTTTTTACGCGCACATAAAGATTTACGCGACTTTAACTATTTGTTCAGTGTTTTAAAAGATAACAGTTGTGTTCAGTTATGTGAAAGTGCTGAAACAAGTTTAAAAGACTGGTGTCGTCGATTTTGCTACCGCATTTATGCAAAATGGACACAGTCTGGAAGAAGCACAGATAAGTTTCGGAAGAAACATGAGATTTGGCTACAGGCTGCAATTCAATGGCCGGAATTACAGAATGAAAATATGGAACCTTCTACAGAAAATATAAGTGACGTCATCGAGCCCATAATTTCTCCTGCTAAATCTGATGCTTCAACTTGTACACATCCTAGTCCTCGTAAATCTTTTGAGGACCTTAGTAACCGGCAAAAAAGAAGACGCACTGAAGATAGTCTTTCATGCAGCAGTAGCAGCGCTGAAATTATGTTTTCGGCCGAAAGGGCGCTTCAAAAGGCAGGACAAAGCGATACAGCTTATGTTATGAAATACTTGACGGAGAATCCAGAAGAGGCCTCAAAAATCAAAGCCTTCATTGAAGGTAAATCAATTCAGGTACGGGAAATATCCCCTTTGAAGGCATTGGCTCTTTATGTATCGATGAACTTATCGAAATGGCGCTATAACACTCTTCGGGATTTCAACACTCAAGAAGGAGCTCTTCAATACCCGAGTTACTACATGTTGGTTAAAGAAAAAATTAAGTGCTATCCGGCCAAAGAAGATCTCACAGTTACAGAGAGCTCTGCAAAAATCAAATTACAAGCCTTGATGGATTTAACCTCAAGAAGACTTATTAGGTCGTTAGAAACCCCTGTTGATCCCAATCAACAGCTCGTATTGACCAGCAAATGGGGTTTTGACGGATCATCTAGCCAAAGCATTTATCATCAAAGGACGAGTGAAGATGAGCAAATCGATCTTGCTAGTAATTTTATGATTAGTCTTGTACCACTGCGGCTCGTCTCAAAAGGTGTAACAATTTGGGAAAACGAGCGACCATCTTCCACTTCATTTTGCCGGCCAATATTGTTTAAGTTTATAAAGGAAACCAAAGAAAATGTGCAGAGAGAGATGGCTGAAATCGAAGCAGAGATTGAAGCCTTAACTCCATCCACCATCACTGATGGAATTAGTGTCAAACACCAACTGCTGTTGACAATGATTGATGGTAAAATTCATTCCATTATATCCGATACAGCAGCTTCAGTGTGTGACATATGCAAGGCTTGTCCTAAAGAAATGAATAATTTAGAGTTAATCAAAGATAAACACGCAAACGAGGACATGTATAAATATAGCTTAAGCACCCTTCACGCTTGGATTCGCTCAATGGAATGCTTATTACACATTTCCTACAAATTAGACATAAAATCATGGCAAGTAAGGGGTGATATAGCAAAAAGGCAAGTTGATGACAGGAAGAAAAGAGTTCAAGAGGCTGTAAGAAGAGAAACGGGCTTACTTCTCGATGTTGTGAAACAAGGCAGTGGATCCACCAACAATGGCAACTCGGCAAGGAGATTTTTTGAAAACTACACTAAATCTGCTGAACTGACTGGAATAGATGCTATGCTTTTAAGAAAAATCTGTGTGATCTTGCAGTGTATTTCATCAGGAGAGAAGATCAACGTAACTAAATTCCGAGAGTTCTGCTTTGATACTGCTAAGCTTTACGTGGAGTTATACCCATGGTATTATATGCCTTCTTCACTTCATAAAATTTTAATGCATGGGCCAGACATAGTTCAGAACATGTCAATTGTGCCCATTGGTTTTCTATCCGAAGAGGCATCTGAGGCTAGAAATAAAGATTTTAGAAAATATAGAGAGGGGCATTCTCGAAAGCATAGCAGTATCTCATGCAATGAAGATATTATGCACAATCTTTTACTGTCTTCTGATCCACTTGTTACAAGTATCCGTCCAAAAGGAAATAAGTTTGTAAAAAAATCTTCTTTTAAGGAATTTTATGAGCTTACGGATTCTGAGAAAAGTGATATCGAATTTGTTAACATAAATGATTTAGCGGACATCGATTCTGAATTTGAATTAATTGATGATGATGATGATGACGAAGATAATTAAATGATGTTATTGTTTTAAAATGTGTAACTTAGTAAATTAGAGCTTACATCTTAATTATTTATTGTACTTTTAATGAAACTAGGTAATTTATTATCAACTTACTTAAAAGTCATACTCTCATCAGTTCTTGTGAATATTTTTGTTAATATATATTTCTGTATATATATAATATATTTATAGACCTCTTAATAAGTCTGTCTGCGGTTTAAAGTAAATACAAATGGGGAAAAAACGTTTTTTTTTTTAAATTTTCATTTCCTTTTATCCCAGAAAGTGCACATTTGGCGCACTATGTGTCTTAGTATTAAATATAGCTCTTAGTAATAGCATTACGATATTAGAGACCGGTACTTGAAACAAGCCCGGAATCAGGAGGGAGAGAGCTCGATACACTCATTTTCATAGTAAAATTTCACATTTTCTCAAATTACTCCCGAAATATGGGAGTTATGAAGAAATTCATCACCACAATTTATGAAGGCATTAAGTAATCGAATAAGATGGCATCATTAGTTTGTCATAATTTTACTCTTATTTTTCGGACATGTCTACGTCCAACCGCTCCCATACATTCGTTCCACTGTGCTTCGCTTCGAATTGCAATTCCACGCGGCCTCCGCAGGGCTCTTAACACATTACAGTCAAAGGTACATTCGCTCTACGAAAACCAACGTTACTGCTATGACATAAAGATGCTATTAGTTTTAACGTATCTACAGCGTTGTGTGGTAGAACATACTAGGGGTGTAATTAAAACCTTCACCTTTGTCTTTGATTGACGTGAAGTAAACATTGTTTACGGAATTAAATTTTTGTAAACATCCTTTTTGTTGTTATCGGAAGAGATCAGTAATTTACTAGTAGGTGCAAAAATGCCAGCCTAACATTATCGAAATGCAAAGCCAAGGCCACTTCTCACACCATTTGTTAAATCGGAGTACAGTGGTCAAAAAAAAAAATGTTTGCTAAATAAACATTATAAAAGCCTGAAATTACTTTCAGAACTCGGCAACTTTGTTTATTTCATTGACCCTTTTGCCACCAACTTCTATTCTAGACACTTTCAGTGTTTTTGTTTGAAACACAATAAACATAGGTTTTACGCTGTGAATACGAGTAGGGGTATAATATAAGACTTATAAATTAACGATGGTCATCCTCATTTCAGCCGAAATACGCCGTCTGCTGGACATAGGCCTCCCTCAAAGGGGGGTTCTGCCATAATCACCACGCTTGGCAGACGGGTTGGCGATCGCAGTATGGTTGTTACAAAGGCACAGAGAACGCTGCTGCCCATTCTTTGGTAAGTTCCTTAGTCACCTCTTACGACACTCATGGGAAGATATGGGACGGGGCTATTCTTTACGTTCGACATCTTACACCAATATACACAATTAACGATGATATCATAAACGAATAGGTATTATTTATTATTACAAATAGGAGTACATAACTGGAGCCAGCTTTATCGTTGATCAATGGAAGATCATAATGTGATTGAGAAGAAATAAATTACAGGCGTCCAGTTTTCTCATTCGTGAGGAACGAGGAATCGTTTTCTATCATCAACATTTACGACTTCTACTACGTACTAACGGCAACTACACATTAAAAATAATAATCATTTTTAGGGTTCCGTAGCCAAATAGCAAAAAACGGAACCCTTATAGATTCGTCATGTCTGTCTGTCTGTCCGTCCGTATGTCACAGCCACTTTTTTCCGAAACTATAAGAACTATACTTTTCAGTATAACTATAGTGGAAAGTAGATGTATTCTGTGAACCGCATTAAGATTTTCACAAAAAATAGAAAAAAAAATAGGGTTTCCCCATACTTAGAACTGAAACTGATTTTTTTTTTTCAACCAAACCCATACTTGTGGGGTATCTATGGATAGGTCTTCAAAAATGGTGTTGAGGTTTCTAATATTATTTTTTCAAAACTGAATAGTTTGCGCGAGAGACTCTTCCAAAGTGGTAAAATGTGTGCCCCCCCTGTAACTTCTAAAATAAGAGAATGATTAAACTAAAAAAAAATATATGATGTACATTATCATGCAAACTTCCACCCAAAATTGGTTTGAACGAGATCTAGTAGTAGTTTTTTTTAATACGTCATAAATCGTAAACCGGTCTAATGTTGTATTGATCATGGTACGGAACCTTTCGTGCGCGAGTCCGACTCGCACTTGGCCAGTTTTTACAACTTTCGTTACTCTATTGATTACTGTGAAATCTTCTAAAAACTTTCGTCTGTCTCAAGTAAAAACTAACTTTGTCTTTCGTTTTGATTAAAATGCACGGTTTTTCGTCAGCAAGTTTAAGTTCATCTTTATTACACCGCGTTTACACCATGGGATAAAACATCTACATGTTGTTTTCGTTTGACGTTTCCGCCTAAAACAAGTTGTAAATAAGTTTTCGACAAAACTTGTAGAAACCTCACTAATATTTTAAGTTTTCTTTAAGTTATGCTACAATTTTATTGCAACAGAAAACAGTTAACAGTATGATATTTATGAAACAAGTTCCAATACATGTATGAGACATGTTTTCAGCACATGTTTTTGTTTTCCACCAAATATCACGATTTGTATGGAATGGAAACATGTTTTCAACATCAATAAGTTCAATAACATTTCAGTGTAACCAGGGTAACCCCCATGTTCTAGGGATTATTAATCGTTTTCCTTCATTGTTCTCACCCGGTTAATGTACGCAATTAGTGATGCGCAACACCGCAAAGCTTTTTATTAGCTTGTGATGTGAACCTCAAGCAACGTCTCATGAGGTCATTCTAATATTTAGGTATTTAAATATCACGTTTTACCTCCACTGGTGATCTCAGCAGACATATATTTAATCAGACATTTGTATGTACAAACTTAAGTCCGCTAAATAAATATTCATTGTTGGAAATTAAAATAAATACCTACCTATCTACATAAAAATGTCGGTGCTTTTATATTAGGCTGAATTCACTGTGTGTTGAGAAATTGCAACCATGACAGTGAATTGTCGTAACAATTTCAAAACTAAGTTATCTCGAAATCTTTACAATTATGAATATACTATGGGTGTTAGTCTACAGAAATAAGCAAGAACCGTGTGAATGCAGATAAGAGTCATCCACACAAAAAAAAATAAACGAATGATACAATTAACAGCAAAATGATAGCTAAAATATCTTACCAGAAAACGTGAGAAAACATCCGACCTTCTGGCATATAACAATCAGCCGTTATTAATACACACTGTCTTCGAATGTCACAAGCACAGGTCACGGTAACGGAACACAGACGTACATGCAAAAAGTGGACACGAAAAGAAATCAAACGATCGAACGCGATTGGCCGGTCGGTTAGAACGTTCGAATCCGAAATTCAAATTGGCCAATGGGAGGAGATCGCGCATGCGTACAGCAACGACGAACGCTTGTCGCGGACTGAGGTAGTTTCTCAAATGAGTGGTGGTTGACGGGCCTTCTCCATTCACACTGTCAAGTTAATTCTTACTGCTGTACACAATTCTCAACCTTATCTCTCTTTTTACTAGATGAAATTCCCCTTGTGTATTTTCGGTGCTTAAGACTATTTTTCTCAAAAAGAAACATATTGCCACCTCGGTCGCCTTTACATGCGCAGCATTTTTTGCAATGTCTCGTTTTAATTTTCTTCGTACATTTTTAAATTTTTATATAATTGTAGAAAAAAAGTGAATGAAATTATGGCTTACACAATATGTGTTTCAAAACTGTTACATAAAAAATGGGTAAAAAATACCGTTAGTAGGTATATAATAAATATTACATAAAATAAAACTTGGCATATATAAAAATATCCCCCCAACAAAAGAAAGTTTTTAGACTTAATTCTGCTGTTTTATGTAATAAAAATAAACATGAATTAAGATTAATATGTTTGTCCCAGTCGTAAGCGTTGATGTCTTTGTAATAAACAACTAGTCAGCTAAAACGTTGTCAAGGTAACCTACTTATTAACACACTTCATTGTACTTTAAACATTAAATACGCCTTCTTTAAGTTGCATTCTCAATGTGTCTCTCTAAATTATAAACAATGGTTACATTTTTCTTATTAAGGAATTTTACTAAAAATAATTAATGTGTGAAGAGCATTTCACAATAATAATTATTTAACCTTTTTTGTGGGGTTAAAAACCGCAGTTAAACTTAACACGGTTATGACTATTATTAATGTTTTGTAATTTAAACAATGTAGTGCAATTCTCTAAAAACTAGTTTTAAAATAAATTCCTTAGTTTACTTTGTACGTAATCAACTCTGTCGATCTGTCTGTCTCGAGAGCAGTGATAGACAGTGGTGTAACCGTCGGACTGCCTAGTCATAGGTCTCGAGTGCGAACCCAAGATACCTCTAATTTTTCGGGTTCATTGTATTCAGTGTATTATAAAGGGTGTAAAAAGACTCTTAACGAAACCGAAAGGCACTTGTTCTCCCCGTCATTGTGATAATTTATTTGTTCTAGACCATACCTGGAAACCTTCTACTTACGGCGATATTGGGGGTCAAAGTTCCAACTTTTTCACAAGTTTTTTTTGAAATACATACATGTTTTAATGTGTGATTTTTACTTTAAACACCTCCACGACCCCCGTAATAATCAACCATCTATCAGAACAAAGTTTCGAGTGTGTTACATTGAGTCCTACCGTAAAACGTGATTTTTCAGCCCAAAAAGAAGTCCAGCACTAATTTTTGCGTAAAGTTACTTCGTTTGATGTACATAGTGCTTGGTTGACGGCTTTGTGAAGAGTCTGTTTACACCCTGTATAATTATTACTAGCTTCGGTGAAGGAAAATATCGTGAGGAAACAAGCATGCTTGAGGGATATTTCTCGACGGCATGTAAAACCTATTCAGAGGTCCATGGGTGGCATAAAAACTCTGACACCAGGTTAGCCACTAACCACACGATAAAGAAGAAGACCATGGGAACTGAAATGTTAAATTCACCACAAATGATGACATGAGAGAACGTGGCAAATAATCCTACTCTCAGTTATTTACTCAAACACGAGAGTAAAAAGACTAAAAATCTCTGTCACCAGGTTAGGGTGTAGTACTGCCTGGCCGCGCCACAAAAGCTATTTATTAAGCTATTACAAGGTGTAAACAGACTCTTCACGAAGCCGTCAACCAAGCATTATGAACATCAAACTAAGTAACTTTACGCAAAAAATAGTGCTGGGAAACGACTTTTTTTTGGACTGAAAAATCACGTTTTACAGTAGGACTCAATGTAACGCACTCCAAACATTGTGCTGATAGATGGACTGAATATTAAGGGGGTCCTGGAGGTGTTTAAAGTAAAAATCTTAAATTAAAAACATGTATTTCAAAAAATACTTGTGAACAAGTTGGAACTTTGACCCCCAATATCTCCGTAACTAGAAGGTTCCCAGGTATGGTCTAGAACAAAAAAATGATCGCAATGACGCGGAGAACAAGCGCCTTTTGGCTTGGTTAAGTGTCTGTTTACACCCTTTATTTTCATTATTGTATTTACATGATTAAAAAAAAATCTATAATAGTTTACGAGAAATTTAACAAGCAAATAACACGTACACTGCAATCAATAGTCTAATAATTTACAAACTCATTGGTGAACAAATGTTCGCCTATTGTTCGATTTATTTATCATTAGAAATACAGCAAACAGTTATTGCCTTTATGAAAAATATCGAAACGTTATCTGTATCGGTTAAACCAAAACAGTTTTGCAACTACCTACATTATTACCGTTTTTCGGTGAATTGTAACCACGCAGGTTAGGCACTCATGGATGGGCCGTTATCCACAATACCCGGCCCAGTGCGGTTTGATGGTTGACACAATCATGTCTTCCAATATTTAGTTTTAGGACATACCAGTTTCCTCACTATGTTTTCCTTCACCGTTTTGTTTTTACGCTTTTTTTCGGATTGGAAATCATCAAATGACTCCTGCTCTGGACGGAAAGGAAGGCAGTGTCAGACTTGTACTGACTTAAACCCATCCATGTTTCTTCCTTGCCCTTCGTGTTCCAGGGCCGCGGTATCTCTTTCGTACAGTCCCGCAGCCCTTTTGTTTTTACCCTTGTACCTATGTATTGAAATAATAATCATGGCATTGTCTGAAATAACAATCTTACTTTTAGATGTATTGAAATAATGAAAGATTATATCAAGAAAAACGCTCTTGCAGCCACTTGTTTTAAAATTCAACGGTATTTAAACACGAACATACATATTCACTGATAAACACGCCTGTTACCCCCGTAGGGTTAGGCAGAGGTGTACCTAGTAGTACACCTACATTTCGCTAGTTATGTTTAAGTCCCATGTAATAGGGGGCGAGTCTATTGTCATCAACCGGGTACAAATCCAGACTCCGTGGCTGTTACTGAGAAATTCCTGGTGGAAAAAACCCAATAGCACTTTGACCGACCTAGGAATCGAACCCAGGACCTCAGGCTCAGCAGTCGCGCTTGCAACACTCGACCAATGAGGCAGTCAAACAGGTAAAATTCCACATTATAATTTGGGTACTGATTTCAACATTTTACATCAAAAATCAGTACAGGAGCAAATCTCTTAAGTCATAATCGTTCCAATTTTCAATTTGACCATTAAAAAGAAAAAAATAAGGCCTTGAGGTTTTAAGCAAAGAGGCTTAAATGCAGAGGAGTCACTGCACTAGGCAAGCGCAGATGTTATTATTATTAATCAAGGAGAATCCGAAAGATCTACAAGATCTTTACTTATCCGTTTAGCAAACATTCTTAAAAAAAGAACATTATTTTAAAAACAAGACAAGATCTCCCATAAAAACGTTTCGCTGAACTAATAAGGCACATATCCATTTTCAATCACAAGTCGGACTGTTATGTATTCAAAGTCAACTAACAGATATGGATACAAATATTTGTGTTACTTAAACGGCTATTTAACTAATCAATAAAGAAATATTGTTTTATTTAGCCCTAACATAGTGAACTATAAAAGGAACTTGTCGTAATATTTAGGTTCGATAAATCACGTGATGGTTCACATTGACCAAGTTAAGCCCTCTAGGGTCGGTGTTTACTAGAGAAATAACATAGGATGGTTGTGACACTATCGTGTTTACTCTAGTTAGGCATGTTTTTTTATGGGAATTTCCATGAGGATCTAGAAGAAAATGATTGTTATTTATTTACCTGATTAATTTTTTATTTACCTTTTATTGACATAATTCATTTTTTATAAAAAAAATTGTATTGTTTGCTAATGTACCAAATTTAATTGGATAATTGAATTTTATTTTAGTTTTGAACTGTTTTGTGTTGGTTTTTAATGAGTTTGGACTGGAAGCCAATGCTGTAATGCGGAGAAATTAGTAAGTAGATATTGTGAGGGAAATAATGAGTATGAACGTGGATAGAGTAGGAGATCACGACTTATAGGAGAAGCATCGAAGGAGAAAAAATGCTGCGTCCATTTCAAATAACGAGGCAGGCGAATGATGCAGGAGAATAATGATATCTGTAAATAAACAATACATTTATTTTAAGGGAATGCCTCGTTAGTCTAGTGGTCGCAAGCGCGACTGCTGAGCATGAGGTTTTGAGTTCGATTCCCATGTCTGGCAAAGTGTTATTGTGTTTCTTCCATCAGAAATTTCTCAGCAGCTGCCATGGAGTCTGGATTTGTGCCCGGCCGATGGCAATAAGGTCGCCCCCTTATTACATGTGACTTAACCTTGACATGTGACTTTACTCGCGAAATGTTATTAGTTATTTAAAAGTGGAAATTGCGCAGGTTGAATCTAGTGTGATAGGTAGATATTCAAATTTAAAATACGTATGAATAAAACAAATGTCATGTGTGTCACTAAAATGAAAAGCAGATCAGAATAACATGTAAACATCTCAAAAGTAGCTTCAAATTCTGTTAAACACTCAGCGCTTCTTCTTCACATTTTCGTCCAAAGGTAGAGGTGTACCTAATAGTACACCCACATTTTGCCAATTATGTTTAAGTGTCATGTCCCATGCAATAGTTGGCGAACCTATAGACATTTATCGGGCACAAATCCAGATTCAGTGGCGGCTACTCGTGACAAATTCCTAATGGAAAAACGCAACATCACTCTGCCCGATCTGAGAGCCGAACCCAGAACCTCGTGCTCAGCAACAAACGAAGCAATCAAAAATAAATAGACTGAACAATATCAAAATACAAATAAAAATAATCTGAATTCCAAACATTCGAAATACCTGGACTTAAGAAAAGGGCCCAACTTAAAACAGGTACCATGACCTGTTATTGGCCAAGCTTCTGAAATGTGCTCGCAATTACAATTAAAAAAATCGACGCATTTTGAGGTCTGTCGAAGTAAAACTTAGGTATGTAAGAATATCAGAGAAAATTAAATATACTCTTAAAAAAAAACTAGAAAATGTGGTCGATATATAAATTGAACTAGATACATTTGCTTTCTTTTTTGCGTACGCATAAATTTTTGAATTTGAGTATTGACATACTTTCCAAAAATGTCGAAATCTAGAATCGATGCTGATTTTTTTTATCAATAAAATTATTATGTAATCAGTCAGACAGACAGTAACTAATTTCGGATTTTTTGTTCAAGAAACCAACGATAGCCTCATTTATAAATGGCGACAGTTATGACCATTATTAAATAATTGAAATAACCTATCTAAGCCTGGCAATGAAATTACAGAACACAAATCTTCAGAACTTAAAGAATCAAGATTTTACAAAACCACACCCTAAAAGTGAGAAGATAAACAAAAACTTGTTTCTTTGGTCGGTAAGTTTGAACCAACGGATGGCGGAGGTCGCCGGGCAACATTCCATATCAATGATTATTTTTAGGCATTCGCTAATAACAGCCGCAGATTATGTGGCTGTGGTTGCAGAAAAAAACAACATTGAAGGTGATAGTCAGGTAGATAGAGGTACGAGTAGAATTAGATAATGTGAAGATAGGCAATAAAACTTTTTGAACTGTAGATGCAAGATTTGAGAATAGTTATGACTTAGAGGAAGAGGATTTTGTAATGGAAGACGATAGTTCCGGATACACAGCATCAGTTTTCAAGGTCATACTGGCACATTTTGACGTCAGAATTTCCATAGTTACAACTTGTAGACCGTATACATACTCATACATGTTGCTACGTACTAGCCGGACCAAATATAAGTCGTCGATACGAGGAGACTCAGAATCTAGGTGTATTCCCGCTCCTTGGCCCCACTGGTGCGGTCAACGGGCAAAATCAAAACCGTCGTTTCGTTGGCTACTACCTTGAGATCAGAAAATGAAGGAATGAAACAAACCAAACAAACAAATTAATAGACATTCCAATCCATACAGTTTGACAGCTCTGATCACAGTCTTGGATTGTGTGGCTCTTACAATTATTTAATCCAATAAATATTTTTTTGGGGTCATCGCTGGACTTACCTACTGGTCTGATGAGCTGACCAGCAGTGGACCTCTTTCGACTAAATTAGAATGTTAATGTTACGTCAGGTTTGCTACTTAGGTTGAATACAATAAAATTATAAACATAATGAAGAGAAGTTTGACCACAACCTCGTGTCAAAAACCTAAACTTTGGGTTGCTAATAAACTTACAGTTATATTGTACCACATAATATTAGTATTGCCTCCAGCTTACATCGGCCGTTGAACTCAAAATATAAATATAATAGTTGCGTGCTGAAAAATACGTAACGCGATCAGACATGACCGTTAGGTTAGCTGTGTGCCAGTTATGTTATGGAATACCATCCCATCACGTCTGTTATAGTAAAAAAAAAGGTTTTGGTACCTACACCCGACATAAGTCTGTTTCCGCTGATCGGAAGTCGAAGTATATAAACTTGCTGATGGCAGTTTAGAGATTGAAGACGAGAAGTTGATATGTCAACAATGACGCATCAGTTAAGTCCTTGATGAATGAAAAAAGATTGTATATAGCACAGACATATGTTGAAGTGGATGGGTGGAGTGACAAGTATGGTTAAAGTAAGAAATTAGTATATTAGAGGAAACTAAAACGTTGATCCGGATACATAGAAGTTGAAATGGAATCGTCTGTCTTGGTATGGTCATGCAAAGCGGAGGGATGAATAGCGTGTGACTAAAAGGGTGTTCATTATTAATTTTGATGGATGGAGAGGAAGAGGGAGACCAAATCAACGATGGATTGGGTGATATGAAAGAAAAAGGTGTAAATGATGCCGTGACGTCTAACAGGGCAGAATGGAAGAAAAAACATCTCTTGCTTGCAGACGCATTGAATGCCGAAAGCAGGAAGGGTGGACGCATACTGAGTCGACAAGTTTCCAAAGAAAGAGAATCCGTAGTTAAAACATTGTAGTACCAACGGTAAATGTTTTAAAAATAGTTTGCGACGGACAACCTTGATAACAAAAGTGTACTTATCTTAAGATTCTTGGGCAAACAAGTCATCAAAACTCGTAACATCTGCTATTTATTTTTTATTTCTAATAATTTCGACATGGATATTTATCACAATAGTAGAAATAATATTACATATTACAACACCATTAATATTCATGAAGTAGAATTTATATAAATACAGATTGACTAGATGTTAATAAACATTTGAATAACCAACAGAACATATAAAGCAACAATAGTAAATACTGTAGAATATAGATCCTATTTCTATTATAAATAGAACTAAAATAGTATTAGTATACATTAGGCCTTCCACATAAGGCTAAAGGAAGAAATAGATTATTGAGATTCTCGAACTCTAGTAGGAATGTTATATTAACTTTGTAATGAATCCGGTACAGATAAAATAAATGCAATACCAACAAATAAAAAAGAAACCGAATTTTAATAAAACGATTGATGACATCTTTGGAAGAGTAGCATTAGTAGAAGACCACAATTCACAACTACTTACCTATAAGTACGAACATAAAAACAGGTTAGTTAAAGGCCTTAAATCACAATAGAAATCACTAAAGAAGAAACATCATTATTACGTGCTAGTAAGTACAGAATACTATTTGCCATTTATTTCGTGGTTAAATAACGAGTGGATCGTCAATGTTAAGTAACGCTTGCGGTCATCCATCCAAGGACGGTCCTTGGATGGATGACCATTCCTAATATACCAAGAAATGAAACCCTCTTTGAATGTCATGTTAAGCTGTTTTTCTCAGATGTCCTTTCTGATATTTTTGACAGTCGCTTCAGGTAGTCACACGCTTCTTACTTGGACAACCAGTTTTTTCAAAAGGTATATACAAGAAGTAATGCCAAAAACGCAATAGCTTGTAAGGTGATGATTCAAACCTGGCCAACTTCCTTAAGAAAATTTTCAAGGAAAATTGTTCGAAAAAAATTAGGAACTCGTCATACTAATTGCGTCAGCAGATAAATACGATATTTTGTATGGGAAGTCCATTTTTTTATGTACTCCTCCTCTACCTCTTCAAGGTATTGTGCTTTTTGCATTACACCCTGCATAGTATTAACTACTTAGTTATTGGGTAGTGGAGGTGAGATAACAAGTTAAAACTGGAAGCCAATTCTTGGAAGAAGCCTAGACTGATGATGACTTCCATCATAGGTTAAAGAACAGATGGTTTGAATTGCCATCAGTAGACACAAAATTGATAGTCTAACATTCATTTAACGAATCCTAAAGATTTGTTTCTTATGACATTTTATTTTAGGCCTTCTAACATTTAATTCTTCGATTTATATTTTAGGTCGTGGATCATTTACATGGTTCATTTGATTCAGATCTTCTTTTTGGTCAGGAACCAGGTCTGCATCGGCTCTGCCTTCCCTTTCATGGACACGTGGCCACGGTATGTTAGTTCGAATCTTTCATCGTAGTTATCTTCTCGCATCAGATATCTGAAAAGAAATGCATTGGGTTAATTGGATTCCATGGTAAAAGTTTTTAAAAATGGTCTGTAAGATGAATGACCTTTCTAATTTTGCTTATTGTTATTATTTATGCAACTGATTAATGCGATATCTCTTTTGAAGCAACACAATATAAAACTAACAACCAACTTCAAGAGTAACTAACTAGTACATTGGTTGCAAGTACGAAGTGTATATTATCCTTTAAGAAACTTTCAGTGACTGCTTAGAGTTTGGCTTTGTGGTCAGTTAATGGAAAATCGCTCTCTATTACGTAATTATACTACAACAGATGAAATGTGATACAGTCACATTTCATCTGTTGTAGTATAATTACGTGTAACACGTCTATACTTCAATACTTATTTATTATTCTTTACTTTACTTATTACTTATACTTATATATTTATTACTTATAACATTATAAAGAGGTAATATTTGTTTGTATGTAGGAGGTAATCTCCGGAACTAATAATTCAATTCTAAAAATCCTTTCACTCGCAGAAAGCTACATTATTCGTGAGTGCTATAGGTTATAAATTATATTTATATCATACATAAGCCGAGTTATTACAATTTTTGCGGACCGTTTTGTACCTGTAGTCGGAGGACGAACGCCTGCCCTTTATAGAAGACAAAAAAAAAGTATGACTTCCTATTATCTTGCGATTATCGCACCTATAAAATAGACTACAAGTACTGAGTAAGGCTTCTCAACATAAAGGTAAGAGGATTATACTGCACTTGCAAGTATTCTTAGTACAACCGAGGGGTGAAAACTGATTTCATGGTTATTCTTTCGCCAACAAAGGTGGTGGAAGGTTCCCCCTTGAAATAAATTCGCCAAATTAAGGTGATCAAAACGTAAACAAAGAGAAAGGTTTACAAACGTAAAACTTTGTTACTGGTGCCAATAAAATAAACGATAAAATTAAAAGTCAAAATGATGTGAAATGTCTCAGAAATTGTAGTAAAACTATTCTATTTGTTTTGTTTGAAAAATTGTTGTGATCATTATGGATACGTTCATGGAGTATTATTTCGAAGGAGTGTTCAGTAATATGGATCGCGACGGTTTGAACGAGAGGTATAAACGGCGGGAACTCGTCGAGTACTTCAATACTGTCATTGCTGGTTGTGCGAGAGGTTATATTTTTATTATTTATATTTTGTTTGACCTTTTGAGCTTCAATATTTTTGCTCTTCTATCTTACACTGTTTTCTTGATCTTGTAATTATTTAACTAAGAGATTTAAAACATCGTTATAGAGCGTACAATGGGTGTATCATACAATAATTTTCATCTCTAACATTTTCGATTTTGACTCACCAATTCTACCTGACAAGTGGGCGGCCGTATGACACTTCCACCCATATCTATAAACAATTAAGTCAAGTAATTACTTGAGTAAAAGTAATTATTTAAGAAACGATTTCTATTCTGTAGGTCAGTAATTTCTTGGAGTTAGAACTGTCAAAAGTTATAATTCTTAGCATTGCTTTCTTTGACGGTCCTTACTTCGTTTAAATTCGGGTCTACTACATTAAAATGTTCGCATCAGTAATTATTTAAACTCAAGTAATTACTTTAACTTGACTATAGATACGGGTGTTAGACAGAGCGACTTGGTACTAAGTATAATTAAAATTTGGACTACGATTTCCTTCATCTTGCCCCGCCTATCGCTCCTCAATATTTGAAAGTCTTTATTATTTAAGTATTAAAAGTGCTATCATGTTCATTATTGCAGTTTTAGAAGTTTAAGAGTACAAGATGAGAATGTTGAGATGGATGTGTCGAGTGACAAGAATGGATAAAGTAAGAAATGAGTATATTAGAGGAAGTTTGAAAGTGGCACCTGTTACAGAAAAATTGAAAGGAAGTCGTGTTCTTGGTATGGACATGTAATGAGGAGGGATGAAACGCCTGTGACTAAAAGAGTGATGGACATGAATGTTGATGGATGGAGAGGGAGAGCCAGGCCAAAGAAAAGATGGATGGATTGTGGGAAGACTGATATGAAAGAGAAAGAAGTAAATGATGCCGTGACGTCTGACAGGGGAGAATAGAAGAATAAAACATGTTGCGTACAACCCCAAATAGAATGGGATAAGGGCAGAAAAATTCTGGGACTCCTTGTTATAAATAATAAAATACATATTTCAGGATTTTTAGAAAAAATAAATAAAAGGCAAGAAAAAATTAACATAATAAAAAAAATATTTTCTTAAGCATTTTACACATTTACAGGCCCTAACTTCACAAACTCTACACCTCCACAGTTCCTAAAATATTGATCGTAGAGCAAAAATAAATAAGACCAAATTTGTAGAAAATTTAATGTAAAAACTTTTATCAGAAGTACTCATAATGCTATTCCTACTGATATTCGAGATATGAGCAAAATCCTGAAAAAAGGTACCTTCAACCCCCCCTACACCCTCAGCACACCCCCCACCCTTGAGGACTTTTAGTATGTTTATCTGGATACCGCAAGGTATAACTGTACCAATTTACAAAACTACACGAATTATTTCCCCTGATTGCCCATATTCGGCTTAATTTGATCGGACTACAAACTACCCGATAAAGTTTTAAATCTATTAAAGAAGACAGGTTTAGTAGCTTGATGTGCTAGTCTGTACATATGAAATTTAGTAGCGATTAAAGTTATCGATTGCGTATAGTTTTGAAGTCACCACTTGGATTGTGGTTTCAGTCAACCGATTCAAAATTGTTATTTGGCGAGTTGGATTGCATTTTGTTAGAAAGCGGTCCCTGTGTGTGGGTCACCTGACGACTCATAAACTACTCATCCTTTATAGTATTTCACCCCCCAGTTTCCGAAAGGTCCAATTACTGATCAGACTTTGAATATAATAAAGGGTGTAAACAGACTCTTAACGAAGCCGAAAGGCACTTCTTCTGCCTTTCATTGCGATAATTTTTTTGTTCTAGACTATACCTGGGAACCTTCTTGTTACGGAGATATTGGGGGTCAAAGTTCCAACTTTTTCACAAGAATTATTTTAAATACATGTTTTTAATTATTTTTTTTTACTTTAAACACCTCCAGGATCCGTTACTATTCAATCCACCCATCAGCACAATGTTTTGCGTGCGTCACATTGAGTCATACTGTAAAACGTGATTTTTCAACCCAAAAAAAAAGTCGTTTCCCAGCACAATTTTTTGCGTAAAGGTAATTAGTTTGATGTACATAATGCTCGATTGACGGCTTCGTGAAGAGTCTATTTATACCCTGTAGTTTTGAAGTCACGACTTGGATTGTGGTTCCAGTCAATCGATTCAAAAATGATATTTGGCGAGTTGGATTTCGTTCTGTTGAGTAAGCGGTCCCTGTGCGTGGGTCACCTAACGACTCGTAAACTACTCATCTTTTATAGTATTTCAGCCCCCAGTTTCCGAAAGGTCCAATTACTGATCAAACTTTTAATATAATATATTACTATTTCACTCTCTTTCTCTTGCAGGTCAAAACCATTCTGACAACACATCATGCAAGAATTTTGTGTCGTCAGCATTGAAGTACCACAACAACTGCAAAACGCAAAACGGGGAAGTATGCCGAATGGGGAAGTATCACAACCTGTTGTATGTGGCCATGAAGCTTGCCTTTGATTGGAGCTTGCAGGATAATGAGGTGATGGCTGCGCTATTGGACGAGATATACGCCTGTGAGAAGACCTTTGAAAGGATATTTTTGGGTATGTTGATGTTAAATGTGTTTTTCAGCTCAAATATGATACGTGACTCGACTCCAGAGGCAGATAGTATTTCGAATAATTCCCGATTACACATAAGAATTAAAACGGTGGCAGAAAACATTGTGATGAAACCGGCATGTCCGACAACCAGCACTCTGAGACAAGTGGAATTCACCGCAGTTGGTCGGCGCGTGCGTAGTGAATTATTGTCCACCTACTCCCACAAATAACTGTGTCCCAGCAGTTAGGCCGATTATGCTATAGAAACATAGACAACTGTATTTACCACGACATTTTGAATGTTCTGACTATAATGATCATTTGTGATGATCCAGTACGCTCATATGGCGCTGTTACAAGAAACTAATGAGACCTTATTTGTTTATCCAGGAGCAATATTCGGCACATCAGCACCATACTTCTTAGCTGGTTGGAAATCAGACTTCATGGACAAAGAAGAAAACGTACACGCTCTAGTTTTCTACCTAGACCATGCAACAAATGCTAACCTCGAGTACAAAGAAAATGGAAAGAATTACCGTTTCATAGATGTGCCTTTGGAGAGTTGTGGACATGCTTCTCCAGTGAGAGTCGTGATACAGATGGGAGCTTCAGAAATGCTGATGATACTATTAAGATTTGGAGCTAGAATAACGTCAGATACGGCTTCCACTAATCCAATAGAGTCCATATTAGATCGATTGAACGAATATAACAGAAAGTATCCATATGAATTAGTATCTTGTCTAAAGCTAGCTATGAGAGCTGTCCCAAGGATTTCTTTATCAATAAACAAGAATTTGTTTAAAGAACTAGAACTGCCTGATGATTACAATTATCAAAGGAAACTGATGCTGGAGAAGTATGGAGATATTCTGTCGGATCATCTAGTGCCATCTTCTAGATGTGGATTGAAACCGGTGGAGTTAAAGCATCTGGCTAGATGTACGATCAGACAAATGCTTTGGCAGAATTTTGAACTACCGTTTGGGATACAGAAATTGCCTATTCCGTTAACTTTGCAACGATATTTAGATCTGTGTGAAGATTAAATTTATGTACCTTTCTTTTTGCTACTACATAGTTATGTTATCTATGTATTGAAAACGACCGATTAAAATAATTTTTCGAACATTTTCTTGTTTTGGTTAGTTCTTCTCTTTTCGTTTCAGGTATTCACAAGACACACTGTGCGTCTAAAGTCAAATCTTTCGCAAAAGATTCCTAATAAATAAAAAGTCCCTTTCATTCTTTTTGGAGGCCTACCTATTTTACTCAAAAATACTGTTACTCATCATATTATTATCATCATTATAGAGACTAGCGACCCGCCCCGGCTTCACACGGATGCAATGGAGATATTAACCTTCCTCTTGAATCACTCTATCTATTACAAAAACCCGCATCAAAATCCGTTGTGCAGTTTTAAAGATCTAAAGGGACAGACAGACAGCGGGAAGCGACTTTGTTTTATACTATGTAGTGAGGAGACTTTCTTAGCGTCGTTTTCAAATGCATGATGAGCCTGTTGTATCCGCTTATAGCTTTGACTTTCCATTATTTTTCCGTCTTTTGCAATTTGAGCTCTATCTTTAAAGTAACAGAAGTCTAACCATTTAAAAAAAAACAAATATTTACCCATAAGTATCCTCGCTAACGTTTATAGTGCCCGGTACACCAGTGGTCTCGCAGCGGCTGGTCAAGTTGACCGTGTTCCCAAAGAGACAGTACCGTGGCATGCGGTGACCGATTACTCCTGTCACCACCTCGCCGGTGTGGATGCCGATTGTGATACCCTGGGGAAGGAATTAGTATAAGTAAATAAAAGAGAAACGAGGCTTCCATTTTTTTTATTTTTCAAAACTTTGCCCTGCACTAGAAATATCTGCTGTATCGTGGGTGCGTTTACAAATATTCCAACTCATATACACAAACAGACAGACCCGGAACAACTACCTGTAGGCCAGACTAATATTTGTTCCGTGCGGGGATCGAGCCTGCGACACGCAGTCGCTCAGCCACTGCGCCAACCGTGCCGTCATATTGAAAAGACTAAAAATGGATAGAAGATAGCTAACTCCTAAACACATGTTGTGTTTGGCACCTCAGCCAGCACTCTGCTAGCCGGAATATGGACCAACTAAAGGTGCGATCAAACCGACTAGACTTGATTCCGGACTGAACTGTAGACACTGAACTTTGACTGATAAATTATTGAAATATAAAAATCCGGTGTCCGTTGTACACGCGGTGGTACATCAAACTTTACATTTCCAGTATAACATGGCCTCCCTTTGTATATATTTCATCTACGATGAGAGATCTGCATCAACTGGTTTTTTATAGCTTGATCAGCCGTCGTGCGTACTAAAGTTCACATTCCAGCCGGACCATAAGGACTAAAGCCGGGTAATGAAGAGAGAAAAGTAAAAAAAAAAAACTCTGTGGTACATCATAGGCGTTCTCATAAACAACACTGTTTATGGGAAAACTAAATTGAATTGCAACTTCACAACTATAGTTTATTTTTGTATCTCGTTTACTCTGAAATAAATGGTATTCAATTCTAGCCTGTCCCCTTGCTGCCTCCCCCAGCGACGCCCTAAGCCGAGGCTCGTATCCCACAGGGTGTGCCCTTAGCGTGTGGTCGCTTAGTTCATAGTTCATGCCCCTGACTGGAGGCCTTAACTTCAAGGCATCCACAGGATTAGACCGGTTAAGCAGATAAAACAAAGCTCCCAATTATTAAGGAACTGATACAAAGATTGAATGCTAGTTACTCACAACAGGTTCTCCATCAACGGTGACAGTCTGAGACAGATCCATCATCTCTAAAGCAAGAAGAGAGATGTGTTTGGCGTGGCCCACCTCGTACTCCGGCAGACCAGATACCGCCATATATTTGTCGCCAACTGTCTCCACCTGCAAATTAGATTCAAATGTATGATTTATTTTCCTTGGGTAGTGAAATCTATTTGCGAGGAGTACCAGGCCATTTGAGAGCAGCGGTGGCCCAGTGGTAGCGACCCCGACTTACGAACAGTAAGTCGTGGGTTCGAACCCAAGCAGGCACATTACTTTGTGTAATTTATTACATCAGAACTGCTCTCAAAAACGGTGAAGGAAAACATCGTGAGGAAACTGTCATGTCCTAGAACCAAAAATTCGAAGACATGTAACATCTGCCAATCCGCACTGGGCCTGCGTGGATTATAGCCCATTCCCTCTCATAAAGAGGAGGCCTGTGTCCCAGCAGTGGGAACATTATAGGCTGATGATGATGATGACCAGGCAATCTTACCTTATAAACATTAGGATTCCTCTTCGGATCGGTCAGCACATCGAACGCAGTGTACAAATCATTAAGCATCCTGACGATCTTCATGGCTCCCTTATGGTCAGTGTGGCGCGCGCAGTAGTTAGCGAACCCGACGATGCCGCTGAAGAGTAAGGTCACGGTGTCGTAGCGACGAGCTGGGACCGGGCGCTGGTGACGGAGCTCGGTAGCCACGCTTATTGGTAGGACTGAGTAGAGGAGCCTGGAATAGGGTTATTAAAGCATGAGGCATAGGTAATGCTACCTGAAGAGGGCGCGATCTGAAGAGGTTGGAAACGTCGCAAATCATCATCATCATCTTCCTGCCCTTATCCCATGTTACTTGGGGTCGGTGCAACACGTTTTTAGGGTCCCGTACCCAAAGTCTTAAATTATCACCCGGTCCCGTACCCAAAGTCTATAATTACCCTATTACTAAGATTCCGCTGTCTGTCTGTCCGTCTGTTACCAGGCTGTATCTCATGAACCGTAGACAGTTGAAATTTTCTCAGATGATGTATTTCTGTTGCCGCTATAACAACAATTACTAAAAATAGAATAAAATAGATATTTAAGGTGGGCTCCCATACAAAAAACGTGATTTCTTGAAGTTTTTTTGCTTGATTTTAATAATGGAGACAGATAGACGCTTGAAATGTTCACAGAATATTTAGTTGTATATTCACTTTAAAAATAAATAAATAGTAAATAAATAAAATAAATATTTAAGGGGACCCGCCATACAGCAAACGTGATTTTTTTTGCCGTTTTTTTCTAATGGTACGGAACCCTTCGTGCGCGAGTCCGACTCGCAGTTGGCCAGTTTTTTCTTCCATTCTCCTCTGTCAACTGTCACACTATCATTTACTCCTTTTTCTTTCATATAATTCCCTACATAATCCATTTATCGTTTCCTTGGTCTTCTTTTCCCTTTCCATCCAACGTTCGGCAACGTCGCAAATAATGTCATAAATTTTTATTCACCCCTGCATCGCTATTCACCCCGTTTCACCTGGTGGTGGTTTTTAAACTCCGCATTTATTAAAAAGGCGGATAGATTAAACATTCTTCATTATTCTGTGGGGAAAGTCATTCATTCCCACTTCTTAGGTACTTATCAGTGTTATACGATTAAGTAGTGATTACCTATATTAATCAGTAGTTTTATATATGATATGAAGATTACTGTCATTGGGTTGACCTAATTCAACTTAAATGCGGGTCTACACGTGCGCACGAACAGCGTCGTTCGCGTGCGTTTTAGGCGCACATATTATGGACACCTTTGGATGTATGCGCGAGTGGGTAGCGAGTAGTCCCGCTTGTAAGTTATAGTTGAAGTTGTTGTGTGGTATGTGGTGGTGTCTCGGTAGTTAGTTGCACTCGCAAAAACGAACAGTGACTTGCATATTAGGAAAACAGTTTGAACAGCTTTGTATATGTTCGCGAGAGGAGCAGCCGCGTTGAATGTGCGCGTCCATAGAAATTCGGGGCGCGTGGCGTGCATGGTTCGAAAGTGCGTAGGTGTGGACCCACCTTGACGGCCGACATTACCAAAAACAATTGAATCTCCACAATATACCTGTCGGTCTTCTGTTTCTCGGAGTCCAGCTCTCGGAAGGTCTGCTGCAGCTTGTCAGTGAGCACCTCCAGGTTCTGAGTGAGCTTGTAGTCAGCTTCGAACTGCTCTGACATGAGGACCAGGTCGCGAGTCGCATCGTGGAGAGGAATGTCAGAGATGCAAAGGCCGCGGCTGTAACATAATAATTATATTATGTAAATGTAGGAACTGAATTCGTGTGTCGAGTAATAAAAAAAAAACTTTATTTCAGACCTTTTTACTTGATGGACCAGTTACAGAAAGTACGCTAAAATATTTGAAATTACGAATTTGGTTTGAAAGGTTTAACCGGTTCGAACTTATGTTTGATAAACCTTTATATGGGTTAATCCTTATAATAAATATTGTTACTTAACCGGAATGAAAGACACAAAGCACCAAGTTTGGGCTAACTCCGTCACTCTCTTTGCTTAATTTTATGTACAAGAACTAAATCTGTGCGGGAACCAGTTATTAAAGGCTGGTTATAAAGCCTATAATGGTACCCTTTACTTTAATGATTTTCACCTATTTCTAAAAAAATATCCGAATAAAACCGGATAACCTTTCGGTAACCTTTTCGCTCCCTGTTTGAAACAAAAGACCTTGAAACGTATGAAGATACTGTTTTAAGAATATGTTGCAGAAAAGTGCTCAGAATAGTATTTTTTCGGTATAAGTGAAGGTGGGATTCAGAACTGTAAAAAAAAAACCATTTTCATTATTAGCGGTCATAATAGTACAAATTACCGTGTCAAATCATCCAAGTTAGTCACACTGGGGTAGCATTGGAAAACAACCACGTCTGTCTCCGGAATGTATAGCATTTGACCCTGGAATTAGAAAAGCAGGTACACATTGGAAAAGTTGAAATCATGTGCCTAGAAGAATCATGGTCTGTCCAATCTCTTTCCCAAGGGCAGGGCAAAGGGTCTTTTGACAAAAGGCCGTGTCGACGGCGCGTTCGTGTTCAACGCGCGCCTCAAAGAGATTCAGCAAATGCGAGGGGCGATGCCTGCCAGGGCTGCGGAACTGTTTGAAAGAGATACCGCGGCCCTGGAAGGGCTAAGAACGAACATGGATGTATTTAGTCAGTAAAAGTCTGACATTCCCTTCCACTGCGCCCAGAGTGAGAACCCCTCTCACTCTCATTTGATGAATTCACATCCGAAAAAAAAACGGTTTTTGGTCTAACCAGATGTAGCTAAAATATTCAATGTTCATCACAATACCTTCAGACGTAGAGAAGCGATATCTTCGTCAGGGGCTGTTACAGTCATTTCTTCTGGTTTGGTCTTCAGTACATACACCGTGTTGATGTGAGCGAGTACATTGGCGAATGTCATCTCCAAGTGAGGACGCACCTGGAATATTATTTTGTTTTCTCAATTCCTTTTAAATTACATAACTTCGAGAGACTCGGGTTAGACTTTCTGAGAACATATAACGCTAACATTGATTTACCGACAAACGTACTCAGCATACAATTAAATGACAAAGCGCCGCATTATCGCATTGAAATACAAAACCGTCAACCTATTCATACGAACTCGATAAATTCGACAGCATATCATCATCAGTCGATAGGTGCTTTAGAAAATAGAAAAAGAAAAGAGTACGTAAAAATGCTGCAAGATGCTTATGGGTATAAGCATCTTGCAGCATTTTTACGTACTCTGACGGACATCTAGTAACATGGAGCCAATGGTTGAATTTTTGGTGTTTTTCATACAACACTACCGTCCACTCGGAAACAAAATACACACCGTATGAGTTAGTTTTCGGTAAATCATGCAACTTACCTGGTAATCTTACCAATGACGTAGTAGAACCGCTTTACAACCCAGTTAGTTCAGTACAGTTAGCTCATAAGGAAGTTAGGAATAATTTAATTATAACAAAAACTCAAAAGAAATTAGTATATGATAGAAAATGTAATCCTATTTCATATAAACCAGGTGATTTGATACTTATAAAAAATGAAACAGGTAAAAAATTAGACAAGTTATATAATGGACCTTATACTGTGTTAAGCGATAACACACCTAATGTCGTTATAAATAAAGGCGATAAATTAGAGACAGTTCATAAAAATAGAACAAAGAGATATGTAACTTGTACGAATGTAACAAGTTTCCTAGACACTTATTCATGCTACTTACAAAATATGAAAAGAGCTATTATATTTGGAGATTACAACCTCAATCTTCTAAATCCTAACAGAAACGTGAAAGATTATAAATATATACTAAAAAATCAACATCTTCTCAAAAAATTTTAAAGAGACAAAATTAATGAATATTGATCAAAATAAATATAAATATAACACTTGCATACCTGTACGAAACATACTTAATAGAGACATACATACACAAATAACATTTACAAAAATAATGCAAATTCAAAAACGCATGACAAGGCAGGCTAACCATATAATCTTAAGAGCACCAAGGACAAACTACTACTAAGACTGTCGTATATGAGGGGGCTGAACTCTATACCTAAAGTCATCAAGGAATCCAAATCACTTCCAACTTTTAAAAGGCTGTTAAAGCACCATCTGTGTAAATTGTAAGTTTTTGCCGTTACTGTATCTTAAGTTTAGTTTATTACCAAGCGAAACCGTCGCTTATCTTTTTTATCTTAAATATTCTGTTTTTCCTCATAGAAGTGAATAATTGTATTCTTTTTGAGCGAAATAAATTTCTTAAACCGTAATTTAGATACGTATATTTAATCAGTTTGTTTACATTTAAGTGATAATTATCATGTTATGACATTGAAACACTAAACATAATGATAATTTACATCGTTCTTAAATTTTCACGATTGATTATGGTAATGTATTTAGAATAAGACTTTAATAACTACCTACCTATTAAGCGAATGTTTGTTTGTATTTTATAAGGATCTTAACAAATTTGCTCAAGGCTAATAAAAAAAAAATTAAAAGAAAAAACATTTAATATGTTGTATAGTTTTTTGTAACAACCCCTATGATGTGGTATGTAATATGATGTGCAAGCTTGCAGTAACAGCTCGCAAGTAGTTTACGTAGAATAAGTATTATGTTTAGAGTAGTCAATTCAATAAATGGATCGCACGACATACGGTCGTTTCCTTATAAGTTCAGTCTAACTCTCACCACAATCCTGCAACACCTATAATACGAGACGAGACGATACGATACTAGAGCAGCGGTGGCCCAGTGGTGGCGGCCCCGACTTACGGTGAAGGAAAACATCGTGAGGAAACCGGCATGTCATAGAACCAAAAATTCGAAGACATGTGACATCTACCAACCCGCACTGGGCTCGCGTGGTGGATTATAGCCCATTCCCTCTCATAGAGAGGAGGCCTGTGTCCCAGCAGTGGGAACATTATAGGCTGATTATGCTATGTTATGCTACACCTACTTCCGAAGGATTAGGCAGAGGTGTACTTACCTAATAGTACACACACAATTCCGCCAGTTATGTTTAAGTCCCATGTGATAGGGGGCGAGCCTATTGCCACCAACCGGGCATAGATCCAGACTCCGTAGCTGCCATTGAGAAATTCAACGGAAAACACTTTGGCCGACATGGGAATCGAACCCAGGACGAAAATTAATGCTCCACAGTCGCGCTGGCGACTGCTCTGCATGCAGAGTAAGAGATGACTGGAGAGTTAGATTTAGTGAAAGGTAACAATATTCGAGATGTTTGCCTATCTAAGTTTTATTGTTTTGTTACAGGCTCCGTACGATGAGATGATAACTGTCTGAACCCTCCACTATCAATTATGTTTAAATAACTTACCGTATCCAAAACATCAGTGATCTTACACCCCTGTCTAGTGACCCTCGGCATCAAACGCGATACAGTGCGTCCAGCTTGCACGATATTCAGCTCCCGATCGAACATCAGGTGGAAGGGGAATACTCGGCAGAATGTCGCTGGGCTCACTTTGGGCTCTGGAAAGTATTGGAAAGCACGTCAAGGTAGGAAAAAGAGGTATCAGCATTCAGTCAGGCCAAATATTTAAAAATAAAATGATGGTAGCCGTTTTAGACTTTACTTGACGGCGGGCTGTGCTGGGGCGGCTGCTACAGGTGCCGAAAACCTCGCACGGCACAAATGCAATAACCTGATTTGGTAGTTATGTGTTTCAATCGTTTGGGTTTAAAACACGGGCCATGGGGTCAGAGTGCCTTAGTCTTTTAGCATATTACAAAGAGGTGTCAGCAAGACGTTGGTCATGATTGACCGTCGTCGAACCTAAAGACATTTTCGAGCCTGAAGCCATTTGAGCCTGAAGACTGGGACTGACGTAAGCTATACTGAAAGATATGTTATCCCTATTGAAAGTCATTGTCGAAATAAAGAAATAAAAAAGCGATTATAACAAATCCAGGCCCTCATTTAGAAAATATGTGGTTTCGTCGGTTGGATTCACGTATCTAAAAAATATGCAAAATTGTAGCTGGTGAATATGCACACACTGATAATAGTACAAGATTGTGTAAGAAACCATTTAGAAAGTGCTGCGGGACTGTTCGAAAGAGATACCGCGGCCCTGGAACACAAAGGGCAAGGACGGAACATGGATGGGTTTTAGTCAGTACAAGTCTGACTATCCCGAGAAGTCATTTGATGATTTCCCATCCAGATTGAATAATAAACAGTTCACGCTCTAACATACTTACCAAGAGACAAAGTTTCGATTTCAGCCATCTCAGGGGCGCACACTCGTCCGGATGTGGATGTCTCAGTGATGAGGAACTGCACGTGGTCGCATTCTTCCTTCGTCTTCAATATCTCGACCTTGACCTCGGTGTCGTGGAGCTTGCTGGCGACCGTCTGTAACAGAAATGATCTAAAGGCATGAATTCTACAAAACCTGACTGACTCGTTGGTCTGGTGGTCGCAATCGTGACTATTGAGCATGAGGTCCTGGGTTCGATTTCCGGGTCGGGCAAATTGTTTTTGGGGTTTTCCATCAGGATTTTCTCAGTAGCAGCCAAGGAATCTGAATTAAAACGAATTTTGAATAGAAGGCTATACTTTAGCAGTTTTTTTTTAAACAGTGAAAATGTTCATATTCAATTGCACTCAATCCGTCTTTTTTACATATTTTGAAAGAATATATCTATAGCTTTCATAAGACATTAAATTTAACTGCGTCTACTTGCGTCACCTAAACAAAATAGAGCAAAATTCAACAATGTTTATGAATTTAAAAAATACTCATGACAACTTTTCAGGTAGTTCCCAGCATAGCATTCCAATTAGTCGAAGAGAATTATTGATTTTTAATTAACGGGTGAATCAAAACATTGAAATCGAGCCTCGTGGTTATTAAACCACGAGGCTCGATTTCAATGCTCAAAACTCAAAAGCATTTATTTCAATTAGACCATTATAGGCACTTTTGAATGTCAGAAAAACAAAGAAGGCTAAGCTACAGTCACAGACACAAGGCATAATAACTTGTGAAAGTACTGTAGGTGCCCATTCCAAAACGTAGATCTCTATAGAGAAGAATGGGCAACTCCATGGACACTCATTTCAATCAAAATATTGTTACAAAATCTTGGTTACATCATTTATGTTGAGATTATACATATAAATATATGTGAGAACGATGTAGAAATACGTGCACGTTAGGAGCGTCCAGAGTAAAAGATTAATGAACAATTTAAGAACAAAGTGAGTAGTTAAAATAAACCGTGGCAGCCTAGAGATGACCAGTCCCAACTGACAGCGCCCGTCCACGAACATAACGCATGGATCAGCCCCATTCAGCTCAACCATATTGAAGGGAGCTAAATGACCCGACACACCCGCCACCATCAACGAGACATTTGAGTGAGCATGACATTCTCTCAGCCACCAGGGTAAATTCAAGTCAATGAAAGATAACTAAATGTAAATGGTAGCTTTACAGTACATAGTACTCACACATGTGCTTTGCAATTATATAATACTAAAAGATTGAATCTATACAATGCAAAGATATTATTACAATCTTCTGCAGCTTCCACAATAACTTCACATGGAAATCAATTATGCCTATGGTTGTGGAGCAGCACCAGTATTGAGCCAAGCATTTTTATCATCAATGTAATTTCCCTACTTATAATATGCTTGCCTACATAGTGTGCGTTTTGCACAAGATTTAAATTTCGTCTCATTCAGTTGTAGAATGTGGGGAGGTATTTTATTGTAACATTTTAAGCAGTACCCTATGAAAGATGAGTCTACTTTAGCTAGCCCAAAACCTGGCTGTACTAGTTGGTCCCTGTTTTTAGTATTATAGATTTTTCCTTACGTACATGATGTTTTCATAGATGAATTGACATAAACATAGACTCGGTGTCTGCAGCCAGTCCCCATAATAAAATACCGTATGACATAATACTATGAAAATAACTAAAATAGACTAGTCTCGCGGTACCTACATCAGTAAATTGTCGGATTTTTGTAACAGCATATGCTGCTGAATTCAGCCGTCCTGCAAGAGATGTTATATGCGGACCCCATTGTAGCCTTGAGTCGAGCGTGATCCCTAGGAAAACAGTCTCTTCGACGAATTCTAGTTTCTCTTGATTCTATGTCACTAACAATATTTTTGACATTCAGTAGAGCAAATCTTATGCACTTCGTTTTTTTTCCCATTTAATACTAAATTATTCGCGGTGAACCAATCATGGACCTGCAGCAGGGCGTTATTTACGTCGTCAAGATTTGTGGCACGTCTGTTTATCTTAAATAGTAAAGAGGTATCGTCAGCAAACAACACCATTTGTGGTTGGTTTTTAAATAAATAGGGTAGATCATTTATATAGACTAAAAAGAAGAAAGGACTTAATATCGAACCTTACGGTACACCCATCCATCCATCATCAGCCTTTTAATGTTCCCACTGCTGGGACACAGGCCTCCTCTCTATGAGAGGGAATGGGCTATAATCCACCACGCGGGCCCAGTGCGGATTGGTAGATGTCACATGTCTTCGAATTTTTGGTTCTAGGACATGCCGGTTTCCTCACGATGTTTTCCTTCACCGTTTTTTGAGAGCAGTGGTGATGAAATAAATTACACAAAGTAATGCGCCTGCCTGGGTTCAAACCCACGACTTACTGTTCGTAAGCCGGCGTCGCTACCACTGGGCCACCGCTGCTCTCACACGGTACACCCATACTTACTTTAAAACCCATTGAATTGACACCATTTATTTGTAATTGCTGATGTCTATCTTTTAAATACGATTTCACTAAACTGAGCGCAAGTTTCACTAAACCGTAATGTTCAAGTTTTAAGAGTAGGGTTTCGTGGTTTACGCAATCAAATGCTTTCGAGAGGTCACAGAAGATACCTACGGCATCTTGTGCCTCTTCCCACGCGGTAAATATGTGTTTTAATAAGGTAACAGTAATAAGGTAAGGTCAGTCGTACAACGTCCTTTGGTGAAACCATACTGTTTCTCATGTAAGATTTTATTGGTGTTAAAGTGATTGAGCATTTGACTAAGCATAACCTCTTCAAAGACCTTGCTTAAAACTGGCAACACGGATACGGGTCTATAGTTAATGGTGTCTTTTCTGTCCCCGGATTTGAAAAGTGGTATTACCTTGCTGTATTTCATAAGGTCCGGGAAGACTCCTTGGTCCACACAAAAATTAAATATTAAGGCTAAGTACGGTGCTGCGGGCTGTTCGAAAGAGATACCGCGGCCCTGGAACACGAAGGGCAAGGAAGGAACATGGATGGGTTTTAGTCAGTACAAGTCTGACACTCCACACATTTGATGATCTCCCATCCGTAAAAAAAAAGGCTATTACGGTGCAATAGTCTCAATAATAGCTTGATAAACTTTAACCGACATTACCCATAGATCTTCGGTTAATTTGATTTTGATTCCCCTAAAAGCTTTAATGACTGCTATGGGATTTATATGCTTAAATTGAAACTCAACCGGACAGACCGAAACGTTCGCTTTTAATAAATCAATAAATGCTGAATCAGTTAGATTAAATATATCAATTAAACAAAGTATCAATAAAGTTTTATTTTTCTAAAGCACCTACAAACTATTACTTTAGACAGCAATGTATAGGCGTAAACACACTTAACGTATGGCTGACTTTTGAGTAAATTTCACCTGTGTGAGCCGGTACCAAAAATGTTTATGAAACAAAGTCACTGACTTACAAAAGAAAAGCTAAACTACAAGGGCCACAGAACCCTAAAAATTTTTGTGACACTTTTTATTTCTCGGAATCCAGAGCCCTAATTTAAAAAAAATCAGCTTGACTCTCATTATCATAGGGTCACTCTTATCAATGTTACATGATGCCTATTAATTAAAATTTCGCATTTAAATATCACTGTTCACTGAACCAGTAGCATCAGAGTTAAACATGTCGTCTTACGGGTTGTGTTTTCTTGCTGTACTTATGAGAAAGTGGCGAGTTCCAATTCATCGCAGATAGACAATTTCGTTGTAGTCACGTTTAACGACCCGGGTAAGTGCCAATAACACGTTTGTCTAGAAATGTCTATATCACTATCACCCGTCATCACCACACCAACCACCACCACCACCATCACCATCGTATCACCTATAATCTGTCTATATATCTATCTCGCGAGATTATAAACTATAGAAAAATGCTGCACTACAAAATAACGCATTATTTTTTGACTGCCTCGTTGGTCTAGTGGTCGCAAGCGCGACTGCTGAGCATGAGGTGTTCGGTTTGGGTTTTTCCATCGGGAATTTCTCAGTAGTAGCCACGGAGTCTGGATTTGTGCCCGGTTGATGGCAATAGGTTCGCCCCCTTTTACATGGGACTTAAACATAACTGGCGTAATGTGGGAGTACTAATAGATACACATCTGCCCTTCGGGGAACACTGGCGTGATGTTATGTTATTTTTCGCTAGTTAATCTATTCATTGAAAACCGATAAAATGTGAACTGGTTTAAAACTTGGTATAATTATAAACTACCGAAATTGGAACGTTATAATTATTGTAATTGTTGATAGTTTTCATTTTAAAGTACGGAAAGCACGCTAAGCCGTGGATCTTTGACAGTCGTTATAGGGTGTGGCCCGAAAGTTTGACAAACAGTCATACGGAAGTGTATCGTATTACTCAGTACTAACTGAGTTGTGGAGGTCAGATAGGCGGTCGCATCGTATTCAGCTGCATCCGGTTAGACTGGAAGCCGACCCCGACCTAGTTTGGAAAACGTTAGGCAGATGGATGGGTGGAAACCTACCTACCTAGGTACAGACAGATTTATCGACCAGTTACCGTCTGCAGTTTCGCGTTTTAGCTTTCTAGATATGTTGCAGAGCCATAATTTAGCAAAGATATTTTTAAACACATATCTTATCAACATTGACCTTTCAGTGAAAGCCTAGTGGTATGACCGTCAGTTAGCCACGTCATAGGTCTCGACTGAGAAGCCAAGGCTTTCAAATTTTTCAGATTCATGTAAGTATTGTATAATTAACACTTGCTTCGGAGAAGGAAAACAACGTGAGGAAACCAGAATACCTGAGAGATATTTCTTGACAGCATGTAAAGCCTAGTCAGAGGCCCATGGGCGGCATAAAAACTCTGACAAAATAAACTCTACGTTTTCCGATTTCTGATAAGTCTGGTAACAAATTAAAAAAAAAATGTCAAAACTATTCATATTTTTTTTTCAGTTGCTGAATTAAGAACCATCACTAAAAGTAAAGATGAGTTAAAAAGAGCCTTGGCAGAGATAGATGTCCATGGTGGCTCTGACTGCCCCGAATACGCTATGACAGGCATTAAGAAAGCTCTCGATAACAGCTTGCCGCTTTCCTACTTGTACGTGTTCACTGACGCTTCAGCTAAGGACTACGAGATGTTTGAACTAATCAAAAGTTTTGCGCAGGAGAAACAGAGTCAGGTCATTATTTTATTTATTGATGTAACACGACAAGCACATAGCACAGAGGCGAACTTAACGCCATAGGCATTTTCTACCAGTTATTTACTACGTCATTCTTTTCGCGTTTTTTGCTAATAGACTTGAGACATTGGTATCAAAACTAAGTTACTAATGCTTTTTTTTTTCGGATGGGAAATCATCAAATGACTTCTCCCGCTCTGGGCAGAGCAGAAGGGAGTGTCAGACTTGTACTGACTAAAACTCATCCATGTTCCTTCCTCGCCCTTTGTGTTCCAGGGCCGCGGTATCTCTTTAGAACAGTCCCGCAGCCCTGGCAGGCATCGGCGCTTGCGGGTCCCTCCCTGTTTGCTGAAATCTCTTTGAAGCGCGCGTGGAACACGAACACGCCGTCTACACGGCCTGTCGTCGAGAGACGGACGGACGGCGATCTAGCCTATTACTCACCGTCCAAAGTTGCTAATGCTAAATTTTCAAACGCCTAGTTGACGCTTCTTGTGACTCAATGGCTGGCTACCTCAGCCAGAAGTTAAGCATTGCCATACAACATTGTATAGCGCTCCGCCAGTTTCTTGAGCACATTACCAGCTGACAGGCTTGAGGAGTTTCTTGATTCCATTTTTAAGCTTGTTGTTAGTTTAGTTTATTTAATCAGTTTTGTATTTGTAGTAATGTGTACTGTAGCAAGTTTTAAACATACTAATTAGTAGATGTTGCTAATGAATTTAATTTTTTCATATTATTTTTATTTCTTAACAGGTAGTTTTTATACTGACTGGCGTATGTGGATTTACTAATGATGTTGATTATCGAGTGTATCTCGAGTTGGCACAGGCTACGGGTGGACAAGTTTTCCAGATGCAGAAAGAAGACATCAAAGACGTAAGATTCCTTGTATTCTAGCTATGTTAGGAATGTCAACGTGGATCGTTACCAAGTGACTCGAGACCATATCTAAAGACTTTCTAAACTAATTTTATTAAGAAGGCAAGTTTGTAAAAGATGTAGGGGTAATCTTCGGAACTAGTTGATGAAGTATTCGCGTGGAATAAGAGAGCCATACTGATCTAGCAGTTGGCCAATAGTTTGCCGATAGAAAGTCTGCAGTCTGCGGAGACACGTCTTATAGGCTGATGGGCCTGAAATAACTGAACCGATTCTTATTTTTCTTTCAAATAATTTCAGGATTATCTGACCAACTTTTGTTTACTTTCTCAACAGATCTTCAGGTATATTGAGGAGTCTATTACGGGCAGACGAGTCCAGGTCGTCAACAGCAACTCCCTAACCGACACACCGACAACCAACAAATTTAAAGTTAGTATCAAGGCGTTTTAAAACGGAGCAAAGTATTGTTTTGCTCTAGAAACAGCTCTCTTTTACAAGCTTAGATAATAATATCTATACTAATAATATGAAGATGTTGGTAAGTTTGTAAGTTTGTATGTAGACGGGAATCTTCGGAACTACTGATCTGATTCCATAAAATCCTATAACTAATGGGAAGTTAAATTATCCCCGATCGAGTGTCATAGAATATTAATAGTAAGGTGAAGCTTCCTACTGTAAACCGCGGGCAATATTCTGTTGGGGCTGGGGGGGCTAATCAAATAGTAGGGGGGTAAATACATGTGACATTTATTTTAAATGCCACAGCATCGTGCTGAGTTTTCAGCCTTTTAACTTCGTACAGGACCAATTTAGTTTAGTTAGTATTTTTTGCGCTTTCGTGTTTTTTTTACTATTTTCGTTTATTATTGGTCCTGTATGAGTCCAATAATTGGTTTTCTTACTTTCTGTTTTATTTTATGTTTTCAGTTTCATCTCGATGCCCTTACTGAAGACTTGTTGATTTCTTTAACTGGACCGGGTTGTAGGATTAGAAAAGTTACAGGTTCAGATGGAAGCAAACTACTAACGGAACCCATTGTCTCCGGGAAATATCAAATGGAGGTGCATACCTAGTTCTTCCTATCACATAATCTTTGCCTGCGCTCAGCACTCATGTCCCGCTGCTCGCTGACTGGCGTACATTTACCAGTAAATTTCAGATGATGTTACATATTTCAATGTCATTTTATATTTAATTATTGTAAGTTTTGTGGTCATCGACTATTTCTGGATTAAACAATCATAATTTGGAGTTGATTGCTATAAGTAGGATCAAAAGTTGTAAAATTTTTGGTTCTAATTTCTGCTAAAATTGGGATTTAATTTTGCTGATCGTTTACTATTTTTGGCAATATAAAATGATTTCTTGCTGTTACATTTTACTAGATCTGGTGGTTAGTTAACCATAAGCCTTATAGAACCCAACGGCTTAGCACGTGAAGATGGTAAGAAACCAGACGGTATACATAAAATGCCTTGGGAGTTGGGTTGGCTTTTAGTGTGGGATGCAGTATGACGTGTTCACACCCTTGCACCATTCTAACTTAGTATGGTAGGCTATGCTGGCGGCGCAAATACAATTACCTAATAGTTGGTAACTAGGTGATTGAACCTTTTGGGATTAAAACACTAAGGCCATGGGGTCCGAGTCCCACCTAGTATTTCGGGATATCGCCAAACGGTTGCTGGACTCTTCTTGTGACCAGAGATTTGACGTTTTTCTTGGCCAAAGAATCAGCATTGCCAACCTACTTGGTAATGCTGCCAACCTTTTGGGCAGTTTCCTGGTTCACAAAGAGGCGACCATTTTTTTGACGGTGTTTAATTATTTTCTGCTTTTTATACATACATATTTTTAGTATTATTTTTGGGTGCATAGTAAATAATGTAGATAAATAGTAGACTTATCGGGTTGTCACGTTAATTCCCATACAAAATTAATGGGGCCATCGCGTTTGGACAGCTCATAAAGAGTATGCCAATTAATAAGTGGTGCCAACTACCCTATGTTTGATAAATATTTGTGCCGACAGGTCCAGAAACTCAGCAACTTAACGCCCGGAGACTATGAGGTGGAAATCGCTGGCCCAAAGGAACAGCACATAATCGTCAGCGCCAGGAGTGGAACACCTATAGAGTCAAAATAGTGCTAGCTAGCTTTCGCACGTCTAGAAGTGGAAGTTAAAAGGAAAACTTAACCTGGCAACTTGTTTTACGGTATCAATCTAATATTCCACATTATCTGATTCTACAGTTTTGTATTTCAATACACTTAATTCAGAAACGTTCAGCTATTTATTGAAATAATAGTTTTGTATATCTGAATAATCGAGGAGCTCGTGGCTAAACAATAACAGCCGCTCGGGTCGATCTTTAGGTTAAGCCGTGCTTGCCTAGGTTGGTCTGTGGATGGGTGACCACCCATTACATACCGAGTTTCCTCCGTGCCTCGGAAAGCACGTTAAGCCGTTGGTCCCGGCTGTCATTTGAAGATCTTTGACAGTCGTTAAAGTAGTCAGTGGCCCAAAAAGTCTGACAACCAGTCTTACCAAGGGGTATCGTATTTCCCAGTACTAACTGGGTTGTGGAGGTCAGATAGGCAGTCGCTCCATGTAAAATACTGGTATTCAGCTGCATCCGGTTAGACTGGAAGCCGACCCCAACATAGTTGGGAAAAGGCTAGGCAGATGATGATATCTGAATAATCGAATGTGGTTAAGCACAAGCCTTTTGAACCTACGTTGAACATTTTACTAAAATAATATGCCACCAAATTTTCTCGAATAAAGGTTTTTATTGTAGGTCTAATTACTACTTAGGTTTTCAAACATCATTCAAAGTATACTTCTTAGTACAATTATCTCCTGTTCATCAAATATTTTTATCAAAAAATGTTTCTTTATAGCTACATTCTTCATGTATTTTATGGGCATCAATTATTATGTACAACATTTTATTATGTTTAGTAAGCCAATGCTTCTTTTTATGTATTCATCTTGTAATTATTCAATTTTGATGTAATAGTAAATACACATCTACTTCAATTTTCTTCATAATTTCTTTCCTTTATATTATGTTGTCCTATTCTCTCTTCAAAGAATGCCTTTAGGCAAACTAATGTGTGTGTAAAAAGGCTCATAACGAAACTGAAAGGCACTCAGAGTGCATTTCGGTCTATTTGTACCTGTTCTTACCGTCATTGCGACCATTTTTTAAACCCCGACGCAAAAACTTCAGGGTGTTATAAGTTTTTAGTTCTGGACCATACCTGAGAACCTACTAGTTATGGAGATATTGGAGGTCAAAGGTTCAACTTTTTGCTCACGTTTTTACATAATACAAACTTGTATAAATAAAATAATTATACTTTAAATACCTAAACGACTCCTGCACTATTCAATGTATCCATCAGCACAATGCCTTCAAAAACATGAAAAAAAGTGAAAAAATAACTTTAGCTTCAGAAGTCGGTGACAAAATAAAACTGAATCAAACAAACAAAAGACTTCGATTTTATTTTTGCAAAAAAGTTTTTTATTTTTCCTTTTTTAGTTGTAATATGCTATACAAATATTTGCCATGTATTTATTTTACATTGTTAACAATACATGTAATGGTAATAGGCTTTTCCCCAATAAAATGGAACTTAACATATGTAACTGTCGATATGTGTGTAGGTACTCTTTCCAACAATTTTTAAAATCGATCCAGAACTGACCGAGAATCAGTGAACATACTTAAGAAAAAAACATACAGCCGAACATAGAACCTCCTCCTTTTTTAAGTCGGTAAAACTAAAGCCGTTTCTGCATCAATTTTTGCGCAGAATTACTGAGTTTTATGAACAGAATGCTTGATGGATGACTTCGGGAAGGGTCGGCTTTCACCTTATATACACTGACGGGGAGAAAAAACCTGTCCCTTTTCAAGTCATGTTCCTACATGACAAAAACTGAAAAGTGAATAAATAAGACATCGGTTTTTGTCATCATGAAGGAAGTTTGGTAGGTGACTTCCTCAAAGACTTCAACGAAATGTAGCTAGGCCAAATTCACCAAGAGGCCTACATCACCCCCATGAAACGCCCAGGAAAAGTGTAACTAAGTATTATTAAGGTGCGTACAAATTACACGCGGCAGCCGCGTGAGCCAATGTTTAACCAGAGTTGACGTTCATTGGCGCGCGAGCCAATATGTAGAAATAAAATTTCGTAGAACGCGGCTGCCTCGCGCGGCAGGCGCTCCAGTTCGAACACCCCGCGGCGGAGCGCCAGACCAGTTCATTCTTGTAAACCTGCCAGTATGGACGCGCGTGGTCGGGCGAACCAGTACGATAACTTTTAGCTATTCTGGACTTTTTTCTTCTATATGAGGCCAAAAGTGTAGTCATTAGGTATATCCAATTTTTTACTTATTTGTACCCACGCATCATGCCTCAACGATTTATTGTGGTAGTGTGAGGACTTGCTATTCCACAACATGTCATTAGCGCCATACAATTGAATTATTAGACGGCACTTTTCGATGTCCATTTTTCAGAATTCGCCGCGCGATCCAATTTACCAACGACCGTCCCAACGGCGCGCGCGCGAGCGACTGAATCTCCTTTGATACGGTCTCAAAAACCGACAGCGAACGGTTCGCCCCGCGGCACGTTCGAGCGCGGCAATGCTCGAGTCGCCGCGCGCGGCGACCCCGTCTACATAGCGCGCGGCCGCCGCGCGCGCCAATGTTCGATGGTTTGCCGCGGTTAATTTGTAAGCACCTTTAGGAGATCATCATCTGCCTAGCCTTTTCCCACCTATGTTGCTGTCGGCTTCCAGTCTAACCAGATGTAGCGAATACCAGTATTTCAGCCTATCTGACCTCCACAACCCAGTTAGTACTGGGTAATACGATACCCCTTGGTAAGACTTGGTTGTCAGACTTTTTGGGCCATTGACTACCTAATGACTGTCCTTTGACAGTCGTTAGATCTACAAACGACAGCCGGGATCAACGGCTTAACGTGCTTTCCGAGGCATGAAGGAAACTCGGTATTTGATGGGTGGTCACCCATCTACAGACCAACCTAGGCAACCCGAGTGGCTGTTATTATTTAGCCACGAGCTACTATACTACTATTATTAGGAGATCAAGAATGAAAAAATCGAAATCGGTGCTCAAATGTACGCCTCACGTCAGGATTATTGACATATTACTGACCTTGACAATTCCAATGACGATATGCTCTAAACCAGGTCTGTCAGAATAGTAGTGCAGCACCAAGGCTCCGTCTTCAGGCCGTTCAGTGCATCGGAAGGAAGGTGATCGCATACCAGGGTACAAAGTACCCAGATGGTCGTGAAGGCCGTCCAAGTTCTGGAAAAATAAAATTTGAATTAATATAAGTTTCTTCAAGAAATACCTGGAAGTAGATCCGAGACAAAATTAACACTATTCACATTAATGCTGTTGGATTTATTATCAGCAACAACAACAAACAATACTGTTATTCGATAACATTATGTACCTAATAATATCTATACGAACTTGAACGACTCATACTACAAACCTAACACATTTCATAAAAACTTATTTCTACTATTGAATTAACAAAATCATCATTACTGACATTGAATATTCAGGATCAAAACAGCTGAGAGTTACAGGCGGCAACAACACAAGACTGCACAGTAGCGCCTTGCGTGGATCCGACCGTAAACTTTTATTGATGAGGACGAGAGTCAGCCAGTCCCCAGTTTTTTATTTAAAAAATCAACGTATTGCAGAAGACTGATTATTGCTAAGATGTTTGATAATGAAATAGTCTAGTATATTTTGGTAAAAGTACTAGTTGAACGTTTCGTTAATAGATGGCGCTATATTCAACTACTCCGATTCTACGATGGTCTCAAGCTTGGATCTTATTGATTTTCGTCTAGTCAAAAAATATACTCGTAAATGCTATACTAGCTTATGTGCGCAGCTTTACCCGCATGGCGTTCGGTGATTGTCCCATGGGATCGTAGGTACTTTTATTGATGAGGACGAGAGTCAGCCAGTCCCCAGTTTTTTATTTAAAAAATCAACGTATTGCAGAAGACTGATTATTGCTAAGATGTTTGATAATGAAATAGTCTAGTATATTTTGGTAAAAGTACTAGTTGAACGTTTCGTTAATAGATGGCGCTATATTCAACTACTCCGATTCTACGATGGTCTCAAGCTTGGATCTTATTGATTTTCGTCTAGTCAAAAAATATACTCGTAAATGCTATACTAGCTTATGTGCGCAGCTTTACCCGCATGGCGTTCGGTGATTGTCCCATGGGATCGTAGGTACTGGGATAAAAAGTATCCTTTATGTTAATCCAGGTTACTATCTGTGTGCCTTTCATCCGAATCCGTTGAGTATTATTATGCATGAGTAAAAACCATCCATACATCTATCCTTTTGCATCAAATCACCTGCAAAAAATCTCTTGGTGTAGCTCCCAAAACTTGCAAAATCTTGTCATATCCGGAGTCTTGGCAGAACTCGAAGAAAGTCTTCCCAAATAGCTCCAGAATGGCATCAGCTGGGATTTCTGTAATCAGGTAAATGCTTTGATGTTAAAAAATGAAAGAGAAAAAATTGCACTGGACACTGAAAGTTAGCACTTTTCAAAACAATCATGCTGAAAAAGTAGTGCCCGCTTGATCTATTGCATTTAAATTCATTCATAATTGTGTTGTTAAAATTTCAGTAGATGGCTAAATGAAATCAAAATCATCTGAATGAAAAGAATCGTTTTTTGTTGAAGATATTTTGTTGTACCTGTTTTTTTTTGGATGGAAATCATCACATGACCCCGGGGCGGAGAGGAAAGGAGTGTCAGACTTGCACCGACTAAAACCCATCCATGATTCCTTCCTTGCCCTTTGTGTTCCAGGGCCGCGGTATCTCTTTCGAACAGTCCCGCAGCCCTGGCAGATTTTGTTATACCTAAGGTTACGCAGCACGCGGATTTACTTACGCAGCACTTCAACGGCAGCTGTAATCAGGTGATAGGTGATCTCGTCTTCGTAGATCTGCCGCACTAGGAAGCTGCCTTCCATCGACACGTCCGCCTTTTTCCTGTAGAAAAAAAATAGAAAAAATAGAAACTCTTAAATATATATATCTGTATATGGAAAAACAAATCTAACTTAATATTAAAATGCGAAAACGTAAGTTTGTTTGTTACCTTTTCACGCCTAAATCACTGAATCGATCATCCTGAAATTTTCCATATTCATTGGCAGGTATACAGAAACCTTTTCATCTCGAAAAGCAGTAGGTACTGTTCCCGAGGAAGACAACAATGACGTTCTTATGATAATAGATTAAACCACGTGTCTTTCAAACCATGAATACTTATATATTATTACAAGCAGAGTACAACCCGAATTGGTTGTCAAATTCTAAATTAACGCGAGCGAAGCCGCGGGCAAAAGCTAATTCTAAATATTTTTCATGTGTTATTTTGCCTGTCCTGTCGCTGGCACGTCACAGGAGCTGATGGACGCAACCGAAAGTACTACTCGTCGCCAATTTTTGGGCCGATTTAATTTAGATCGCCATCGATACGTTAGGGAGAATAAGCCGATAACTATTGGTAAATATGTAATAATAAACATACAGGGTGTCAACAAACTCTTCACGAAGGCGATAACCAAGCATTATGTACATCAAACTAAGTAACTTTACTTGACTTTTTTTTGGGAGTGAAAAATCACGGTTTTACGGTAGGACTCAATGTTATGCATTCAAAACATTGTGCTGATAGATTGAATACTATGGGGGTCGTGAAGGTGTTTTAAGTAAAAAAAATATATATTAAAAACATGTATTTAAAAAAATATTTCTGCAAAAGTAGGAACTTTGACAACCAATATATCCGTAACTAGAAAGTTCCCAGGTATGTTTTAGAACAAAAAAATGATCGGAATGATGGGGGAACAAGTGCCTTTCCGCTTCGTTAAGAGTTTTTTACACCCTTTAGAGCTAGGTACATCTAAACGCATCCGGTTTGTTAGCTAAATCAGAAGTGTAGGTTTTGCGGGCTGCGGGCTGTTCGAAAGTGATACCGCGGCCCTGAAACACAAAGGGCAAGGAAGGAACATGGATGGGTTTTAGTCAGTACAAGTCTGACACTCCCTTTCGCTCTGCCCAGAGCGGGAGAAGTCATTTGATGATTTCCCATCCGAAAAAAAAAAAATAGTGTAGGTTTTGCAAAACATTGGATCTAAACCTCTTCCAAGCTGTATCACCACTTCCGATTCTCCTAATTGCCATGAATTAAAATGATGTTAGATAGACTTGTCAGGTTTTATAGTACTTCACGGAAATATTCTAAAACAACCATAATATCACGCCCGTTATCCCCGAAGGGTAGAGGTACCTAATAGTACACCTACGAGTACATTTCATCAGTTACATTTAAGTATTAGGGGGCGAGCCTATTTCCATCAACCGGACATAAGTACAGACTCCGTGACTGCTACTGAAAAATTCCTGATCGAAAAACCTTATTGCCCGACCCGGGAATCAAACCCTCTTTCTCATGCAGGTAGGCATTCTTGAAGAACAAAAAATAATTAAAACTTACTTGATAGTTTCCCATGTTTCTTCGTCAAAAGTTTTGGTGACAAGTAACTCGAGGGCGTAGTTCACAAACCCGTACTAAAAACGACAAAAATATAGTGAAAATTATTATTTATCGATAGCGTAAATAATTCATGATTAATGTTGTTTATTTACTTACCATGTTGTAACTTTGTTTATGGTTCTGTAACAAAAGTAATAGAATAAATTATGTGGCATTCAAACTTTCTTGAACTGTGCTATTTGTGTGAACGTACAAAAATTGAAAAAAGTATGCTTAGATGGTTTGGTCATGTGGAGAGGATGAGTGAAAGGCGACTAACAAAAGGTATTTACAAGGTAGATGTGAGTAGCAATGCCGGGAGGAGGCACCCTAGAAGAACATACGCTGACCTCATTGGTGAGGTTCTTCAGAAAGGTCAGGTGCGTAGTACTCGCAACCGGCGTGCGTGTATGACCAGATGTCTGAACGTAGACAAGGCAAAATGAGTATGTAAGGATCGTAGCAGGTGGCATTCTGTGGTTTCCTACTTACCTCCATGGGAAAAGGGCGTGAGTTTATGTATGTATGTGCTATTTATATACGAAACAATTTGATTTTACCCATTTTAATAATATTCATTCCTATATCTGTTGCAGTTAGAGCTTCTCAAAATAACAACTCTATACATGACTGCTTTTTGCTCCCACTTCGTCTGTGTTTATTTTGTATTTCATTCTTTTTAATGTAAATATTGGTATCAATAGTAGTCTATGTCTTTCTCCATTTCCCAAACTACCTATCTATTTTTCTCAACGATCTATGCACGGATACAGTTACGTTCTCATTTATAAATTAATATAGCAAGTAGTGTAATAATGAGTTTGTTTGTTGCCATTGCAGGAATATCCTGGATGAGGTAGGTACGAGATCCTGGAACATGGCACAAGCAAAGAGAAGCCTATATCCAGAAGTGACTGAAGTTAGGCTGTGAATGGTGATAATGTATTACGGAAGTATGGATCATCCAAGTAAAAACCTCCGAATGCTTGAAACTCCCAAAAAATATGATCACAGAAAACGATACAAAAACTAAGAAATATTTGGTACTTTAAGGCAAAACTGAACAGTTCATATTTCATTGGGCAGAAAACTCATTTTTTTCGCACGATCTCACGCCTTGAGAACAAAAGAAGCGGTTCTTGTTTTAATTTACTTTCCTACAATCGTTACCATGAAAAACGAATGAGTGAATTTATTCATTATTATTTTCTTTGATATTTTATGAATGAATACTTTTAGAGAGAAAGGGTAGGCTTAAATGAGTTTTGTTATTGTCTATTATTTCGAAGGTATTCACAATTTTTCATTTTTATTACCTACACAGTCATCAAGTCATGCTTTCTAATTATCTGTAGGTACATAATTATGTATTTCATATTGTTTATTTCAACTACGTAGTAATGTTATCATTATTCACTACAAAACCGATCACAAAGGACATAATTATTTTTTGCTTAGAACCAAAACAAACAGAAATGTTATACGAAATCTCATTGCTGCACAGTTTTTCATGAATGCACTGTTTTTTTTTTATTTTTTATTTAGATATTAATTTTATTTACAAATAAACCAAACAAATAATAGAATAAATATTCCAAGTAAAAGTGCAAATTTCATTTTTAATAACTGCATATTTAATAGTTGTAAGTTTGAAATGTTTGAGAAGATGAATTAAACTTTGTTTTCATTTGGAGTAGGTGTATTTTATCACGGTTGGTAGATTGGTAGTTGAAAGAAAAGTAGATTACGCACCTTGCTAAAGTGAATAATTTATTTATTTATTTACCACTAATTATAGCAACATTACAGATTTTAGACAAGTCCAATACGATGCTATAAGACATAAAAATAAGCAATATAAAATAAGTAAAATTAATTCACTAATTCATTAATTCATGCACTCGTGTTAATTTAGTGCCCTTGCGGTCACCAATATAGCACTCGTGCATTAATAACTCACTTTGCGCTCGATGCAACAATCTATCTACTATTGTTTAAAAACCATCGACTCCCTATAAGTCGGTAATTAGTGCCGTGGATGCAGTGAACGTGAAGCTTGCACAAACAAAGAGAGGTCTATACCAGCAATGGGTGAAGTGTGGTAGTTGATCATGACCTACATAGTTTATTCAGAGATTACTTATTATTTAAGGATGCCAGGAGAAGGTGGTGGTGTGGCAGGTGTTTTAATATTGAGGTTACCATAACAAAGCAGTAATATGCAATCAAGTTTTATTTGCCTACAAGTTAGTGAACGTCTACTTAAGTAAATCATTTGAGCTACTCGCCACTAGATGGCAGCACCATCACACTTTAACAAACTTCGTTGTAATTCTATTACTCACTAGATGGCGCTGTATTGCGCATGTTTTGTGGAAAAATAAATAAAAATGTTACAAAAATAATCCAGTTTCTTTAAATCAATAATTTATTTACACGGACAGTTGATTAGTTAATTTAGACAAATTGTGTAGATAGTAATAATGATTCTCTATTTTAACGATATCTACACAAAAAAAAAACAGTAAAATGTAATACCTAACCAGTCATAGAAATTAAATTAAAATGAAGAAAAAACAAGACAACTCAATTAAATTGTCAACATAACAACAACTAAAAATCAACAACTCGAACAAATATTCATACGAAAAAACAAATTTCTATACTAAAAATATAAAAATAGGCCAATTAGGTACACTCAGAAAAACTCACCTTTCCAAATCTGAAAGTTGAAAACTAATTATTCACGACGTTTACAAACTCACTCGTATCGAAGCCATATAAATTAAATACGTGATGTTTGTTTTTTTTTTAGGCCGACGTAAAACCCACCCACATTACTGATCGCGCCAAGAGACTGGCGGCAACTGACGTACGGCTGTCATTGGCTGAGCAACTAACGCGTAATAACGTACAAAATTAATAAAATACTTACAAAAACCTGCAATATTCATATTTGAAAAATATTTAAATGTTATTCTTTTAATTTTTTTATTAAAATTATACTTTTCTTTGTTGTATTTCTTACAAAACGGTTTTTACTTTTGATCGTCTAGCGGTATTTTCCGGAACTGATTTAGTTACACTATTCGATAATAGATGGCGTTAGTAGTAGCTACGACAGAGTTCTATTCGCTTTATTTATGATTTCCTTGAAAAACGTAATTGGATGTAATATACTAGCTTATACTCGCGGCTACGCCCATGTGAAAATTAATAATCCACTTTTGCCTGGGAATGGCTGTAAAGAGAAATGACATGAAATGCCCTTGAAATAGTTTTCATGCTTTCAGATCATACATAGGTACTATTGTATAATGAATGACCTTGAAAGGCTAAAAATAAGAGGCGTGGAGCTTGATATGATTTACTCCCTTTGTTGGTTTTAATTTTGTAGAAAAAGGACTATTAATAAAAATGATGTATCATTATAGGGATTAAAAGAAGGTCGGACGTAGACATAGTTGTGTATCCTACAGTGTTATATGGATCTTTTGACGCTCCAGGAGAGCATTTGTGATATGTATTGAAAAAATAAGATGGCTTTGTTAGTTCTGATGTTGCCCACGCGACAAGTGTGTTATACATTAATTATGTTATTCTAGCCAAATGCAATATTAGAAAAATATGCTGTGAATACCTATTTTAATTTGACCGAGACCAATCTTTTGAGAGTATTTTTACAAATGTACGCGAGCTTTAAGTGTGGTCCCCAGATTGCGTGGAAAGTTGTCTTTGTTCTTTACATTACGTTAAGCCTTAGGTGCCTTGGACTAATTTTGGCTTAGTGTGGCTTTCAACCGATTCAATAAAAAATGCATGTGATACTTACCTCTCAACTACCCTTGGTTGACTGGTAGAGAGTGTGTTAAGTTCGCCCTTGTAATTTTGTTGCATAAAACCGCTGTGGGTACATAACGGCCGCCGTCTGAGAAACACTGTTGTCATGACTTATATACGTTTCGGGAATATAGGTCGGAGAAAATCGCACTACTGGAAGAATCGAAACCGGAAAATACAGGCTGAAAAAAAACACATTATCATAAATGGATCTTGTAGGATCTCTTTATTTTAATATATATGCATAAATACAAGCCTTTTCCCTTGGGGGTAGGCAGAAAACACAGAACGCCACTTGCTACGATACTTACATACTCCTTTTGCCTCGTCCTCGTTCATACATCTGGTCATACACGTAAGCCGGTTGCGGGTACTACGCACCGGGCCTTTTTCAAGTACCTCACCAATAATATCAGTCCTTCTAGAGCGTCCCCTCCCGCTGTTGCCACTCACATCGGCTTTGTAAATACTATTTGCTAGTCAATTTTCACTCATCCTCTCCACATGACCAAACTATCTAAGCATACTCTTTTCAATTTTTTGTCACTACGTCTTCTTTTAGCGTCCTTGTATCTTTTTTTTTTTACGGATGGGAAATCTTCAAATGACTTCTCCCGCTCTGGGCCGAGCGGAAGGGAGTGTTAGACTTGTACTGACTAAAACCCATCCATGTTCCTTCCTTGCCCTTTGTGTTCCAGGGCCACGGTATCTCTTTCGAACAGTCCCGCAGCTCTGGCACGTCCTCGTTTCTTGATTCTTAATTTGAATGTGTTTTATTCTATCATATTTTAACACAACCTCATTTATCCTGCAACTTAATACCAGAGACAACACTACTTAAAAAAATAACAAACTCTCATAAACACACCACACGAATTAATTCGTAAATAAGGGTGTGTGATATTAATCCATTTGTGTAATTACTAGCCACACCCTCACGTTCTGTCAAATCACTGGGCATGGCTCGCGTGTTTTGGTATTCGGTGCCAACCTTATACTTATTAGTTTATGGAATTAAGCTGGCCCTAATTGACTGCTAATTTTATGTTGATGTGTTGGGGAAAAAGTGGAAAAAGCAAATGGATGGTGATGAGTCGTGAGAGTGTGGCTTTGTATGATAATAGGTGTACTTATAAATGCTTTGATGTTTCATAAGTGCCCTTGTAGATTTATGTGTCACTAGCTGATGCCCACGGCTTCGCCCGCATGGATTATATACTAAAACCTTCCTCGAGAACCACTCTATCCATTGGTGAAAACAGCATGACAATCGGTGCAGTAGTTTTTGAGTTTATCGGGAACAGACAGACAGACGCGGCGGAGGACTTTGTTTTATAATATGTAGTGAAGTGAAGTGATGTAGTGATAGTGATAAAATATTTTGAATTTGAATGATATAGTTAATAAAATGAAGAGGAGAGAGACAAAATAGAGAGGCTAGGTGGCTAAATAATAACAGCGGGTCGATGTTTTGGCTAAGCCGCGCTTGCCTAGGTTGGTCTGTAGATGGGTGAGCACCCTTTACATACCGAGTTTCCTCCGTACTTTGGAAAGCACGTTAAGCCGTTGGTCACGGCTAGTAGTTACAGGTAGTCAGTGAACCCAAAGTCTGACAACCAGTCTTACCAAGGGGTATCGTATTACCCAGGTTGTGGAGGTCCGATAGGCAGTCGCTCTATGTAAAATACTGAACTATTAAGCTGCGTCAGTTAAGACTGGAAACCAAAATGAAGGAACATGGATGGATTTTAGTCAGTATAAGTCTGACACTCCCTTGAGCTCCGCTCAGAGCGGGAGGAGGTCATTTGATGATTTCCCATACGAAAAAAAAAACCGGCCATGTGCGAAATGGACTCGCGCACCGAGGGTTCCGTACCTATAAACTTGTGTTATTAAACTACATATTCGTGGTTTTCAGATTTTTTCCTTTACATGTGCTGTAAGACATTGCTTCTTGCCAAATTTCGTGATTCTAGGTCAACGGGAACTACCAGGTTTTTGACCCAAAACCTATAGGGTACTTCCGGTTGACCTACAATTGTCAATTTTGGTTTAAAGTAAAGTCTTACAGCACAAGTTAAGGGAAAATTCCGAAAAATAAAAAAAGTTGAAAATTAAGGTAAATTTTGATACTTACGAATTTTCGCGAAAATCTAAATTTGCCCATATCTTTTTACCGTGTTGACTCAGGATCTTAAACTTAAACAACTAATAGGGACTGTAGACATCAGTATCTGGTATAAATTTCAACTTGCTAGGTTCACCCATTCCTGAGAAAGTCGGTGGTGTCTCATGGACAGACGCACAAGAGGTGTTCTTATAAGGGTTCCTTTTTTACCTTTTGAGGTACTGAGCCCTAAAAAGGCCCTAGAACGAGCGCGCGGTGTAAACGTGACGAATCTTTTTATCCCGGTAGGGCGATCTCGTGGGACAATTACTGAACTCCACGCGCGCGGGCGGGGCCGCTGACATAAACTAGTCTTTAATAATGTCCAGCAACATAGAGAGGAGATCAGAGGCATATTCGGATGCCAGAAGTATTTACCTATCCCTATTTGTATTGGCACTGGCTATATTTTGCTACAATTCGCAGACATGAGCATAGTAATCGACCAGTTTTTTGTATGTTGTAGGTATCAAAATGGACTTGTTTTTAATACTACAAGCTTTTATATTTTAAAAACACCGTTATTTAACCAAAGCTAGGGTTGTATTTTCTTTAGTAAAAAGAAAAAGTTGTCATCTCAAAATTATGAACCAATTCTTCTATAAAATGAAATTCAGAGATTATCCTCAAAAAATATAGAAAATATATCGTATCATCTAACCTCAAAACCTTTCCTTCAAAGGAAATTGTTGAAACTAGATTTATAATTTCAGTCCGAAATTAGGTTCGCCGTGTATCTGAGGAAATTAGTTTTTGGCCGACTTCCGTTTCCGCTGGAGGTATTATATAATTAAGTCTTTTTTTTTCAACTTTTGAACTGTGTTGCCCTATTTTTTGTCGAGCTTCTTTCTTTTGCAAACTGGCTATATTTATATTTCAAGTTTCTTTTAAGTGACATTTTTTATTACTTTTTCTTATCTTTTGTTAAAAAAGGGAGTTGTCAGTTGTTGCATTCAAATTGGGGTCAGGTGTTTTGTTTCCTTTGCATTTTGTTTTTCTCTTTTGACCTATAACCCCGTTTTCACCGTCTTTAGAGTTCTTAACTTGATTAAAATGGCAGCTGTCAGGATGTACAGCCACCAGCACGTCAAGCTAGTACAACCTGTCAAATTTCTTTAATAGATTTTAAACTTTTTCGCTAAAGCATTAGGTTCAAGGTTGAATTGAAAAAATTGTCAGTTTCGAGTAGCTTGTTGTGTAGGCGTCTGTACACTCTCGCCATACACTCTGAGGCAGAGCGAGTGTGAGAATGCTTAGGCTTACAAGGTGGAAGAGACATTGACGCATAACATAAACGATTACCGTGTATTCAGTACATCATTCATCATCGGTACAGCTGATTTTTAACTTCATCATTATCATCATCATATCAGCCCGTTGCTGTCCACTGCTGAACATAGGCCTCCCCAATAGATTTCCAACGTGTCCGGTCCAATGCCACCTGCATCTAGCGACTCCCTGCAATTTTTACAATGTCGTCGGTCCATCTGGCAGGTGGCCGTCCCACGCTGCGCATTCCAATGCGTGGTCTCCACTCCTATCTGTATCTGTTTGCCCCATCGGCGGTCCGATCTTCGCGCTAAGTGGCCTGCCCATTGCCACTTCAGCTTGCTTATCCGCTGGGCTAAGTCGATGACCTTGGTTCGTCTACGGATTTCCTCGTTTCTGATTCTATCACGTAGAGAAACGCCGAGGATAGCCCTCTCCATAGCCCGCTGAGCGACTTTGAGCTTCTGTATGAGACCTATTGTGAGAGACCACGTTTCCGATCCGTAAGTCATCACTGGTAACACACACTGGTTATAAACCCTACTTTTGAGGCACTGAGGAATTTTGGACGAGAAGACATCGCGTAGTTTCCCGAACGCTGCCCAGCCGAGTTGGATTCGACAGTTGATCTCTCTATTTTTAAGTTACCTATGAAAAAAAGGGTTGGGATTTAATGGCCGGCCTAACTTCCGCCATTTTTTTTAGCTGAAACTTCCGCCTTTTTTTTTTCAAAATCGTGGCCGCATCACGCATAAAACATATATTGATCAATAGCTGGTATCAATACAAACAAGTTTTGAAAGAAAGAAAATGTTCTAATGTGTCACGTTTCTGAGATATGAGCTGTCAAAGTTAAAGTCCATACACTGATGGCATCTTTAGAACAACTTTGATTTGATTAGCCACGCATAAAATCTATTTTAATCGATAGCTGGCATCAACACAAACAAGTTTTGTAGTTTCCGTTTCCGAGATATGAGCTATCAAAGTTAAAGTCCATTCATTGAGGGCATTTTTAGCACAGCTTTGATAGCATTATCTCAGAAACGTGACACTTTAGAACATTTTGTTTCATATAAAAATTGATACCAGCTATCGATTAATATAGGTTGTATACCTGGCCGCTACTTTGAAAAAAAATTAAAATGGCGGAAGTTAGGCCGGCCATATTTCATACAAAAATCTTCAAAGCCCTTTTTGTGGGGTTCGGAATGATGTACTGAACATGTGGTAATAGCTTGTGCGTCGATGTCTCTTCACACTGTTTACACTCTCGCACTCACCCTGCCTCGGCGAGAGTGTACATCTACCCTTACACTGTAACAAAAGCGTAGCGTGACCACAAAAGAGTTAGTTTTAACAGTTAATTACTAAAAATAAGTGGCTTTTTAATTTGAAGCCTTCACGTGAGTTCGCGTCGTTTGAGACTTTTTTTTAAGAAAGATTAAATTTAAAATTATGTGTTAAAAGATGAAATATTGTTGTAAATTGGTAGAGTGAGACTGTGTGATTATGTTTGTGCAATTAGCTGATAGTTTTGCTGTCGAGCAAAGATTTAATAGAGTAAAATCATTAAAAAAATGTATTATATCTCACATTCTAAATTCTATAAACTCTTTGGCCTTTTATTTGTGCAATTCATTTTCTTTTCAAAGCTGCACTATTTGCCTTGCAAACTTTAAAAAAAAACATTCTTTAAATAGCCAAAAACAACAATTAAAAAAATTCTCATTATTTTTCATTGAAACATTATCAAGTCTAGAATTTTAAACCAAAACAAATATCAACTAGTTGGTTATCAAGCTAACTCCACTCTTTTAACCGCAACTCTCAAAGTTTAGTCGAATTCTCTGTGAAATCCGATCTGGCTGGCCGCAACAAATCAAAACAACACAGGCTTATTTAAAAATATTCAGGATTTTTGAACCGATTATTGACCGGATTATTGTTAGATGGATTAATCGCAAGAGCAGATACGCCGTTTTTTTATGGGAATCATGAGTATGCAAAATTAGGTACATATTGAATGAATTATTTTTGTTTTGTTCCGTTTGCTTGGATTCAAATTTTAGTTTTAAGTGAAGAATACCAATGATGAATAGTAGATAGGTAACCGAATCTACATTCTCTCTTTATTATGTGGTTAGTACCTAACCTGATGTCAGAGTTTTTACGCCACGGGCTTAGCTTATAAGTCGCACGCTTTTCATGCATTTTTATGAAATGAACACAATCATTTTATACTATTGAATACAGTCTTTCCGAAAAGTTTGGCAACTGCGGAGCGGGCCAGATATATAGAATTTATGGCCTTTTTCCCATTGTGCTATTTTCTTTAACTATAAGTGACATACCGATGTATACTTGAAGAATATTATATTATTTATTTTTGCATGTCCAGCTGTGCCTAATGGACATGCACCGATGATCTAGAAGAGTTCACTGTTGTTATGCAGGCTGGATTACAGGTGGAAGACGTCAACGACGATGATGGAGAGTTTCAAACATTAACCGTGCACATAATTAAGGTGACGGAGAAGCAATGAGTACGAGTAGTTAGGAATTTTCTTTATCGTATGGTTAGTGCTCAACCTGGTGACAGAGTTGTATGACGCCCATGTGCCTCTAAATTGGCTTTATATGCCGTCTTATATCTCTCAGGAATGCTGGTTTCCTCACAATGTTTTCCATCACCAAAACAAGTGATTATTACACAATAGGCATATGAATACGAAAAATCAGAGGTGCGTGTCTTGAAAACTTGAGAGCTATGACTTGACAATGTCACAACACTAGGCTATCACTGCTTGTCAACCCTACAATAAGTCTGGTAGTCTGATAGTGCAGCTTCTGTCCACACTCTCCAAAGACACAATCTGTATCCGGAGTTATAAAAAACGTGCTATCTCAACCTTAAAAATAGCAAATCCCAAGGCACATAACTAAAAATTCTAGGAGATACCATTACATTCTATTTCTAAATCCCAATTTATTACAAAACTGCGAACACAAGCTCATCTCTTATGAAACGCATTGACAATGTTGTTTCTACCGCACAATAGACGCGCTGAGGAATCGATATGCTCCCCTATTGTTCCATACGATTATAGAACGCGCCGACCGACGATCGTAGAAATGTGCGAGATGTGTTACTGCTGGGACCACAGACATAGGTATACCTAGATATACCTAGATAAGGGTGCTTTTCCACCAGAGATATGCTATGCAGCTATGCTGCAAGGATGTGATAGCTAAGCTGTGAAACTATGTGACCGTTTCCACTGATACTAAGCTAGGTCGCGGTGAGAGTAAGATGTACTATGAAGATGCGCCGCCGCAAAGTAGCCGCGCGAGGAAGATGCGCAGCTCGAGTTATGCGATGTATCGATAGTAGGGAAGCGGCGAGGGCGCACATAGCTTAGACCATCCATAGCACACATCCGTAGCACGCATCCTTCCATATAAAAACATCTTAGTTGAATGCGTTTCCACCAGTGTTAAGCTATGTGCACCAATGAATATGATTGGTGGATATCAAACGCATCCATAGCAACGTAGCATAGCACATCTCTGGTGGAAAAGCACCCTAACGCTGGTATCAGGAACCGTATGAAAAACAAGTGTGCCAGTTTTTGACAACCTACTTTGACGTCATAAGCCATATTTAGTTAAGTACTATACAAAGAAGTTACTACACAAAATAGACTGCGTTTTTGTTCTTTAAATACGACAGTATAGCCACGTTAAGTTTTTTTAGCTAAGTCGGGCACGCGAAGTAGGTGTTTTTGCGTTATCTAGGTATATCTTTGTCTGTGGCTGAAACGGACAAGCAATTTATTTTTTATATTTTTGATTTGTATTACTTTTTGTGAAGCAAGAAAAATTAAGGGGGTAACTTCGCTGACAAGTAATTTGGGGGCGTTACGATTTAGATTCCTTGAAAGTGAATTTTAAAGTCTTCAAACGAGAGTCCTTTCCAACATTTGAGTTTTTGCATATTAATAAGTAAAGTGGCTGTTGTCTGTGAAAACATGTTGTTCTTTTGGACTATTTTGACTGTTTCTGTACTAAGTTTAAATGCACGCACGATACAAGAGAAATTCCTAGAATGGAGAAACGTTAAAAAAAAATGGAAATCGTAATTGGCTAGCCTATTGAAAAGCTCTGTTATTTTCTTGATATCTTTTGGTACTTTTACACACAATTGAATAAACATCAATGCTGACTGACATCATGAGCATCTTGACGCCATAAACACTTCACTCACGCGTCTCCATTATTCCAAGATCGTGAACAATCTTCAACAGTTAATAGCATACCATCAATCACTTTATTTGAGCCACGTGTATTGTCTATTAACAATCTTGAAGGTCAAATTGTCTATATTTAAAGGACTGACATAAAAGCCAATACACAATTTTCATGTAGAATCAATATTATGGAGTGTAATCGGACCTTCCACGATGCCGTCAACCAAGCATTCTGCACAACTAACTATGTAATTAACATTGCGACAAAAATTGCTGTAGAACTGATTTTTTGATGTGAAAAATAATGGTTTACGGTAACGCTCGTTGTAACGCACACAAAACATTGTTTAAACTTGTATTTAAAAAAAAAGTTTGATGAAGTAGGGACTACATTATGTATATTCAAATAAGTTAAACTAAGTACTTAAAGATGCTGCAGGCCCGACAAACAATACTTTGTAACCTACTGGCACAGAAAGATCTACCAAAACTACCCCCAATACATAGCAAGTTTCATCCGTGCCTCGTAAAGCAAGTTAAGCCGTTGGTCGCGGCTGTCATTTGTAGATCTTTGACAGTCATTACAGGCAGTCAATCACCCGAAAGCCAAAGCCAAGCAACAAATCTTACCAAGGGGCTTTCGTATTACCCAATATAAACTGGGTTGTGGAGGTTGGATAGGCAGTCACTCGATGTAAAATAGTGGTATACAGCTGCATCTGGTTAGACTGGAAGCCGACCCCAATATAGTTGGGTCAAGGTTAAGCAGATCATGACTTACATTAAGAAGTATGCCAAATATTTGTCTATTACAGCAGAAACTGTAGTCAAGATACTTCTAAACGATTAAAACAGTAATCTAGCCAGTATTTAATCCAGATTACAATCAAACTACTGCCAATAAAAACTTAAGTTAACACCATAACATGGTATTCTCGATTTATTTAATGGAGCAAGATAAATTCGAGAACATTTACTATCGAACCTCGCCCTTATCGCTAGCACGCAACTTAAAATGTGAGCATCGGATTTCCTTGTAGATTTTTATAGCAACGATTTCAGGATAGAGAAATAAAACCAGCAAAGTAACACTCATCACGAAGATGGGGGAAGAAAGTGCTGGAGCGGAGACCACGGACTCATTGGAAACCAGCACTGTGCTGTGACCCACAAAGGGGCCACTATTGGAGGGTAAATTAAAAAATTAAAAAAAAAAAAGGTTTGAACAGTATCGTGTTACATATCAAATGAAGGGGTTCATTGTGACTACCTGAACGCGCCCCAGAAAGTGGTAGCCGTAAGGCTAGTCCGGGGGTACCGCACGATCTCCGGCGAGGCGGCGAACCTCCTTGCCAGATTGCCGCCATGGGATCGGGAGGCGATAATTAGTCCTCACGCGCCTACACGAGTGGTGCGTAGAGACACTACGCCGGGGGGAAACTCCGCTGCCGCGGCAAATTGTCACGCAGCGGACAGACTTCCGGCGTGATCTCATGGCCACATGGAGAGAGCAACTATCGCAACCCAAGTCCCCTGTTTAAGGAGTGGCTGGAGATCATCAGAGTGGATACCACTGCGAGTATCGCCCAGAGGACACGGTGGAGCACACGGTGGAGCACACGGTGGAGGTCTGCCCCGCTCGGGCGGTGCTCCACCGCCGTGTCCTCGTGGCGGCGATCAGCAGCGGCAACCTATCGCGTCCAGCCCTGGTCCAATCCATGGTCCGGAGCGAGAGGGAATGGGACGCCGTCACCTCCTTCTGCGAAGCAGTCATGCTAGCGAAGGAGGTGGCGGAGCGTGAGAGGGAGAGAACCTCTCGTCTCAGCCGCCGCGGGAGATGCCTCGGGCGTCGGGGGTCACGTGGTGGCTTCCGGCCACCGTAGACGCGGACCTGTGGACGGAGAGTAATGGGCTAGCTCGCCGTCCGTCCGTCTTTTGACGACAGGCCGTGTAGACGACGCATTCGTGTTCCACGCGCACCTCAAAGAGATGTCAGCAAACAGGGAGGGGCCCGCAAGGGCCGATGCCTGCCAGGGCTGCGGGACTGTTTGAAAGAGATACCGTGGCCCTGGAACACAAAGGGCAAGGAAGGAACATGGATGGGTTTTAGTCAGTACAAGTCTGACACTCTCTTCCGCTCTGCCCGGAGCGGGAGAAGTCATTTGATGATATACCATCCGTAAAAAAAGGGGTTCATTGTGAGCATTTTTAATAATTTTAAGATAAATAGTTTTGAAGTTATTTAAGAAAATAGTTGAAAATTGACCATTCCTCCTTAACTCGGAAACTACAAGGCCGAAAATTTTGAAAAATATCCAATAAATTGTTCTTTGCCCATTAGAAAGCCTAGATTATTGGAAAACCTATAAGAAATGGTATTAAAAATAACATAGGAAATCCATTTTTTTTTTTTAATTGCCATAAACTTTGGGTCAGATATAAAACAGCTTGCGGAATTTAGATGATTAAAGCACGGAACCCTCTCCACGCGAGTCGAGCTCGGACTTGTCCGGATTCTTCGCAATTTTTACCTATGGTTTATGACCTCTGTTTGAAGGAAATTAATAGATCCGCAACGTGTATTTTAACTAGTTTCCATTATAAAAGAGTAATTAGATTCCCGTAATTAGGTCATGTCACACTGGTCACATAAAAACGGGTGTGACTCTGACAAATCGTACAACGCCGACCACAGCGTCTGAAACCTATTTTTTTTCAATTTATTTTTTAGCTTTGTGAAATACTAAGGGCGGATACTTACGTCCAAACACGAATAAATTTTATTCTAGGAGTAAATCGCTACTTATTCGAGAATAACTCAATATCACGTTTAACCAACTAAAATCCGAGGAATAACGAGTCTATCCGGGAACAGTCACTATACCACCGTTAGGTATCGATTAAGGAGCTTATTCCAAGAATAACAAAATGGCGTCCTATTTTTTTAAGCTGTCATTTCAACTTTCCCGCACTATAATATGACAAATCAGAGTTGACATGCGTTATGCTTCTGTACCTACTCTCCCGTTTCTAGAACAACGTTTTTTTCCGGGCATTACATTCGTTCAAATCATGTTCACATTCACTCCACTTTTCGCGCGTAACTAATCCAAATATAGTTATACTTTAAATGGCATGTAAAAACGACTGTTGCTTTATTCGAGAATTAAATCGTGGAATAAATTATTCTCGGTATAGTTATTCGTGTATAAATTCGGGTTTGGTCGAATCCGCCCTAAAAAGAATAGCCAGTCAGTTAAATTGTAGATAAATATTACAATCATTTGCAATCGTTTGATACATGATGATTTGTAACCCTGATTGACGTTTGGTTCAAATTCTTCCGGGTGAGTCGTATCAATCAGATTAAGGAAAAACATTCTTGATATTCAATAACCAGCCATATCATTATAGAGGTACGGTTTGTATTATAATTTATATCTAGTGTAGATACATTTAGTAGAGACTTAAGGTTTGAGTAAAGCGATCTCTTAGGACCAAACGGTAGCATGTACTACCGGGTTCACTGTCAGTCGACCAGTTTTCAACCTTATAACTCAGGGCATAAGGGTCACGTGGTATCAACCACGGTTGGGGTGTTGGAGGATGTGGCTTTAGTTACCTTTGGGTCATGTCAAAGGGTGAACATAGGACAGGCCTACCGTCTGCTACTAAATACCCTAGAGGCTTAATGTTCTCAGAACGGCTGTCACAGTTGAAGTGTATTTGATATCAGACTGATTGTGTAATTGGAGAGGTTGTTTCGCAACTTTTTCCCAGGTTTGTTTTTGGAGGTTGTCTTTTGGTTTTTTTGACCATCGATTAAGATTGTCTACCATTTCCATAGAATTGAGGGAGATCCTGTAACCGCCAGACCATTTTCATAAAAGCTGAAACTTTTTCTGTAGAAGTATGTACTTTACAGTAAAGAACAATTGGATTTTAAAAAAAGTCGGCCGTGGTGGTTTTGGCAGATCAGGTAACAATGATGAATTAAATAATTCCTAAGTTACGACATGCTATAAAGCGTGCTTCTTCTGGGATCCGTACTCAAAGGGTAAAAATTGGAACCTATTAGTAAGACTCCGCACGCAACGCGCTTGGACGTGTAGTTGCGGACACCAGCCCGTTATTCAATACAATACAAAACTCCGCTATCCGTCTGTCTGTCTGTCTGGCTGGCTGTCTGTCACCAGGCTGTAACTCATGCCGTAATAGCTAGACAGACGAATTTTTCACAGATGATGTATTTCTGTTGCCGCTATAAAAAAAAAATATATATATAAAGTATTTAATAATTAAAGGGGGCTCCCATACAAGAATCGTGTTTTTTTCGGTTTATGGTGTCTTGATATTACATAAAGGTTAGTATGATGATTACGTCCTACACTGCCAGAGATTTTGTGTGGGGACATTACCAAGTAACATTATCAAATTCAGATTTCATGAAATGACGTAAGGTCAATTAAAATTTATCATACTTGAACATGTCTGGTGGTGGGTTTCCACCCCACAAAATGTCTGGCTGTGGACGAAGACCCCAACCTTGCTCCATAAGCACTGCACCAGATCGATTTTACCTCACTTTATTTTACTTCGAAATGTGGGTGTAATATTAGGTACACTTCTGCCTAACCCTTCGGGGATTACAGGCGTGATGTTATGTTATGTTTGTATTTTACTTCCTGACCCCGATCCGAGCCGATGCGTTTACGATGCTTATAAGTGTGCGTTCTAGTTAGAAGGAAGGGTCAACCAGTTGAACCTATGCTGATCCAGTGCAGTCTACGGTTTTGAATTGATCAATTAAACTAACAAAAACATAATAAACTCAAACTCAAACTCAAACTCAAAAGCATTTATTTCAATTAGACCATTACAGGCACTTTTGAATGTCAGAAAAACAAATAAGGCTAAGCTACAGTCACAGACACAAGGCATAATAACTTGTGAAAGTACTGTAGTTGCCCATTCCAAAGCGTAGATCTCTATGGAGAAGAATGGGCAAGAAACTCCATGGACACTCTTTTCAATCAAAATATTGTACAAAATCTTGGTTACATCATTCATGTTGAGATTAAACATATGTGAGAACGATGTAGAAATACGTGCACGTTAAGAGCGTCCAGAGTAAAACATTATATCAACAATTTAAAAACAAAGTAAGTAGTTAAAATAAACCATGGCAGCCTAGAGATGACCAGTCCCAACTGACAGCGCCCGTTCACGAACATGACGCATGGATCAGACCCATTCAGCTCAACCATATTGAAGGGAGCTAAATGACCCGACACACCCACCACCATCAGCGAGACATTTGAGTGAGCATGACATTCTCTCAGCCACCAGGGCAAATTCAAGTCAATGAAAGATAACTAAATGTAAATGGTAGCTTTACAGTACATAGTACTCACACATGTGCTATGCAATTATATAATACTAAGAGATTGAATTTATACAATGCAAAGATATTATTACAATCTTCTGCAGCTTCCACAATAACTTCACATGGTAATAAATTAGTTTGCCCCTATGCTTGTGGAGCAGGACCAGCAGTGAGCCAAGCATTCCTATCATCACTCATAACACATGCGCCTAAACGCCTGTAATGCTTGAATGGTTAGGCAGAGGTTGTACCTAAAAGTACACCCCCCGTTGCTAAAGTGAGCGAGCCTATTGCCATCAATGGGGCAAAATTCCAAACAGTTTGGAATTTCTTAGGAAATTCCTGATGGAAAAACCCAATAACACTTTGCCCGACCTGGAAATCGAAACTGAGACCAACGAGGTAGTCAACTGATAATAATATTTATACTCTGTGAATATACTTCAATCCTTTCCTAAACAGGAAATAAGTATCCCCTCCGAAAAAATATATTTTGTTCATAGTATAAATAAATTTCATAGCAAAAATGAGTTTGTTAGGATGATGTTTTGACCAAGCCTGCCGGGGCGTGGCAGACTATTTACATTTTTATCTAGCAACAAGGGTTCGTGTTTCGTCAAGGTTACGCTTCTTGTACCAAAATAACTTATTCTGAACATAGAATTTGTATAAAAAAAGTTTTATATCAAGAATATCGGAATACCACGAAAATAGTCTTAAGGACAAAATATTTCTTTATCATTCAGAAAATAAAAGCTTTCAAAACGTGTATGTAATTTTGAGAGCAGCGGTGGCCCAGTGGTAGCGACCCTGACTTACGAACAGTAAGTCGTGGGGTCGAACCCAGGCAGGCGCATTACTTTGTGTAATTTATTTCATCACCACTGCTCTCAAAAACGGTGAAGGAAAACATCGTGAGGAAACCGGCATGTCCTAGAACCAAAAATTCGAAGACATGTAACATCTACCAATCCGCATTGGGCCCGCGTGGTGGATTATAGCCCATTCCCTCTCAAAGAGAGAAGGCCTGTGTCCCAGCAGTGGGAACATTAATTATAGGCTGATGATGATGATGTAATTTTAAAGAAAGCAGAAGAAATAAAATCGTACGTGTATGTATATCCTGAATAACATCCACTAGTAGATTCCTGGGTAAAATGGGCCCTTTGGCTGGTTGTCAGATTTTCTGTTTTCTACATGTAACGACTATCAAAGATCTACAAATGACAGCCGACATAACCATGACCACCATAAAACCACCAGCATTGACTTAAGGTGGAAACTCCAAGGTAGCCCACGAAATTCAAATTGTCCTACGTTTTGTGCAATTTGCAGGTCAGTGTCAGGTTGATATTGATGAAAATATGATTCACGCAAGTAATATGTATGTTGTAGGTACAGAATTATAATCATTAAAATTATCAATCCTCCTCTTATTTCATTTAACCACATGCAACGGCTTTTGACATGATAACGTCTTACAAATCGATGAACGCCGGCTGCACGCACGAAAAAGTGTCACGTTCCACTTGAGCCGAGCGTGTAAGCGAGAGCGCGGAGCAAGCGATAGAGGCACGATTGGCCTAAGCGTTCGGCTTGTGACGCATCTATGTATTTTACAAAATAATGATAATTCAGTGATAAGAATTCAATTCATAAAAGTATGCAAGTTTTTATCAATGTTTTTTTATGACGTTATCACGTAAAATAATCGTCCTTAAACCGACTTTACAGACCATTTTTTAATGAAATAGTAGTTTAAGACTACTTTAGCCACAAGCCCCTCGCCAGTAAATCATCAAAATACCTCTTGCATTTCATTTGACTAAAATGGCGCTGGAATATGCAACGCCCGCCGACACTCATTGAATTAAAGTGAGCAGCTGCCATCCGGTTTTATCGACAGCGCAGTCAACAGAGTATGGTAATTTTATTATTAAATGGTAGGTAGTTGGGGAAAGAGTTTGACGTAGATTGTAGGTGATTCTGTTGGAGTGGTTACAATGTTAGATCATGACCTCAATTAGAAGCTGCTACTGACAAATTTCTGATAGCAAAACTCGATAATGCAACTCAACTAACAGTCGTGCCATTCATAAAAATTATAAGACCTAAGTAATGTCTAGTACTGATTAAAACCCATCCATGTTCATTCCTTGCCCTTTGTGTTCCAGGGCCGCATTATCTCTTTCGAACAGTCCCGCAGCACTGGCAGGCATCGGCACTTGCGGGCCCCTCCGTATTTGCTGACATCTCTTTCTCATTATTACCATCTATCAGTAAAAAGTCGTCCACCGTTGAACATGCCCAGAATATTTGTTAACATAACATAACATCACGCCTGTAATCCTCAAAGGATTAAGCAGAGGTGTACCCATTAGTACACCCACATTTCGCCTGTCATGTTTAAGTCATATGTCATAGGGGGCGAACTTATTGCCATCAACCGGGCACAAATCCAAACTCCATGGCTGCTACTGAGAAATTCCTGATGGAAAACCCAGTAACAATTTGCCCAACCCGGGAATCCAACCCAGGACATCATGCTCTGCAGTCGCGATTGCGACCACTAGACCAACGAGGCAGTTGTAATATTTAATTTATTTTAATTTATTGTGTTTGGGTGGCTTACAGCTCACCATACAAAAATTTATACTGAGCCAATCAACGAAAAGCCATTTACAAGCCTCCACTGTTAGCAATAAACTATTGTTGCACAAACTAATAACTAAGCATAATATCAATAACTAAACATAATGTAATAACAAAGCATGGGGCAAAAATATTAAAGCTAAAAAGCATGCAGGCGTAACCACTCTTGCCGAGGCTGCGGGAATGTTCGAAAGAGATGCCGTGGCCCTGAAACTTAAAGGGCTAAGAAGGAACATGGTGAGCGGGAGGTGTCGTTTGATGATTTCCCATACGAAAAAAAAGGCGTAACCACTATTAAAATTCATCTTAAACAACACAGCTTTTAGACAAGGCAGTACTAATTGTCGCTGAACTCCTTGCAAATTAATCGATTGAGGGATTGTTGCAACATTGGTTAAATATTAATAAATTGTGCAAATACGTATAATAAATAACACCTATAAACGTCATAACAGAATTTCAAAGTAAAGCTAATAATAAAAATGTCACATAAATAAGCACAAGGACACAATGTAATAACTAATGCATTTCCATAACTAAGCTTAGTTTCCATGGCTTCAACAAAACCAAATAAAAACCAATTTTATTACAACCATATAAAGAACATTGTATCAAAAGTATTGAAAAAAGCAAAGTGCTGTGTTATGTATCGTAAAAAGGTTATGACCCAAATATGGTACATCCATAGACATTTTATTGCAAAAATATGAATATACGTGAAAAGTGCTTAAAACATTGGCTTTTAAGTCTGAAGATAGGATTGAGTGTTTTATGGAGGAGTAATTTAAAATCAAAGCTTTATTCTGTTGGGTTTATTTTCTTTTATGTTTCCTTTTTTGGAGTAGCTTTGTGTGTCCCACTTCTGGGCAAAAACCTCCCCCATATTTTTCCTGCGCCACCTTGAACCAGCCTTGGTGATGCGTATCCAGATCATCTCGCCATCTCATCCTAAGTCAGTCTCGGCGGCGCCGTCCATCCTCAGGCAACCATCGTATTGAGACTTTTGCCCTTCTCCATGATCCATCCATCTTTTGTGATAAGACATCAAAACTGGCTTCTTTGGTTTCACTCTCGTTCTAAAACAATATTTTGGCCTGGATAAAAAAATAGAATAAAATACTTGTTCAGGACCTGGTTATAATATTATGTGATCATCATTCTCCTGTCCTCATCCCAACTCATGGACATAGATATCTTTTCTTTTTCTAGTAACAAATTTAAAACATTGGCTATAAATAATCTTTCACCACAATCTTTATCTAATCTTAAATTTATTAATTATTTCAAACCTCATAAGACATAATTTTCATTACGTTCTTTATTTTTTCATTTACTAACCCGTGGACAATGGTGTCGGTTATATGTTTACCTACTTATGTAACGACTCTTAATGCTAAACTTGAACATGTGACTGTTTTTTTGTCCCTAATAAATAAAATAAATTTTATTTGAAGTCTGCGCAGTATAGCCAGTTCTTCCATACTTATCTATTTGTCGGCTCAGTCATCCCCGTTGTAGCCATAACGTCTTCCACATAGTTCCTCCATATTTTAGTTGGTTAAAGAATAAGTAACTTGCAACAAGGGTATTTTTTTTTTCACTAGGAATTTCTCTTATATTCTGGGTGCGTTCACAAACATTTAAACTCACATACACAAACGGCCACACGGCTAGTCACCTCGAACCGGCAAAGCGGTAACATCCACCAAACTCATAAATCCAAGAATAAAGCGTTACGAAGTAAACTGGAGTGTGCAATTAAAGGTTATATTACGAGTTGAACCATTTGCTCGTCGCAACGCCAAAGTGTTCGCAGTTAGTTGAATGTGCAGAAGTACCATTAGTCGTTCGGAACTGTTAAGCATTGAAATTCTGGTAATTTTCCGATATTTTATTTCCTTTTAAGACTCCACGATTTTCATAAAGCATTTCTTAACTTAATAACTGTTATGCTAAGGAAGCTGCTTGCATTTAAGTTGCCAGTTAAGGTCTTAATAACCCTCTAATAAATTATTTTTAGAAAAATGTAATATTACCTTTATTACACACGGCTATAAATCAAGCTATACATTTCCATTATAACATGGCCTCGCTATGTGTATATTTCCTGTACAATGAGAGATCCGTGTAAACTGGTTTAGTATACCTTGATTGGCCATCGTGCGAACACTAAAACCTGCAATGGTAGTCGTATCAATCTACTCGAAACTTTCAAATTTTCCCATTCAACCTTGAACCTAATACTTTTGCGATAAAGTTAAAAATCCATTAAATAAATTTGACACATGGTAGTAGTTTGATGTGCTGGTGTTTGTCATACTATACGAAAGTTGTATACTTCCCGATATCTAACTTAAACTGATGCTACTTATCTCTTGCTGTCTGGATTTGTGCCCGGTTGATGGCAATAAGCTCGCCCCCTATTACATGGGACTTAAAACATAACTGACGAAATGTGGGTGTACTATATTAGGTACACCTCTGCCTGACCCTACGGGGATTACGCGCGTGATGTTATGTTATATTATCTGTTGTGCAGGCATAAAAAACATTAATTTAAGTACTTATGTCATAAGTTATTGAAAAACCGAATAAATCAAATTGAGTAGGTATTCGGAAATAAATTTGGGGCGTTGTGTTACCCTGTGTATTTTTTGTTTTGTGGCTGACGTGCTGAACTCATTAGACGAGTTGAATTGGTCAGCAAGCAACTGTATGCGGGCTTTTAGAAATTTTTGTTCGAAACAAGTCATATTTTTTTACTTTATGCTGGTTTATTTGTACAGATCTTCTTACTGATAATTTTTCATTACTCACATCTTGTTTTATACCCGCACCGTAACATAACCAAACGCTGAAAAGTTCACGATCCATAACACCTAACTATCTACATAGTTACAATAAACAAACTAGGTTCTAAAACCGGATAAAATAACGTCGGAAATAATTAAATTAAACTGAAAGCTGTAGAATGCTTTAATTATTCAGGCTAGACGATAATTACTGGCGTGGCCACTCTCTTAAGACTAAAGACTCGGTTATACTAACCTCTTTTGAAGAAAAAAGGCTTGACAAAAGTACTCTTGACTGTTTAACTGGCTGGTTATAATCATGGTAAAATGATCAACACTGTTTTTTTACGTATTAGTGCATTCTTACTCCACAGTTACATTTAAGGATAGTGTTGCCCAAAATTGGTCTTGGTCTTGCGAAAATGCAAGAACAACACCAAGACTGCAAGACTAAGAACGATTTTCCCTTTAACAGTTCCCGCCGGTCTGTAATTACTTTTTTCTGTAAATATAAAAGCGCACACAAAGCACGTAATGTAAATATTTAGCGAGTTTATAGTCCAAAATCGGTCTTGGTCTTGCAGACATGGTCTTGTTAAAACAATATCCTTGTTGTCCTCCACTTTATTCCGCCTAATAAGCAAATCCATCTGTCCTTGTGGATGGCAATTTTAAAACAAAACAAAAAAAAAACGTTTCAGTAGAACTTGCCAAATCCAAAACATGCTATTTGAACATACAGGGTGTAAACAGACTCTTCACGAAGCCGTCAACCAAGCATATGTACATCAAACTAAGTAACTTTACGCAAAAATTAGTGCTGGGATACGACTTTTTTTTTAGAGCTGAAAAATCACGTTTTACAGTAGGACTCAATGTAACGCACTCAAAACATTGCGCTGATGGATGGATTTAATAGTAAGGGGGTCCTGGAGGTGTTTAAAGTAAAAATCTAACATTAAAAACATGAATTAAAAAAAAACTTGTGAAAAAGTTGGAACTTTGACCCCCAATATCTCCGTAAATAGAAGGTATGGTCTAGAACAAAAAAAATATTGCAATGACGGAGAGAACAAGTGCCTTTCGACTTCGTTAAGAGTCTGTTTACACCCTTTAGAATGCTGTGCTCTTCCAATTTGAAACCCGCCGCGTGATAATTAAGCATATACCCAGTGCCAAATTGGAACTAGCCAGATAACACTTGGATGGGAAAAAGTTTAATTTGAAATACAATCACGATTGCATTTAGCACAGGGTTTGTTGCAGTCGTTGTCAAATCTCATTTGTACAATATTGACTAAATTAGGCTCCGCGCAAACGGGTCACTTTCCACAGCTACCGGTGGCTGGCGACAAGCTGTTAACTTGATTTTAAAAACGTTTTACATGGAATCGCCGCACCCATGTAGCGAGTGGCCAATCGCAACTCAGCGTCCGCAACACGCCACTGGTGGCGGCCACTCGCGACTCAGTGTCCGCGACACGCCACCGGTGGTGGCCACTCCTCACTCAGTGTCCGCGACATGCCACCGGTGGTGGCCACTCGCGACTCAGTGTCCGCGACACGCCACCGGTGGTGGCCACTCCTCACTCAGTGTCCGCGACATGCCACCGGTGGTGGCCACTCGCGACTCAGTGTCCGCGACACGCCACCGTTGGCAAATTATTAGGAGCGCGATCAAACGTTCCGTCTCGGAATCCATAATAAGACTGTACAGCAGGATAGGTGTTATAAATTGTAGCGGTCACCGACTACTAGTGACGGCCACCGACCACTCGTGGCAAGCCACTTTCCCACCACCTTCGTTTTCGCGGTACCAAAGTTAGTGGCGTGCGACAGCTACAGGAGGCTGTGTTCGGTGGCCTGTTTGCGCGGAGCCTAAGAGTGCATTCGCATCGGTGTCTGACACGGAAAAGTACCAACCATTAAATATTTTATAAAGTGAATCATTAATCATTTTATAACGATATCAATAACATTTATAAATTAAAATAACCTAAAGTAACTAACCTAACAATAAACTAAAAAGGGGGTCAAAAAGAGTTCCTCAACGCTGTCAAGCGGTAATATCCCCAAAAGACAAGTAGCGTGAACATCGCGTTGTACAGTAACGCTTAGCCTCTGGCCAAGGTAAAAGCCAGCCAGGTCACGGGAAGTTTCAACTAACCGTTATGAAATTTCCTTGAAAAGGCTGAACTCAACATTATTAAGCATTACAATGTAGAATATTTTTTTGTTGAAAAAAAATAAGACCAAATAATTACATCTGCCTAAAAACTCAAACTTTTAAAGCTCAGATCACATCACATCAGCCATCACACACACACATACAAATCATATTAGACATCTGCCTAAAAACTCAACACCCTCAAGCCTTTCTTTTAACTTTTTGATTTAATAATTTTCTATTCGGAATCAATGCTTCATGCTTGGAGTACGTTATAATTATGATAACGTAATCAGAATATGATGTTCCGACTGCTGGGTCACGAACTTACCTTGGGTGGGGGGATTTGGGACGTAATCCACCACGCGGACTCAGTGTGGTTTGTTCATGGGTCTTATGATATTATTATGACATGACCTTTTATAATACGCAAATAATGGCTGTAATACACTCTTAACGAAGTCGAAAGCCACTTGTTCCCCCCGTCAGCGTCATTGTAATATTTTTTTAGTTCTGAACCATACCCGGGATGTTAATAGTTTCCACTTTAATTTGTTTTTTTTTTGTACAAGTTTTTATTTTTTATAAGACCTCCATGAACCGCAGTATAATATTCAATGCATGCATCACCATGGTGTTTTGAGTGCGTTACACTGTGTTCTATCGAAAACAGCTTGTTTTTTTTTTTAATTATTTTCCACCCAAAAAAAAAGACGTTTCCCAGTAATAATTTTTGTAGTTATGTTTTGTTGACGGCTTTGTATAGGGTGTGTACACTTTATAGGTAAAGTCGCTCAGCTGTACCGTGTACATCAAGTTACCCGAAACTGTCAAATTTTCCCAATCAACCTTTCAACCTAATGCTTTGATGCTAAGTTGAAAATAAAAAAATATTTTACTTCTTTTTTAATATTAATGACAGATTGTAGTAGCTTGATTTACTTGCCTGTACAACAAAAAGAAAAAAAAAACAATCTAAAATTACACAAAACCCTTCAACTTAACCACTAATCGACAGTCCCCAAGCACGTCACAACTTATTAAGTACGTAGGTGTACAATCTTCCGATATTGAAAAATTCTCACGTGGAACTCAAGGTGCTGAGGGATCTTAATGAAATTCCTTTCAACCCCCGCAACGCTCAAGGATACGGTAATTAAGTTAAGGGTTCCAATGCATAGAGGGTGGAGGGGTGTATAGAATAAAGATATTGGAAGGACGTGGGATGTTTAGGGTTAGAGGTAACTAGATTAATTAATCTTTGTTGATGTCAAGATCTATGAAATATAGCGTGGGTCGGTTGAGATAAATGAGTTTCTTAATCAGTTTAAAGCTTGAGGTTGTTCATATTTTTTTAATTGATATTGACCTAACTTCTATTTTTTTTTAATTATTATTCTGATTTTTGTCTTGTTTTTTTGTATTAATGTAGTTACGGGAAATTTGCCTAAGCTGATGTAAAAAAAAACTACAGAGCCTTTTTTTGTTTTTCCGGATGGGAAATCATCAAATGACTTCATCTCTGAGCAGAGCGGAAGGGAGTGTCAGACTTGTACTGACTAAAACCCATCCATATTCCTTCCTTACCCTTTGTGTTCCAGGGCCGCGGTATCTCTTTCGAACAGTCCCACAGCCCTGGGAGGCATCGGCCCTTGCGGGCCCCTCCCTGTTTGCTGACATCTCTTTGAGGCGCGCGTGGAACACGAGCCGTCTACACGGCAAAACTACTGAGCCTTACGTCTTGCTAAAAACGTATATTGAGTTTTAACATAAACGAGAAAATTATTTAGCTTGTCTAGTTGTCTTGGGATTATTAATTTGATCTTATACTTTAAGATTTAACCTTTCATTCCACCCTTCCTTTGCAAACGACACACACCTATTTATGAACAAGTAAATCGATTCAGATGTAACTTGCTTGACTAATTTTTTTTTAAATTTGGTTAAAATATAGTATTCTAAATTATCTTAAAACTATAAAAAAATGCGTATCCATTCTCATTTTTCATTTTAACTAACTTTTTAATAACGGCGCATCGTCTATTATTTATGGCTTCTCTTTTATTAAAGTTAAAACAATCTACTTTATCACTTACTTCTGAAACCATATTATCTTCACAAAAATATTTTAAAGGTAACGATATCTTTTAATGGTCGTTTCGTAGGCAGTTTCAAGTTTTCAATGAAATTACTTATCCGTTAAGCGTACTTATACGCCTGTGCGACCGTTTTATGTGGTAGGAATTGTAATCAAAAGTTTTGTTAATGTTCGGCTTGAGAAAACATGAATTTAGACTTGGGTAATAATATTAAAATCTCTATTATTTTTTTGTCATTTTGTATAGACAACAACCCAGTTTTGAACATACATCACCTAGTTGGTCTCTAGGATAAGAATTGTCAACAAAGTCATAATCAGACCATTAGGCTCGGACTCCACTAAAGCGGAGACGAGTAGAGATGTGCGAAGCGGAGAGGAGGGAAATGTGTAATAGCTAAGGTGTATCCACCGATGCTGTGCTGAAATGTACAAAGAATTAAGGAGAGGTAGGTATTTTTATTAATACTGTTTGTTCCATTCCCACAGACAAACCGTGAAAACGGTTATGTAGGCATAGTTTTTAAGTAAGATTTTTATAAACTTTCTTTAAATAAAGAAAATAAATAAATAATCTACCGCACGCCGCACACAGCAAACCGTTCACCACCACACGCCGCTCACAGCAAACCACTGACAGCACCCCGCTCACCCCTCTCCTCGTTTCCGTTGACCAAACAATTACGATACATCTCCCTCCTCTCTGCTCAACCGTTTCCCCTTAAGCTAAGAGGAGACGAGAAATGTAAGTAAGGAAATTCTATTGGTGGTTTACAACATATCTCCTCTCCTCTCGTCTTGGCTTCACTTCGGTGGAGTCCCGGCCCTTATGCTCGGACTTCTGGAACACAGACGCGGTGGGAGCTTGTTATAAATGCCCACGTAAGCCAAGCGTGAGTTAGTAAAAGTCACATGTCTTTAAAATTTCGTTTCAGTTGCATGTCGATTTCATCACGATGTTTTTCTTCATCGTTTTGAGCGCAATATGACCACTACTTTATAAATTAAGAAAATTGCAATAACCGCATGATCATCAAGTTTAATTTCTGTTTAACACAAACAAGAAAACACAGAACAATATAAACTGCAGCCATTACGTAGCGATCACCACATTATTAAATATAAAAGCCCTCTGGTTGCTTCTATGGCCGTATGCGGCAATTAATTCGTTTTGTATCAGCAATAACTCGGTTATAGCAAGCCAGTTCACATGCACTCCACAGAGTTATTAGCAAATGGAGTCATCATACTGTAACCGACTTACTGCCCACAGGCTCATCATCTGCCTAGCCTTTTCCCAACTATGTTGGGGTCGGCTTCCAGTCTAACCGGATGCAGCTGAATACCAGTATTTTACATGGAGCGACTGCCTATCTGACCTCCACAACCCAGTTACTACTGGGAAATACGATACCCCTTGGTAAGACTGGTTGTCAGACTTTTTAGGCCACTGACTACTTTAACGACTGTCAAAGATCTTCAAATGACAGCCGGGACCAACGGCTTAACGTGCTTTCCGAGGCACGGAGGAAACTCGGTATGTAATGGGTGGTCACCCATCCACAGACCAACCTAGGCAAGCACGGCTTAACCTAAAGATCGACCCGAGCGGCTGTTATTGTTTTAGCCACGAGCTCCTCTGCCCACAGGCTATTGCAATATTATACATTTATGTCAAAAGTATAACCAAAAAAATATAAATGTTCGTAATTCTCCACCTCCATTGTTACAAAGGACGTCGAAAAGTAGCTGACATTTGTATTGGAACTAAACCAAAATACTAATAATTCACTAGCGCTCAGTCTAGCAAAAAGAAACTTCCGACTATTATCGGGTCATTCGTCATATTTCTAAAATACCTTTCCTACGAGGATCAGTGTTTTTTTTAACCAGTAACCGTTGTCTATCGTTTTCATCTTGATGATTTATAATTGACTGATATTGTAGGTTTTTTTTTTTAAATCAGACTTACCAACTGTAGAAGTAGCAAGCAAGTTATTGTTATGATGTCTTGCGAGAAGTAGAGTTCAATCCTTCAATTTCCCCGATATCCACACACATACGTTACTTATTAAGCACTCCATGTACTCAATTCTCCGTGGCACCTCTAAATGCTTAATAAAGCGGGCTGTAAACCTGCGGCTACTGCTATACGCTATAACGTGGCTACAGTTTTGAATATAGCGAGTACCGAGCCTGTGTGTTGTGATATTAAACTGAACTGCTTTCATGCGTTTGTGATTCTGTGGCAGCAAAAGCTTTTATTTAAAAATTGTAACTGAACTTTTGGCAATGCGCTGAGTTAGAATGAAATAGGCGAAAGGCATAAAAATAAAAACAGTATATTAATGGTCAGACATAGATCATGGAGTTGTTTTAAGGTATTTTTTCTTTTGATGATTTTATAAAAAAGTAACACAATTTTTAAAACTAGTATTCAGCAGAAACCGAGATACCAATAACGGCCAAAGAATCATGTAACTAAATTCGAAAACTACATCAATATTCCTCCACCAAAAAAAATACGAAACAACTACGCACTTGATAATTTATCAACAAAATCCAATACCACATTTATAATCATTTTTGGAAATTCCTAAGTAGAACAAAAGCCGATACATGCCTCGTATCCACAACACATAAACGTGTTCTAGATAATGTTTCAACCGACCCCTGTTAACCGGCCCACCAGTTAGCCGGGATATTAGTCTAACACAATTAATCCGGGCAGGGTTTCCCACTTTACGGTACTATATACGGACCCCTAATTTTCTTGATTAAGACCTTGATTAGGATGGTGGATGTTAATTGGAAGTCTTAATTGATTTCGTTCTTGGTTAAGTTTTTTTTAAAGGCGTTTCCCGGTTTTTTATGATAAGGTCTAGGCTTGAAGTCGAAAACCCCTGAAACATTTTTGTTTACGGGTTTTAGTTATTAATGGTTTTATCTTAAAATAAACCCACTCTTGAACGAATTTGGCAAAAAATGCGCGTTTTGCAATAGCCAAAACCTTCGTTTAAAACAGTTTCAAGTGTACAACTTTTGTTTTTAGGTTAACGCGAGGCCATGAAAATTTCCTAGAGCCGCAGTGCTGTTATATTTTAATTAAAAAATCTCTTGCCAGCTGCTGCTAAAAATCTGTCACAGGTATTTTTTTTTGGAAAATGATTGAAAATTACACAACAGCACGTGATTGAGTTTGAGGCTATACTATGGCCGATGCACCAAAATAAAAACCATTAATCGTAAAACTGCGAAGTTTTAGAAAGGCAAGGTAGTTCTTGCAATTTAGCTTTGGGACTGTTCGAAAGAGATACCGTGGCCCTGAAGCACAAAGGGCTAAGAAGAAACATGGATGGGTATGGGATAGTCAGTAAAAGTCTGACACTCCCTTCTGCTCCGCCCAGAGCGGGAGGGGTCATTTGATGATTTCCCATACGAAAAAAAAGACAAGCCTCTTTAATGATTACCCCATAAACACTGAAACTTAACTTGAATAAACTTACACTGTCACTTACGGGATATTTAATGTGAGCTCCCGATATTTTGACGCTGTTGAAAATCACGGAAGATCAAGAAACTTAAAACAGTGTTTAACTTGAATAGTACAATCATAACTTTTATTTTTCTTGCGCAACAAATTCTGATGGTAAAGCCATTTTTGAACCACTCAGCCAAAACTCGGAAGAAAAACCATTTTACTTAATGAAGATTTATAAAAAACCTCTACGTTTCCTATACATACCTACAAACAATAAATTAATTTACAAGACTACTGTTGCTTTCAAATCATATCTTTGAAATTTAGCACAAAACTAAGTTCTTCGTCAACACAAAGTAGACTTTGGATATTACTTTTCAAAGACAGTTGTGTTGGCAAATCGAATTGAATTAATCAGCCTGCTGTGCTTTCTATTTTGTCTGTTTTCTCAAGGATTTCGTTCTTGTACAATCTACGAGCATTCAGATTTTATACCAACTTCAGCAGAAGTTCGTAAATAAACTACGAAAAATACTACACTGTCATAATAAACTTGTCTATCTATACTAATATTTTAAAGAGGTTTTGTTTTTAAGTTTGTATGGGTAATCTCCAGAACGAATGACTCGATTCCGAAAATTCTTTCACTAACAGGACGCTACATTAACCCCGAGTGCCATAATTTAAAGCGTTTCCGTGGGTTAATTTCCGACCATAACGCAAGCAAAGCCGCGGGCAATGGCTAGTCTTATAGAAAACATGAAATACTTCTGGCAAAATTTACTTCAGCCTAAAATTTAACGGTAGACCTTCCAGAATAAACATTATAAAGGGAAAACTGTTTAAAATATTACTATTATTGCCATTCAATTTGGCAATGCGGCCAGTCTTTTGGGCACATTTCAGGATGACAGCAATGTGATGGAGACAATTAACGCCTAAGACCCCCGTCCTATTGTTTATTTAGTTAGCTTTATTGAGTTAGTTAGCTAGTTATAGTTGTTCTATATGTAGCTTATATTGTTATGATAATGAAAAGTTACAGTTATACATTACATTATTATTTTGTTTGTTTAATTCAATAACATAACCCCATCTATTCATGCAAATGCTAACAATTTTTCAATTTTCAATTAAACTGAAAGTAGTAACACAATACAAACTTGCATGGCACGTAACTGTTATATTAAAACTATCGATTACCTTTTAGGCTACGCTGACTTGGCTATTACCGAACTGGGTCATGACCAAAATATTCACACTGTGGCACATAAATACGTACATTCACAGTCCTATGAAGATTTAATGTCCATTTCGGTTAGTATTATGACCACTGTTTTTGGCATATTTGAAGTGCAGCTCAATTTTGACAACCATGCTCGAATGAAATATTAACTTTTCGTTATTGAGAAGGTAATTTATAAGCAACACACTGGACCAATAATCTGGTTTTTATTCGTTCATGAAGTCTGCAGTCGTATGGAAACATGGAACTTTTAAGTCAATTGGAGATGATGGTTAATGTGCTCAAAGATTTAAGAACATTGTAAAAGAGCTGTGTAATATTTTTAGTGTTTATAAAATAGATAAAATTACTCTGTCTTTATAATTAAAAGCACCGTTCTTACCTTCTTGTATTAATTCCACTACAAAACAACAAAAGACAAAGCATTTTACGGGTATGAATCACCTAGCGCAAAAAACAAACGAGCCACAATCGCAAAAGAGCCTCAACGGATGAGATCGTTTAGAGAGCATCAACTTCTTCATAAAAACGAACCTAATTCGAAAAAAAAACTAGACCATTCTCTTTAAGCTTCTACATTTTTCCGCTTTTACTAAAAATAAACCCAGAAGGTGCAAGATGTTTTGTACTACACGATGTCAAAGGAAAAATTCTCGTTAGGACGTCAAAATAATAATATCGTCAAGATAAAAATATTCCTCGTTTTTTCTGTATGGCCGTCATAAAGATTCAAGAGTGCTCTCTCTGAATATTTTAGCGTTTCCATATTAAAGTTGAGGGATGACGGCTGTACGGCTTAATTTGTTGGGTGCTTGTAACAATATGCTACGTTTTAAGACTTTTTATAGTCTTATAGACATCTGGTGGAAACGTGACGTTAAATCCAAACTCAATTTTCTCTAATTTATCGCGTGGCAATTTTAAAACCAGCCAACCAGTCGTAATGGTCATTTGGAAGTGGCAAATCGTTAGAACCTCATTCATACAATTAAAGCCACTGGCAGTCGTAAGCAAGTACTAGACATCGTAAAAGAATCATGAAGTTAAGGTTGGAACACGAGCTAGTACTGTAGGTGTAGGCAATGGTACGTCGTAACACGTATCAGTTTAAGAGCCAAAAATTATCTTCGGTGGCTATCAGTGATGGAGGCACGTTCGGGCTATTGCGGACGGCGCGGCGGTGTGGACCTAGCTTAAATACTAATAGCTTTACTCTTGACTTTTTAAATGAAAGGACTTTATTCAGGAGCATCATTTTAGAGTTGTAACTGATGTTTAGAAATTAAAATATCTTTAATTTGCGTAAATTCCTCTAATGAATTACTGTAAAAAGTGAATTATTAATTCCAACCTGCAGACAGAAATGAAAGACATATCTAGCACATTACGACGAAAATAAATTCATTTCAAACATTCAACAATCTTTCAAAGGTAACTTTCAAATAAACAGACATGACTTTCCAAAGCGAAATTCAGCGAAAACATTAAATTACTCTCCTTTGTGTAAGTTCAAAAGCTAAACGAATAAACCATACGCCATTTAAAAGCGAGAATATGAACACCAATGGAGCCTCTAAAATAGCCTAAAAGCGAAATTAATATTTTAGTTCACCTTTATAATTAATAGAGCGAAGAGAAAATGCCACGGTATAGTGTGCCGTTTCTCGTTGTGCATTTTAAATGAGTCGGGTTACATTTTATTAGTTTTTCCAACTACACAGTGTCTGTCTCAACTCGCTAGAACTTTCAGCCAATGTGTGACACGGTGCTCATATTTTTTTTTGTTTGGAACCGCGTGTTGATTAAGGCAGGGTAGCACGTTGGGTTCAAGTGTAATTACGAGTTAGCCAACTTGTGTGAGCCTGGGTGTGAACTGTGAATGGAGTATTGAAACGGTTCGTGTTAGGGTTGGTAAATAAAAGAGGGCGGTGGTTAAGTAGTTTGGGGTAAATCTTTTAGGGTGTTGGAATATTACACGACTGAATTGCTGACACATAATGTATAAACGAATCGTATAAAATTATATACTGCTCGTATAATATGTACTCGTAAAATGAAATTGTACAGTCGGTAGCGCATCGAGTTACCACAAACTTTCAAAGGAGATGGAAAACGGTGGGCCCAAATGTAATAAGTTGAGATATGATCTAAAAAATTAGTCATATTTTTTTTATCTAAGAATATGAAAAATCACTTCAATTCTCAATCTGGAAGCGGAGAAATATGAAAAAGATAGTTTTCGTGAGATTATCGATTCAGTAATCGATTACACAGTTATGAAAATAAAACTTTTGCACTAAACAATTAACTCAAAGTAATTAAATGCACTATATTATACTTATATGCAACATATTGCATATAACTACAGTCATATTAATAAATCAAATATCAATTAATTACTGAAAAACCAATATTAATGATTATCGATTTCATATCGATTCAAATCTCTCTTATATTTTTAGTCTATGTCACTGACATGACAGCTGACTGACATTGACACTAGACAGTTGCCGACTGTTCTTGTTTGTTCACTCGTTTCGTGTTTTCCGATGCGTTTCGAGTGCTTTCCCGATTATTCGTCATTTTTCACGACCACTGCTTTGTATTTTATGGATGCTGACCCTGCCTACCTTGTACGACCCTTGCTTTCACCTTGGACACCGAAGATAAGGAAGGAAGGGAGGCTATAGTAATGCATTACTGTAATTGTATTGTAGGGAAACGAACTGTAGGCTGTTGCGCTCATATAATGGGCATTATATGGTACCTTAGCTGGGTTAGGTACCAAGATCATATAGTACCACCTGCACAGTTTTTAGACGACATTTTAATTATAATAGAAGACGAATAAAACACTATATTAAATGATTTTTTATTTTATTTTAGACATCCTTTCCCTATCTCCTTACCTGTTACTTATCTATCGCTTGAAGTCGTTGACGTTCATTCATATGATTTTTCAAACATTTTCTAGTAAATATAATATCTATTATTGCAAAAGAACACATTTTGCACTTCAGGAATCAGCTGTTAGTTAAATATTGTAACATAACCTCACTTTTACTTAATCTCTTATATCTCTGTTCTCAGATTGACAAAATCCGCAGAATTTTCCGTGAAAGGTTAATAATATATAAACTATTAATTGACACCACTTTCATCTTCTTACACCCGGGCCCAAGATTGTATGAAATCGTTTCAGTCTCCTTTTCTCATTAGATTTTAACTTGATGTTTATCAACGTTTTATGGTCTAAAATCATTTGCAAAAATTTGACTTGTCGTCTTGATGTGCTATTCGCCAGCACATCTAGACGACAAGTCAAATTTGTACCAAGTTATACTGTACTAGAATGCTCTTCTCAGTGTCAATATTTTTTATGCAATCTAAGTAGGTACGGTGAGAACAGATCTAGCGATATAAATCTTCTATCTAAAACTTCCCAAAAATTCAAACCTAAGCTTTTAACTTGTTTCATTCTGCCCAGTGATGCGTTCAAGAGCCTTTGTGCAAACACCATTTTTCATTCCTTTTTGTACATCATACATTACGAAAAAACTCCAACTGGAAGCTTCGGAAAGTTTGTACAAGGTATTAAATCTATCCGCAGGCAAATCCGGGATGTTTGTGTTAGTATAATTATGTTTGTCGAAGGACATGTGCAGCAAAAATGGCGGGTAAACTGTTTTCTCTGTTAGTTCTAGGGACAGTTGAGTTTAAAGTAAATTGATCTGGGATAATAATTTTTGTGTTTGGTTAAAGATTTTCTTGTTTTCAGAAGCCATTTATTTTGGGAAGAAAAATAAATAATGTTTTTGACATTCTCTTGATTAGAAGAAGGAAGTATGCTTGCCACTCAAATGCCAGCGGGGACTACGGTACCCAGCAATAAAAAACGTTTACATCAATGACGTAAGTGACACTTTTGACACTTGACAGTTCAAACAAGGTTTAATTGTGGCGCGCCACTATGTCTGAGAATAGTTTTTGTAAATCTGATTAAAATGCAAGTCACTGATGAAACTTTTTTTTCAAAGACCGTATTTATTACAAAACTTTACAAATGAACTCGACAATGTTTATCATTTATTCTTCTTCTTTGCGTGTCGATAGACTCAAATGATACCGGACCAGTATATTGCCAGCTCCACAGCTCTGTCGTTAGCTTCGTTTAAGTCCTGGAAGGTGCAGGTGGCTGTGCAGGATGGGCAAGAAAAGAGGTGGGGCATATCCTGCAGACGGGCTCCACACTGACATTGTATTTGGGACGGGTCGGGGTATCATCGACCCGTTATTTGGCCAGATTATTTCTACAGCAGCCAACCTGGACCCGCAAACGGTTAAGAGATTTCCAGATCATTTATTAATATCTCAACTTTAACTGTCCTGCTGGTGAAAAACTCCTGCATAACTTTTCAGTTTTTCATTTTCATTCCGCCTTTTCTAACCTAATGATGATTGGTATGTTGGTAATGCAACCTTTTCCCTTTTAGCAACAATATGATTACCTTACATTTTCTTTTCCCTCTATCTTCCAACTCAGTGGAATCTTGTCAAGGAAGTTTGCAAGCTTGTCCCTTAATATTAACCGTCAGACCCGATGAACCCCAGGCATGCGTAAGCAAGCAGTAACTCCGAAGTAAAGCCAGCGATAAATTAAGTCGTAACAGATTGGACAGACCCGTTGTTGGTGTAATACCGCCTTGGACATTGTGTTCACGACAAATATTGGCTTCAAGCGTATGTTTGTATACATTCCGTGTGTATTTTGGGTATTACACAGGTATAACTTTGACAGGTTTAATTGAATCGTCATCAAATTCATATCTTGTACTCAGTTACTCGAAATGGCATCCTGCGAATCAAAGCGTCGTTTTGTCTCGTTTCGAGTAATAACTGTGTGCTGTTGAATGGGGCTTTTTCACCCCATAACGTTTCGACTGCTGAGACACAGGGTTGTGAGATAGTAGGTAGTAAGCGGATCTCATGTGGCATTGACTTGTATGAAATCCGTTGGTGCCTAACACACGTACACCGCCCGACCGCGCGGACGTACAACGTGAGAGCTTTCAATGTGTCCTCAAAGTTGGTCGAAATAAGATAAAAGATATTAGTTTCGCAATGCTTCACTCCTTCTTCAGGAACTTTATTCAGACTAAATGAAAATGCCCAACTTGAATTGTGAAGAATTACTAAAAGATAAGGTAAAGAAAGTATTTCAATAATTTATGACCACAAACAAACAAAAGCTGGTTAATGACTGACTCATTCAGATTCTCATGATGCTCTGTGAAACAAAATCAAAGCAAATCTTAGACATTCGAATAAAGTTAATGTAAAACTCCAAAACTTTATCAAATTTATGCTTAGAACGATGAAACATTCCAAGCATAATAATTTCAAAAATGTTACCTCACGAAAACAAAATATAGAAGTTTGTTTCAACAATCAAGAACAGTGGTAAAATAAAACAATAGAATATAAACAATGTTTGGTGGAATAGAAACGGAAAATATGGATTAAACTGACGCCGCGCGCCGCGCCGCTAAAATGCCATAACTTTGTCTACGTGACAAACGTTTACATCCGAACAATACTTAGTACTTTTAATTCCGTATTTAATGACTAAATTTTTGCGTTAAGGCCGTGTTGTTTCTATGTAATTGCTATATATTTATGGAGTTCCTAGAATCTTAAGGCATATTGTTTGTTTATTTATAAATTTAAATGCAGAGTGGGTAAACCAGCTCCGAAAGTACTCAAAAGCTTGTAGAGATTGTTGTGTTAGTGTTTTAAATTGTGTCGAACCTCACTCCACAGTCATTGATCACTGTTTGATTTATCACCTGCCTAGCCTTTTCCCAACTATGTTGGGATCGGCTTCCAGTCTCTCCAGATGCAGCTGTATATTGATCACTGTCTATTCTATTGTGGTCTGCTAAATTAGAAGGAAAACAATATTCATTAGAAATAAAGTACAAAATCGTATAGCAGGAGTCGGAAGTATTTGTAATATATGACATAATATAAGTAATGACTGCCTCGTTGGTCGATTGGTCACAAGCGCGACTGCTGAACATGAGGTCCTGGGTTCGATTCCCAGGTCGGGCAAAGTGCTATTGGGTTTTTCCATCAGGAATTTCTCAGTATCAGCCACGGAGTCTGGATTTGTGCCCGGTTGATGGCAATAGGATCGCCCCCTATTACATGGGACTTAAACATAACTTGCGAAATGTGGGTGTACTATTAGGTACACCTCTGCCTAACCCTACGGGGATTACAGGCGTGATGTTATGTATGTATAAGTAATAACGAGTGACTCTGGTTTTTACGAACTCCGAAAAAAAATCAACAAAAACAATTGAATTACTTTACGAAATTAATTGTTAACACAGAGGATGATCACCATGATGATGTTGATGATCATGTCAGAGGATGAAGATACTCGTTATTTACACGTAGATAATAATTAATCCTAAGTCCCCTAGGGTATAGAATTTGTTACCGTAATTATAAAAAAGTGACCCTTTTAGAACTACCAATATTATATACTTATTTTAAAACTCTATAACTCAATCAAAAATTTACATTTACTACCAACAAATGCAATCATAACTTTCTAACAAAAAATAATATTCATTTGAAAACAACATGGTTCATTTGTGTTGTGCAGTTTAAAAATAAAATATTTTATGAAATTAATCCAGTTTCAGAGGATTTATATTGTAATTATTTCACGGACGTAACGAAGCAGTCATTTTGTGAAAGTGTTTATTTTGAAATTTTTAAATATATATATTTAAAAATTTCAAAATAAACACTTAGTAGTAGTAGTAGTTTAATACAGGCGGTTTGAAGTGGTTCAGTCAGTGAAAACTACAAAAACGCAAACAGTTTAGTTATTGATGTTGACATAAATACTAACTCATATACATATACCTCGTTGGTCAAATGGACGCAAGCGCGACTGCAGAGCATGAGGACCTAGATTTGATTACCAAGTCGGGACAAGTGTTAACAGCTAGGGAGACTAGATTTGTACCCGGTTGATGGCAATAGGCTCGGCCTCTGTTACATGACTGGCAAAGTTTGTGTGTACTATTAGGATGGTATACTTCTACCTTACCTTTTGTTGATTACAGGCGTGATGTTATTGGTGTTAAAAAACTACGACTCACATAACATGAGCAATTTTGATCATTACACAAGCAATATCACCAGATATTGCTTGTGCAATGATCAAAATTGCTACCGAGCTATAAACAAAGAGACATGGCCTCTGATATTGTTAGCGGAAGGGTCACATATCCGCTGTAACACATAAAAAGTTAACACGCAGTTGCCTCCAAGGGCATTTGTTAGCCATGGATAAAGACATACAGAAGGTTAGAAAAGATTAATTGTCTCTGGTAAAAATATTATGATTGGACATGTGCTTAAAGCGGCCCTACGAAGAAAGACGTGCAGTAGATAGAATTTCAGAGGATATGTTTCATATAATAATCATTATCATCTTTCTGCGCTTGTCTTATTCCACTTGGGGTCGGTGCAAGATCTTTTCTTTTTCTATCCTCCCATTCTCCCCTGTCAGACGCCACGGTATCATTTACTCCTTTTTCTTTCATATAATTCCTAACACAATCAATCCTTTCATCGATTCTTTCTTTAGCCTTCTTCTCGCTCTCCATCTATCACCATCCATCACTCTTTTAGTCAGATGCGATTCATCCCTCTCCTCAATACATGTGCACAACAAGGAACACGACTTCCTTTAATTTTTTCTGTAAAATGTGACGCGTTTAACGCAAATAAAAGTATATTCCTCCTTCATTCTTGTTTCTTTTAAGGTTGAAAAGTGGTCAACCCCTACTGTCCACGATTATACAACGACAATATTGAAACTAAAAGAATTGACATCATAAATCCAGCCCGAACAATTTACGCGTTTACAACCGAACAGAATTCTATTGTTATCCTTTTCTCGTCCAATTTTCTCCCAATTGACTTACTGGTATTTTCTTTGTTCCTACTAAAGCCTACATGGCCGTAGGCTAGCTCGGCACATATGGGGACTGTCGTTACCTTTATCTTACTGAAATGTCGCACACAACACCCTTTATATTGTTTTCTTATTTTATTATTTGTCTATCTTTGGCACTGTTAGTGGTAATAGATAAAAGTCAATTTTGTTGTTTGATTTTGTTTCAATCAAAGCTCAAAAAAAAATATCAAAATCAACTTATATAAATTCATCATCTCACTATAAGCGTGAACGCCACCTGTTACGATCCTCTGGTCCTCTTCGTCTACTTTTGTACCACGTATTCAGGATATCATTCTGAACGGCCACTTACAAAATTTTTCATTGGTTTTACAATAAAAAAAAAAACAGCTGTCCCATAATTTTTTACCATGTTAGTATTGCACTTTTCAAGAAACAGCAGGTTTTTAATTCATTATCATTCTCATTTCAGCCGAAAGACGTCCACTGCTGGACATAGGCCTCCCCGAAGTGTCGCCACATTGACCGGTCCCGTGCCACTCGCATCCAGCGGATCCCCGCGACATTCACCAGGTCATCGGTCCTCCTAGTGGGAGGCCTTCCAACGCAACGTCTTCCGATTAGCGGTCGCCACTCTAGAACTTTACGACCCCACCGATCCGATCCGATTTTTAATTAACCGATGTTTTTTTTTTTTAATAATATTGTATTGGGGAAGCCGTCCTTAACAATGATTTAATACTAACCGATTTATTATTTAATTGTAATTTAATAAAAATCCCATTCTTAATGCTCTTGATTTTGTGCTTCTGAAATTAAACCAACTACCTACTCTAATAACTGAGGACATGTTAAACGTAAACTAAAAACACGAACCAGATCCTCTAAGTGTAATTCTTCACATCGCATTCAAGTTGTAGAAAACTGGAATGTAAACCTAAAATTATCAAATGGTTAATGAAGTGAAACTATACGGCGCGCGGCGACAGAAAAATTACTTAAGAAAGCCAAGTAAGGCAGTCCATACTTTTACTTACACATATTTGTAGGTAAGATTATAGTCATATTATCGTATATATTCCTATGTATAAATATATATATACTTCAATTAATAAAATACTTACTGTGTAATAAATGTCTACATACTTATATTATATATATATATACACACACACACACACACACCGACACATAGATATACACACCGTCACCAATTTCGCACTATTTACACGTTGACAATACAATTTATTAAGATGTAATGGGGGGCCTGGAGTTATAAAATCCATTCATAAAAAAAAAAAACGTAAATTCGTTTCAAAATTGGTTCATTTTTTTATGTGACATTGTTTTATATGGGTTTCGTACCTGAATTAAATGAAATTATTATTATTATTAAAATACAGGCCAGACTCCAGATCTCTCACAAATTACAACCTTCTGCCAAACTACCTGTCAACCCAAAATGTCTAACATAACAATGTAATTTGTGGAGATTTGTGTGGTAAATAAATGTTATTATTATTATATTATTTGATTAAGTAATTTCAAATATAACACACATATTCCCCTAACTAAACAAATACCGATTATGATGACACTGACAATACCTATTTTACACACACTCTATCAGGAATTATAAACAAAAGCATACCTAACATTATCTACGCCATATCTCGCATCCAATTACAATTCATCCCTAAAACAAACAAACAAACACCTATTCACTCCCTCGATTAATTTGTAACCGAACGCTAAAGCTCGTTACTCACGAAAAGGCAAAACTGAACCGGAAAATCGGCATCAGTTTCAGTTAGTTTGATCAATAAACGAAATACTCTCATCAGCAGTGACGGAATAGGTAGAGCTATTTAGGTGCATTGACCGTAAACATTGATGTTAATATAGATATTCCACGGGATTCCGATTGTTACTACGGGATTTTAGTGAATTTCATTATTTATGTCAATATATATAAAAATGGTTTATGTAAGCCAATAAGCGCATGAGCGACGTTGTAAATTTTACGTCAACAGCACGCTATAAAACTTTTTGCTAAGCGCGCGACGTTGCCGCTTTGTTGAGACGCATAAAGTCGCCGATGAGAAAGGAAGTATAATCTTTCATTAGTCCCGAAGGTAAGAATAGTTTTTTTTATGATTTTACTACTTGAAACAACTCGGGGAATATCCATATTATTCTAACCTATGGCAAGTACATAAAACAGCTCTACCTATTCCGATCTATGCTCATCAGTTATAATGATTGGTTCAAGTAGACTGTGATTGACTGGCTGTGTGTGAACTTCTTAGAGTGTCGATGGCAATCTAAATTGTCGGCCCAGAACTTAGCTACTAGCTTGGCGCTTTCGGTAGCGTCCATCAGTTCCTGTAGTGAACAAACAACAGAACACGGTATTAAGTGCCCCATCATTTGTGGAACAGCACTATATTTACGCTCCACATTTTCACCACGAAGGGAATCCAAAGTTCACTTATATAACCAGCGTAGTCTAGGTCAACATCGTAGGGTTCGCACAAGACAAATCGGAAATTCTTACCGATGTCTACCGCAAAACTCACTGTGACATTCTTTGCGTCCAAGAGACCCACCGAGCTGAAAGCAAAGCCACACATCGATGGACTTACGCTTATCGCTGAGATCTTTCGTCTGTGCGTGATGAAACCATAACATGAATGATAGAACAACAACGATATAACTGAAATCCCAAAGGGTAGTCAGAAGTGTACCTTATGGTACATCTACAATTAAGGTAAGAAGAGAGGTTGCCAGCTCTGCCGATTCATTAGTCGACAACAACAGGGCTAGAAAAGCAAAAAAAAAGTTGTGGCTTTTCAGACATCTCCCTCCGACACTTTATGTCGAAGTTGCAGAAAGGCTCCCACCGGGACACCTGCTGCCATGGCCTACCTGGAAGACCCTAAACCGATTGCGAAGCCAGGTGGGCCGCTGCAGATACAACCTGGTTCGGTGGGGATATTCTGATGAAGCTATGTGTGACTGCGGTGCCTCAACGCAAACAATGGCTCACCTACTGTCCTGCACTATGTGTTTCTCGTGCACTTTGAGAGACCTGTCCGAGTCCAGTACCAACGCCGTCGAGGTGGCAGAGTACTGGTCAAAACTAATTTAATTAAAAAAAAGGGAAGTCATCGACACGACGAAGCCTACAATTCGCCAGTTATGTTTAAGTCCCATGAAATGGGGGCGAACTATTGCTATCAAATAGGCACAAACCCAGACTCCGTGGCTGCTGCTGAGAAATTCCTGTTGGAAAAACCCAATAACACTTTGACCACCTTGGGAGTCAAACCCAGGATCTCATACTTAGCAGTTGCTCTTGCGACCACTAGACCAAAGAAGCAGTCCCAAATGACAAAATGTGTATAGTTTCTGCTTATCCCTCCTCGGGAATACAGACTTGCCGTGATATCATAATTCAAATAATTAATGGTTACAAGATTTAAATCGTTAGATTAGATGCCCTAACCGCACTTAGGTAGCAAGAACAAGTATTTACGATGCTGCGAAACGATATTCATAATTAAATGTACTAATACGACTTCTGAGTGGCAGAGACACAATTGAAACGTTTGTCAATTAAACAGTTACGCAAACCTTTTTTGACACGGTAGAGTGAATTTACTGATTTAAAGGTTTGTTGTCAAGTTCACCCAAAAAATGTTGAAATTTTTGGGGGATGAGACGAACTTGAAATTAAAACTGATCAAGTAAAATAACCTAAAGAGATGTTCGTTTAAGCACCTTCACCGTAGAATAACGACGCCTCCCTCATTAGTTAGGACAGTCCATTGTGAGCTCGAATTAAGCCTTCCACAATGCCATTGATTCCAACTATTGTGGTGAAAGGGATGTTACTAAAACTTGGAATGGAATAGTTGAATACTGGCGAGAGTATAATATGAATAATGGTATATTCAGGCGATGAAATCTAAGGTTGAATATGGTGAAATCTACGTTAAATAGTTGTGTAGCATCAAACAATTTCGAAGATATTTAGTTCAATTTCTGTTTAAGAGAGAACAGGTGTTGAGATTCTCATAAAAATATAATCCCCTTTTTTTCTTGAATAATGCCTCTAGCATAATCAGCCTAAATATTCCCACTGGTGTGAAACACAGCCTCCTCTCTATGAGAGGGAATGGGCTATAATCCACCACGCGGGCCTAGTGCGGGTTGGTAGACGTCACATGTCTTCGAATTTTTGGTTCTAGTACATGCCGGATCCTTTACTATGTTTTCCTTCACCGTTTTAGTGGTGATGAAATAAATTACACAAAGATAATGCGTCTGACTTCGAACCCACGACTTACTGCTCATAAGTCGGGGCTGCCACAACTGAGCAACCGCTACTCTCGACCAATCATTTTGCCTAAAGATATAGAGCAATATTTTTTTTTTATAATGTCAAGGTCTACTGTAGATACGTCCCAGTCATTTCTTTTATTCAGCAACTAATAAGTAAAGAAAAAATGACAAAAAATGCCCCATTTTTGTACCGTGATTAGACTACCAGACAAATTAGAACAGTTTTTAACATAAAAGAAATTGATAGGAGGAACCTGTCCATACTGTTCTCAAAATTTGTATGCCAAAAATGATTGAATCGACTCAGTTTTCGAGGAGAAAAAAGAGGAATAGAAAATGTCGATCTCGACAATTTTTTTATGATATAATCTGCTGTCTCTATCGCACTCTACGGGGGCAGGCTTGACGCAGCGCGACGGCAATAGTTTCTTTAAATACGTGCCTCACAGGCCCTGCTCCCTCTTAAATTGAAATCTCAAGGCTTATTTTGCTTACCCTAATAATTATGGCTTTGCCTTGAGATGTTCTCTAAATAGATATTGGGATCGCTTCTCCTAAAATTCACAAGTCTGAACATCTGTTTTTAATAAAGTTGGGTTAATAATTTTGTTGTTACTTGCGAGCGCCGTGTGCTCAATGGAATTTTCCACTGGGAAAAATGATGAAGTTCTATACTAATTTTGGCCTCCTTTTTAAATCCTTTTGTGGGTGAAATGTCATTAAATTATGTCTTAACTTTCGTTACTTTGTGCTATATTAAACCAGTGGTGTAGACTGTGTTTCGTCAGCAAGTGAGTGATTAAAATAAACAATATCATTTAATAGACCAGGTAAAATATGTCATTTGTTTTTTCCAGTAGGTAATTCACTAACGCTTTTCCATTCATAATATTTCTCATACATAATTCATAACATTAATATTAGTTTGTCTCTGTATAGTGATCGCGCTCGGAGACTCTACAATCGAAGTTGTAGAGGATTATTTCTACCTGGAACAAACGGTACAGTTAAGTAGGTCTAACTTCGGGAAAGAGGTTAATCGTCGAATCTGACTTGGCTGGGCTGCGTTCGGGAAGTTGCGTGGTATCTTCTCGTTCAACTTACCGCAGTGTCTCAAGACGAAAGTTTATGACCAGGGTGTGTTGCCAGAGATCACATACGGGACTGAAAAGTGGTCGCTCATAATTTGCCTCATCAGAAGGCTTAAAGTCACCCAAAGGGCAATAGAGATGGCTATGCTCGGAGTTTCCTTGCGTGATCAAATCTGTAATTCGCAAGAGAACCAAAGTTACCGAAGTAGCCCGAAGAATTGCCAAACATAAGTGGCAGTGGGGCACATTACTCGCAGAACGGATGGCTGATGGGGCCGAAAAGTTCTGGAGTGGCGACAGCGAACCGAAGGACGTTGCGTTAGAAGGCCTCCCACTAGGTGGACTGATGACCTGGTGAAGGTTGCGGGGATCCGCTGGATGCGAGTCGCCCGGGACTGGTCAATGTGGCAACACATGGGGGAGGCCTATGTCCAGCAGTGAACGTCTTTCGGCTGTAAGGATGATAATGAATTTACGCCATTTATTTGTACTTACTGTATTCGCTCATTTATATATGTCGGTAATTAATTTAATATATTGTGAAAATAAACGTAAACTCAACAAACACAAAATTTTGTTTGTGCATATTTGCATGCATATTTTGGCATTGCATATAATCAACGTATATTCATAATACTAAGATCATACAAATTCTTCACGACTTTAAGTAGAATCAAATTTGTCTTCAAAACTACAAAACTTGGCGAACTGAACAAGACTTACACAGTAAGGAAGCAAGTAAAATAATGAAGGATTTAAACCTAGTGTCTCAGAGAACTTATAAACTCAAGACTTATGTTCAGATGGCAAAGTTCGGGTAAATATAGGAACAGTAAGACTGATGCACCGACCGGCTTCAGAAAATCTCTCGGAATATATGAAAGACACGGAATTTATGATACTAGATAAGTTGCGATATTCATTTAACATCACGCCTGTAATCCCCAGAGGGTTAGGGAGAGGTGTATCTAATAGAATACCCATACTTCGCCAGATATGTTTTGAAGCCCCATGTAATAGGCGCCGATCCTATTGCCATCAACCGGTCACAAATCCAGACTCCGTGGCTGCCACTGAGAAATTTATGATGGAAAAACTTAATAGCACTTGGCCCGACCCGGGAATCGAACCCAGGGCCTCATGCTCAGCAGTTGCGCTTGCGACTACTAGCCCAACGAGGCCGTATAGTTTATTTTAATATTGTTCTGTTTTCTGTTAAGAAAAAAAAAAAAAAACTATCGCTCAGCTATAAGGTCGAAGTTTATAAAGTCCTTGAATAAAAAAAAAAAACGACAAAAAAATAAAACGCAAAATAAAAACTTTTTTGAAAAAAAATAACCGACTCCCAAAAAAAAACCTAAAAACAAAATTAGCCCCCGGCATCAAAATTACAGAAAAAAGCTCTCTTCGTCTCCTTGGGTCTCCCATCTTTGAAAATTCTTTTCCCGATTTTATCGAGGAAAAAATTCAAAATTTCAATGATGTTTCGGAAAGATTGCTCGAAATTAACATACATTCGGCCATCACAATAATTCGTTACTGCTGTTTCAGTCCAAAATTGACGTATTTCCTTCGTGCTTCCCCTTTATGGAAGCACACTCCCCTTTTGGACAAAATGGATGAAATTATCAGACACACTCTAACGTCAATTTTAAATGTGGCTTTGGACGACCGAGCTTGGGCACAAGCTACTCTTCCTATTCGCATGGGAGGACTCGGCGTCCGCAAAATTTCCAGTATTAGTTTACCGGCTTTTATATCCTCGGTCCACGGCACTAAGAAATTAATCAGGAATATCCTGTCTTCCACACTGATTGATTTTGATGTGCCGTGCATGCCCGAGGCTATCGATGCTTGGAAACTCGCTTGCCCGAATACTGAAGAACCCGACCATCCATTTTCCCAGAGACGGTGGGACGAGCCGCTCTGCAGAGTAGTTCAGAGCAATCTGCTGAACACATCTGCTACTACTGCTGAGCGTGCGCGCCTGCGGGCTGTGGGTGAGTGGGAGTCGGGTCTTTGGCTTCACGCACTACCGTCGTCGAGCATAGGCACATTGTTCGACGACACAACCTTCCGCCTCGCTGTTTCTTTACGCCTTGGTGCCGCTTGCTGTTCTCCTCATCGCTGTCACTGCGGTGAAGCTGTCAACAACCTCGGTCACCACGGCCTGTCATGCAGCCGAAGTGCGGGCCGTTTTGCACGGCACGCAAATATAAACGACATTATCCGACGAGCTCTTGTCACCGTCGGCGTCCCAGCTGTTTTAGAACCCAATGGCTTGGCACGCGACGATGGCAAGAGACCGGACGGCATGTCTTTGTTTCCTTGGAAGATGGGTAGGCCTTTAGTGTGGGACGCAACATGCGTCGATACTCTTGCGCCATCCCATCTTCCAAGCTCATCGTGCTGTGCTGGTGCTGCCGCTGCGGCTGCAGAGAACCTCAAGCGGCGTAAATATAGAAACCTGTGTGGTAACTATATTTTCGAGCCGTTTGGGGTTGAAACTCTAGGGCCGTGGGGTCCGAGTGCTCATAGCCTATTTAAGGAAATTTCGAAACGCCTAGTTGACGCTTCCCGTGACCCAAGGGCTGGCTTTTACTTTGGCCAGAGGCTAAGTGTTGCCATACAACGTGGCAACGCCGCCAGTCTCTTGGGCACATTACCATCTGACAGCGTTGAGGAGGAGTTTTTCGATGCCCTTTTATAGTTTGTTGTTAGTTTATCTATTTTAGTTTAATAGTTTTTAAAAACAAAATTAAAGTGGAAAATAACTTAACTTTCGGAAGTCGGTGGCTTTGCTTGTTTCATTGATTTTTTTGCCATTGACTTTCGAAAGTCAAGTTATTTTCCACTTTAATTTTTTTTTTGTAATTTTATTTTTACGTCTTTTTTTTGGGACTCAGTTTTTTTTTTTAAGTTTTTCTTTTTTTTCTTTATTTTATCCTTTTTAGTTGTGGTATCTAACACAAATCCTTGTTAACAGCATATCTATAACAAGGAAAAGTAATGCCCTGGTAAAAAAAAAAAAAATGTACTAAAAAGCATATGTAATGTACTAATGTGTAAAATGAGGAAACTTACGGCGGTGAAACTCCAGTCGCTTCCCGGGTAGTGACGTCACAAACAAACAATTGACGATCGATTATAGTATTAATGCCAATGCATTTCTGCCAATATGAAGCCGATCCTCTAATATTTCGCATAGTGAGATGAATGTTATCCACAAGCCCCTGAGGCGTGTGCTCTCCATGACCTTGTCGCATGCTGCATGACACAGACACACTTGATTTCGCACGAAAATATTCTACAATGGATAGAGCATAAAAAATAAACAAACATTTGTGTTGAACCTCTTGTCAACACTCACTATCCGGCCACCTTCCAGCTCCATCATCAGACCCTGGATACCATCTAAAGGCAAAGTACTCATCATGACGGATCATACGAGCCTAATCTCGATGGGCTTATGTCATTTCGGAGTTCCTAAGGCCACCTTCCAGCTCCATCATCAGATCAGCTCCATGTCATCTATATATTGTACTATCACGCGATATACATAAGCGTGCAAAATTTCAATTCAATCGGAAAGCGGGAAGTATGCCAAATTAAACATGCAAAACTTCATGCGACGTGCGTGATTTAGCAATTAACGTGAAAAAAGAACCAAATTATTGAACCGAAATTGATGAAATTTCTATGGGACCAATCGAAAAGTATATCCTTTCATATAAAAGAAGAATTTTTCAAATCGGTGTAGAAATGACGGAGTTATGAGGTAACAAACACAAAAAAAAAATACAACCCAGAGAACCTCCCCTCCTTTTTTAAGAAAGTTGGCTAAAAATAAGCATCTAAGAAAATGGATCAAGATTAAAATCGACCCTGTCATCCTTTTAGAGTGGCTTACAAGGTTACTAAAGTATTTCACTGGCCATTCTATTATACTTATTCAAAAGCATTTATTAACACAACACAAAAACAACACGCCTATAATAACTAAAAGGGTAGGCAGAGATATCTATAGGAACTAACCCAAACTTCTCTCGTTATGTTAATCACATAATTTAAGTGTCATCTGCCACCAGTGGAGACAGAGGTGGTGGCAAATGAGACTGAATAGACGCAACAACTACCAGTGGTGGTAGATGCAAAAAATAGTTGCAACTACCCCCACTGAGGACAGACCGGTGGGGGTAGACGGGAATAAAGGTGAATAATAATTATAATAATAGTGGTGGTGGTAATAAATTTGACTGGTTTATTTGTTTAAATGGAAGACGAGCTCGTGGCTAAATAATAACAGCCGCTCGGTTTGATTTTCAGGTCAAGCCACGCTTATCTAGGTTGACTACTGGTTAACTTGGTTGTGTAACCACCCATTACATACCGAGTTTACTTCCTTGGAAGATAGATCTTTGATGGTTGTTACAAGTAGTCAGTGACCCGAAAGTCTTACCGAGAGGTATCGTATTACCCAGTACTAACTGGGTTGTGGAGGTCAGATAGGTAGTCGCTCCATGTTAAATACATTCAGCTGCATCCAGTTAGGCTCAGGGCAGTTAGGCGAAGCCGACCTCATAGTTGAGAAAAGACTAGGCAGATGATGATTTGTGAAAACAAAACAAACAGACAGGCAGAAAACTCACTTTCCCCGTTAACATGCATATTAGTGTAGATTACACAGGCTTAATTATAGTTAACTCTATTAAATTCACGGGTGTAGAAATACCAGGATGACATTATTTCGCAACACACACACACCTTTGTGATTTCAACTGGACTCAGTACGTCTCATTAATTCAGACATCTGCGAGACGGGGGCGTAACAAAATAGACCTCGGACTAGCTGCCTTTGAGGTCAAAATGTGGATGGGTTCTGGCTGGTTCTTTGTCGTGTAGTCTCGGTTTGATATTTCAAAACTGCGAGAGTTAATAGAGTAGGTGAATTTTGTGTTTTGGGTACTATAGGTAGTTATTTGCTGTAAATGTTTTGTAGGTGAATAAGGCGGATACAATTGCGAGGGAAGGCGGCTTTTTTTTTACGGATGGGAAATCATCAAATGATTTCTCCCGCTCTGGGCAGAGCGGACTTGTACTGACTAAAACCCATCCATGTTCCTTCCTTGCCCTTTGTGTTCCAGGGCCGCGGTACCTCTTTCGAACAGCCTGCAGCAAGGAAGGCGGCTTACCTACTCGGTTTTACTAAAGTGTTGCAATTTTTTTTTTTTATGAGCCTGTTGTGTCCCACTGCAGGGCATGTCAGGGCAAAATTACATGGATATGAAAATTACAACTAGTAATTGAAACTAATGAAAATCTTATAACCATTTTATGATATGGATGATTTGACTACGAAAAGAGTGTTGTTATATTACACTTAAAGACTTATCGCTGAGACATTAATAATATACTCCAACAAAAGAAAATGGAGAATGCCTACCATAATTTATGTCCACTCAACATCTTGCTGACTTTGTACCATTCTACTTGAGGTCGGCGCAATACGTTTTCTTCTTTCATTTTCCCCTGTCAGATGTCACGTCATTATTGTCTCCTTTCTCTTTCAAATCATTCCTCACACAATCGATCCATCTTTTCTTTGGCCTTTCCCTCCTTCTCCATCTTCTTCAAAATTATTTTTCTCCTATTATTTTTGTCCCACTACTTGATAATAATGGTTATAATTCTTAAACTTCTTACATCCATTTTGAAAGCGAAAATAATAAACACATTGACAATAACTCCATTATGTCTGCCTCTCAAAATGCATGTAGGAACGGGTCCCGCGGTACTGAGGACATGGACATTAGCCAACAGGTTCGTCGATCTCTCAAGGATATGTCACGCTCTCCTTAAGCGGTTGGATCACGGGCTTGATTCAGAAGGCAGTACTCCTCGATACGCCTCGCATTGTGAGGAGGTTCCTATCTCTGGAGCCCTAACCACCGGTACCTTGGACCCGGCCCCCGACACCAGACCTATTATATTATGTTTATGGTTTGGTTTTTCCAATTAGGTATTACTTGACTGCTCCCGATAAATAATAGTTGCCTACAAAATAATCTATCTCCACTAATCCTATTGTAAATTATATCTAAGTAAGCTTTAAACTCAGAGATGTGTTATCAAAGATTCATTGCCTTATCAGTAAGTAGCAGTTAATTCATTAGCGTAATTACTTGTACTATTATCTTGACTAGTATCTATTTTGGGATTAAATTTAATGACTTGCTTAATCTTAATTTGGATGTAGATAGAAAATAGGCTCTAAGTTGTTAAGTAAATAGGATTAATTAATAGATGGTTTTGTTTTGAAGTTTTGAATAAGAATGCTAAATCTAAACACCAACACTAAGCCTAATTAACTCCAGTAACTTCCCTACGTTTGGACGGTTTCTTACTTCTCATAGGAACAAATTTATTGACACATTAATAATGTGTCAATAAAATATAATAATAAATAGAGGTATTTTGACTGATTGAAACAAGCACAATTATTAATAGGATCTATTTTTACTACCGTAATGAAACGACATTTAGTACGCACGACGGCTGACCAAGCTATACAAAACCAGTTTATGCGGATCTCTCACTGTACAGAAAATATATACAAAGCGAGGCCACGTTATACTGGAAACGTAAAGCTTGATGTGCCGCCGTGTGTATATGTGACAACCATGTTCTACAGCAGTGGTTCTTAACCTTTTAGTCATGAGGGACCATTATTTTGAAAAAAATTCTGTCTTGCAATGGTGGTCCATTGCAAGACAGAAATTTTGTCAAATGGTCCCAGTTGGTTTATTTGTTTGGATACAGTACAAAGTGTAAATAAATAAAGGGTTGTTCTATCGATCTATAAATAAAATACGCCTAAAATTATTCAAAGCCCACAGGTTGGTTTCTCTGCAGTTGTCCGAGATTTCGGGGGGGTTTGAATAAGTTTTTCTCAAAAAACTACGCTAGGTAGCAATTGCTACTCTGGTTAATCCAGCACTGGATAAATGTCGACGAAAATAAAGTTAGGTAACGTATAGAAATGTCTCGAAGGTTTGGTAAAGAAATTGCCTTTTGACTCCAAAAATCTTCAAGATTAATTCCTGATTCGAATGCATCTTTTAAGTTACTGTCGTGTTGCATTTCAATGACTTCTTCTTGAATTTTATCAGGCACCTCAGAAATATTGACAATCAAAGAATTGCAGATTAGTTTCTGTTTCGTGCCTTCGGATTTTGCTGCGTGCAGGTCGCGTTGTGTCGACTTGTTGTCACCTATCTTATTTATTATCATTATAGCCATCCTGGCTCTGCGGACCACTTGGAATGTTTCCAGGGACCACCAGTGGTCTGTGGACCCCCGGTTAAGAACCACTGTTTTATAGTTTTCGAAATGATAATAGAAAAATCCTTACTTCAAGCCACTTCTAGTCATTAAAATCAACGTTTAAATTAATCTAATAATAAACATTAAGAGAGATTAAGACCGGGATAGGATACTGAGAAAAAGACATCTGTGCGGAATTCGCTTTCAGTTAAATCTTAGATTACTGGCTGACTAGTTTAAATTAATTTGGCGAGAGAAATATGTATTACTTTATCGAAAAGAGTCGCTTTTAGGCCTGTCTAGAGCCCTTTGTATCATTTACTTAGATTTTAGAGTTAAATGAAAAGGTTGAAAGGTTTATATAGTTTTCCAAGAAGCTGCTCCTTTACTTGAAAAGTGAATGTAAATTGTGTTGTAATATCAAAATTATAGTCTATGATCTATCGATCTACCCAAAAACCTCTATAGTAATGTTCTCTATGTTTTGTTTTTGGTCAACTGTCTGTGTATTCAAGTTTCGAATAAACCTGCGTACATTACTTGTCTCACCGAAATATGTGTGTTTTAATAAAACACACATATTTCGGTGTAATGGGTTACAATTTACAACAATCATTTTAGATTTGAAATCATGCCAAAACTATTAATTGACCAGAAAGACCCACATTTTAGACCGATAGTAAGCATTCTTTCCATAAATTCTTCGACAATAAATAATCATAGTTTTACGCACATCACAAAACCACGCCTACTTATCCCCAGACGGATAAGCAGAAGAGTGTTGGTTGGGATACCCAATACAATTCGCAGAAATGAGTAAAGCAATAAAACCTATAGAGTACATAACTACGAAGAACTATTCCTACAAGATATAAAAATTTAGAGCAAATACAACGTTACCCATTAGGTATTTATTTTAAAAGCTAAACACACAATAAAATAAAAGAAAATATACCTTTTTCATAGCACTTTAACACCAGGGTAGGAGAAAAACTTACTGATTTATATAACGTACAGTGTTCTTCGTTTTTCTACTAACATAAAAACGAATTTGAAACAATATTATGTAACTATACTATAAGCTCTTTTTTTGCTAATATTGAACAAGAAGTTTTATTCAATTTGGTATTTTTTAGGGTTCCGTACTCAAAGGGTAAAAACGGGGCCCTATTACTAAACGTTTTTTTCGGTTTATGGTACGGAACCCTTCGTGCGCGAGTCCAACTAGCACTTGTCCAGTTTTTTTTACACTAAAATCTTCCTTCCATTTGGTCGCAACTCGGTCTTAAAAACCTTAGTTAAGTAGGCGGACTGTAGGCTATGAGGCATTCCCCTCCCAACCTTTGGGTTAAAAAGACAACATTGCATAACGAGCGCAAAAACAGGTGTACGTTTTCAAATAAATTGTATTGAAAACAATCAAAAACCTTTTACAGGCTTTTTCTCTTCAACACTCAATCGGAAAAGTTACAATACATACAAAGGACTTAGAGGACCAATTTTTACCTCTAATGCTCCCAGATTGTAGGCCCACAGGCAATACGTATAATAATACCCCAATGTAGGTATGTACATTCGGCACCCAGTTTGTTTGATGTACCATCGTAGGTAGACATCGCCTCGAGGGCTTCGCGATATTTTCAATATATCGAAACGTATTGTGGGTTTTCTTGATCAATACAGTTAGTACGGTAGATTAACTGACTACTGGTCGATGAAACTATTTTAGATGACTTGATGTCGTGAATTATATTTGAGCCAATCCTATTTTATAGGAGGAGTTTTTTCATTAAAAAAGGATAATTTTTCAATGACTGCCGTCTGGTCGAGTGGTCGCAATTGCGACTGTTGAGCATGAGGTTCTGGGTTCGATTCTCGAGTCTGGCAAGGTGTTATTGGGGTTTTTCGTCAAGCGTTTCTCAGTAGCAGCCACGGAGTCTGGATTTGTGTCCGGTTGCTGGCAATTAAATAGCTCGTCCCCTATTACATGGGACTTAAACACATCTGGTGAAATGTGGGTGTATTATCAGGTACACCTCTAACTAACCGTTCGGAAGTTACAGGCGTGTTGTTGTGTGTATTATTCAATGAGAATCTCTTTGACAGTGGTCACCCATCCACAGACCAACCTAGGCAAGCACGGCTTAACCTAAAGATCAACCCGAGCGGCTGTTATTATTTAGCCATGAGCTCCTCCAAACATGTTTCTGTCTACATTGCAGATAATTTTGTGAAAAACTTTAAGGTATTGTTTCCATACCCTTATTACGTTAGACGCTAGTGGATATAGATTTACAGGATATAGATTTTTTTTTAAACCTCTGTTTTTTTGGCAAACGCCTACCTCTTACATAAAATTACTTTGTTACCAACTTCAAGTCTTTGGCAATCACCATTTTCAATATACTTTTATGGAGATCTCGAATTTTATATGAATTGGCGTCTCTTTTCCGTCAAAAGCTGAGGACGAAGCTGTAATATTGTATAAGTATTAGCTTTCGAACGGTGAAGGAAAACATCGTGAGGAAACCGGCATGTCCTAGAACCAAAAATTCGAAGATATGTGACATCTACCAATCCGCACTGGGCCCGCGTGGTGGATTATAGCCCATTCCCTCTCATAGAGAGGAGGCCTGTGTCCCAGCAGTGGCCACATTATAGGCTGATGATGATGATGATGATGAATAACATACTGAATGTTAAATTAAACCTTCTAATAAAAATCGTTGTAAATTTCACTAACAGACAACGCTGTATGAAGTACAAATCTGTGTCTGAGTGTGCATGTGTGTCTGTGTCAAGCGTGTGTCCTGTGTACAGGTGGGTCTGGAAGTCTGAATTATGGACAAGAGTATTATAAATAACGAAAGTGTCTAGTGCAGTAAAAAATAATCTTTTTTTAATTTTTGGGTTCAAGACGGGATGACAAATTGTCTGAAAGTACAATCATTTTGCTAATGGTAAAACCCTTAGACACAAGCTTGTAAAAATATATTACATTTCTTATAATATAATTACAAGGGAGAATTATGAGAGCAGTGGTGGCCCAGTGGTTGCGACCCCGACTTACGAACAGTAAGTCGTGGGTTCGAACCCAGGCAGGCGCATTACTTTGTGTAATTTATTTCATCACCACTGCTCTCAAAAACGGTGAAGGAAAACATCGTGAGGAAACCGGCATGTCCTAGAACCAAAAAATTCGAAGACATGTGACATCTACCAATCCGCACTGGGCCCGCGTGGTGGATTATAGCCCATTCCCTCTCATGGAGAGGAGGCCTGTGTCCCAGCAGTGGGAACATTATAGGCTGATGATGATGATGATGAATTACAAGGGATTATAAAGGTCTGAACTACAGGCCTTCTGATTTATTTAAACAATACCTGAGGTATTGTATTGACTGCCTCGTTGATCTAGTGGTCGCAAACGCGACTGCTGAGCATGAGGTCCTGGGTTCGATTCCCGGGTCGGGCAAAGTGCTATTGGGTTTTTCCATCAGGTGTTTCTCAATAGCAGCTACGGAGTCTGGATTTGTGTCCGGTTGATGGCAATGGGCTCGCCCCTTATTACATGGGGCTTAAGAACATAACTGGCGAAATGTGGGTGTACTATTAGGTACACTTAAGCCTAACCCTTCGGGGATTACAGGCGTGATGTTACCTGAGGTAGCTGCGCGGTACGGGAGAGGTGTGGTAACGTGTCCCATGAGCTCAGTCATTCGTTCGCTGACAAAATACCAACACCACAAACTTAAATCGCCTTAGGCACCATCTCAGTTGAACAGTAAAGCAAACATATCCCTCCCTCCAGTGTAGCCACAAGAATTCTGCACTCCTAACATCATCAACAGATTTCCGGAACGTATTTCCATTTAACTAAAATCGTCTTTAAATCGAACTGAAATCTCTATTCTTTATTTCAATTTTTTTTTTATTTAGTCAAAATGAAATTACAGAGATGTTCTTTAATTCTAAACTCGTCAAACTTTTATGCACTCTTTTACAAACAATGAACCACCTTACTTAAATTGCTACTACTTATTTATTATACTGTTTTAATCTTATAAATTGTATTTACTTCTGTTTGCTATCCTGTACAAAGACGGTTTGTTATTACAAGCACTTTTGCATGTCAAAAAAAAAACAAAAATAAGCTAAGCTACAGTCTCAGTTACAAGGCATAATAACTTGTGAAAGTATTGAAGTTACCTATTCCGAAGTGTATTTTTCCATGGATAAGAAACTGCATGGATATAAAATCTTAGTAACATCATTCATCAAATCTTCCTTCTATTACATTAATGAATTAATCATGGTTCTTAATTATGGTTAATCTTAAACCACATGATTATAAATTCACTGGAAGCTCGAAAATATAATGTTCACTAAATAATTTCAACGGTTAATTAAATCGTTTAAGAAGTTATCAGGAAAAGGGTATGTTCCATTTTAAACTTCCCTTTTACGGATTACGCCAACGATGCCGAGTAGGTACCTACCCTTTGTGTATCTTTCAAAGTTATCTGGCGACTTATCTCGGTGTATTACGGCTTTTAAAGTGAAATACGGTCGTTGAGATAAAACCGAAAATGGGAAAGATATTCTTGATAAGTAGTTGAATCCAGGTGTTAGATCGGGGGCTGCGAGACTGTTCGAAAGAGATACCGCGGCCCTGGAACACAAAGGGCAAAGAAGGAACATGGATGGGTTTTAGTCAGTACAAGTCTGACACTCCCTTCCGCTCCGCCCAGAGCGGGAGGAGTCATTTGATGATTTGATTTCCGATCTAAAAAGAAAAAATCCGATAAAAAAAAAGGTGTTAGGTCGGAGTTCTAGTATAGTGCATGAAAGACGGCGATACGTTAGTTTTTTTGGAAATGGTATTTGTTTAAATAAGTACAGTGACAGCTGGTACTTTAAGTTCAATTAATGAAATGTGGGTTTATTTCACATCACTTCTTAAGTATCCAAAGAATATAGTTGTAACTAGCTGTTCCCCACCACCTTCGTCTACATGAAATTATTATAGAAATATTCTTCTTCTCAGCGTGTCGATGGCAATCGTAATAGTGTCGGCCCAGAACTGAGCTACTAGTATGGCGCTCTCGGCCATCAGTTCCTGTAGTAAACAAACAACAGGACTCGCAAGACCCTGCCAGGGCTGCGGGACTGTTCGAAAGAGATACCGCGGCCCTGGAACACAAAGGGCAAGGAAGGAACATGGATGGGTTTTAGTCAGTACAAGTCTGACATTCCCTTCCGCTCTGCCCAGAGCGGGAGAAGTCACTTGATGGTTTCCCATCCGGGAAAAAAAAAGGACTCGCAAGACACGATATTAAGTGCCCCATCGTTTGTGGAACAGCACCATATTTACACCAGTATTGAGAATTTCCGTAGACCGCTCGCCAGTGAGTGGGGAGTGAGGGGGAAATATAACTTAACTTCTTAGTCGAGGCCGCCACCACTGGGCCACCGGTGCTCTCATGCATTCACTAAAAAGCTTTTGAATTTCATAAAGACACTTCAATTTTATTTATTTGTATGAATGTAACATTTTGGTCAAGTCAAAAAGAAGTCTAATTTTGACACAAAATTCACTTTTCTCGAAATACCAAGTTTACTACTAATATCTAAGGACCAATCAATGTACTACAGTACTTTTACAAGTTATTATGCCTTGTGACTGTGACTGTAGCTTAGCCTTCTTTGTTTTTCCGAGATTCAAAAGTGCCTGTAAGGGTCTAATTGAAATAAATGCTTTTGAGTTTGAGTTTGAATCCGTCCACTATTTTTACTAGTCTTTTTGTAACTGAAATACGCCGAGTCAACGATCTGTCTATAATTGGTGAGATATCTCTGTGGCTTTCCCTAAAGCCAGCTGTGAGCAAGATGAAAATCGCAAATATTCCCATTAAGAAGGATTTTCGGTTTATATTTTATCTTGGGAAAATAATGAGGGAACTTTGGTTTTCGTATTAACGCGAATCGTGAATCTGAACCCCGTACAAGAATTGTCAGTGTTTAAATATTCCGTAGCAATTATGACACAAAACGTACTTGAACGTAGTTCGTCAGTCAGTCTCATTTGGAGACTTTCGCCCTAAAAATCGAAACTATATAGAGTGGATCACGTTTGCCTAGATGAAACCGATTCACTCAAACTTTAAATGGATCCAGTTTATAATGATCAGGGAACACAGAGAAGCTAGCAGTGAGTTCCACAGACTGGCGGTTCGCACAATAATCGCACAAAAATTCTGGAAGCTGCTGTACATTCGCCTTTATGATAGTCTATGGATAAAAACTTACCAAATTGTCTATGGTTTTATACCTGTCTCTGTCCTTCACCAGCGGGCGTCCTTGTCTAAAACCAAAAAGGACATTTGACGCGAAGCTGTCAATGTCAGATAGAGTCCTCAAAGTTCAGCAAGAGAATTGCTGCAACACTCTGTGTTTTATTCGCACATAATACCTGGTCCATGGAACTTCAACCAAATTGTAATGGTGACGCTTCGCCATTTCTGCTCATCCTTTAATAGAATGGGAATGGGGGAATTATATTGTGCAATCACAAGGCAAATTCCCCGAAATTTAACCGTAATTAGTACGTTGAATTTGGGCCTTGGAAACGAAATTACTTGAACACAGGATCAACGAAAAAGTGGGAATTTTCTTTGCTGATACCCAGAAATCTGATTAACTTCCACGACTTGGCTTTCATAAGCATTATTCAGTTTTGTATTTCACCGAAATATCTACGTCACACATTGTTATTTACATTTTTTTTTTCGGATGGGAAATCATCAAATCACCCCCCCGCTGTGGCTGGGCGGAGCGGAAGGGAGTGTCAGGGTTTTACTGACTAAAACCCATCCATGTTCCTTTTTAGCGCTTTGTGTTCCAGGGCCGCAGTATCTCTTTCGAACAGTCCCGCAGCCCATTGTTGTTTATCTAAGAATGAAAAGAAATCTCACGTGGACTCACTGGAATTCATAATCTAACGTTTTTTATTTTTCCAACTTTAGTTGTACTATACAAATATTTGCTATGCGTTTATTTTACATTGTTAACAATACATGTCATGGTAATAGCCTTATCCCCAATCAAATGGAACTTAACATACCTAACTGTCGAAATGTGGGTGTACTGTACACATGTGTGAACCCCCTCAGAGCATTCAGGCGTGAACTTACGATGTGGTGTTGTGTAAACAATAATCATCCAAGCAATTGCAGCAATTACGGTTGATTTGCAGTCATTTTGAGGAGTTAGGTAACTGCTGTAAATCGTTGAGGGATTCCCTCGACTGTCTTTCGGCTCCATCATCAGATCGACTCCAGACCTTCATTATAATTAGTAGTGCTTTAAAATTATTAATAAAAAAATTAATTAACGCACTAGTCGCCATTACTATTTTCGAAGGTTCCCCTCGATTTCTCTGGGATGCCATCATCAGATCCTGGTTTCCTTATATTTCCTTAAAAGGGTGGTAACCCTTGGAATATCTCCTTTCCAACAAAAAAAGAATCATCTAAATCGGTTCATAAACAACGGAGTTATCCGCGAACACACATAAAATATATATATATATACCGTCGAATTGAGAAACCTCCTCCTTTTTTTGAAGTCAGTTAAAAACTGTAAGGGCTAGACAGCTAGTAATTTTATTCCTCAATAACTCAGCCTCCATGCTAACGATTTGTCGGTAATTACTCAGATTACTTCGCCACGCGTATTTATTCTAGTCACTGCCAGTTTTGATTGAAATTCAGGTCTAGTTTACAAATAAACTATGAATTCAGAATACTGAAACTGAATTTAGATTGTTTGTTATTGGTATATTGTTATGTATATGGTTTGACTAGTCTATTAGTTACACTTTAAAACCTAGAATAATTAATGAAAATATAAAATAGTTCATAGGGTATACAATAGTACAAACTTAAAAACAAGGAAAAGTAATAAAGCGCTCTTCTTCTCTCTACTTATTCAAAAAATTCTGTTAGGAAAGCACTTCCAGCGTTATTTTATAAAGTGTTCCCTTCTAGTTTTAAGTATGAGCTAGGTCGGTGGTTGCTAGGTAACGGTTCGTTATTCTCTTTTCTAGTTTGACTGTAATAATATACATTTATTAAACACCATTTTTCTTATTCTTTAATATGCGCCGACATTGTTTGGGTCCATAATTGTTTCTATATTTTTTTTTATTTCTTTATTTATTTATGAACACACAAAATACTTAACAGGACAAAGCACAAAGGTCCTGTTTATTTCATAATAAATTTCTTCCAGCCGATCAGCGAGACGAAAGTTGGAATAGAAATGTGTGTAGAAATGACAAAACAGGAAAATTTAAATTAGAACTTAAACGGAAAATATACCTATAATTCAATAAACGTAAATACAAATGTAAAATAAATACTAGTACTATAAATATATACCTATACTAGCTGTTTCCCGCGACTTCTTCCGCGTGGAATTCGGTTTTATTTGAGATGTAAGCTATCCTATCTTTCAAGTTGGATCAAACTGCACACGGTGTGCAAATTTGATTAAAACCGGTTAAGTAGTTTAGGAGTCCATCCCGGACAAACAACGTGACGCGTAATTTATATATATTATAAGATAAGATATATAAAGGGTGTAAAAAGACTCTTAACGAAGCCGAAAGGCACTTGTTCTCCCCGTCATTGCGATATTTTTTTTTGTGCTAAACCATACACCTGTGAACCTTTTAGTTACGGAGATATTAGGCGTCAAAGTACAATTTTTTTTTTTTTTTGATACAATAAATGTTTCTAATTTATTTTTTTTACTTAAGAAACCTTCACGACCCCCGTACTATTAAATCCATCCATCAGCACAATGTTTTGAATGCGTTGCATTGAGTCCTACCGTAAAACGTGATATTTCACCCAAAAAAAAAGTCGTTTCCCAGCCATAATTTTTGCGTAAAGTTACTTAGTTTGATGTACATAATTCTTCGTTATCGGCTTCGTGAAGAGTTTGTTTGCAACCTGTATATTAAGAATGTTACAGTATAGATGAGAGCTAATGCTTTTTGACTTGCTTTTTGAACATAAATAAAGTTTTAGAATCACGAATGTTAGGCGGAAGTGAGTTCCACAAACATACTGCGTCAACAGAGAAGGAGTTGGAGTGTAATTAATGAGTGTACTTCATAGATATACCAATAAACGATTTGAGATTTGTAACATGCTATCCCATCCCTGTTAGAAGTGTTCTTCGTAACTCAGTCACAGCGATAACGATCTCCCGATAATTGCTAAGATTACTTCGCAGCTCCCACTAATTCTAAAAGCCTGGTCCTTTAAGACAAGGTATATTATACTGCTCAGTGCGCTCGAATATTCGAAGTAAAAGATTTTATTTCACTTAACTTATATAACACTTAAATGAAATTTAATGTGTTAGAGCAATTTTAGATATTAATGGTTAAATTTGGTGCTTCATTTTGGGTTTAATAACCTGATTTCTTGTTAAGATAAGAAGCTCTTATCTATTTAGTGAATTGGAGAAGAGTAGAGCTATTTGATTTAATGAGGTACGCACGACGACCAATCAAACTATGCTAATCAGTTTATGCGGAACTCTCATTATATGGGAATTCTATACAAAGCGAGGCCATGTTATACTATATACATAGTATAGATTAAAATGACGCCTTATGTGTACATTTCCTTTACAAATATTTCATTGCGAATAATTTGATGAATAAAATATTAGGCGATTACGCAAGCATTGCGAAATCAAATATTTAGAAGAATGATAAAGTATTCATAACATTTTAAGATTGATTTTTTTTTTGAACTTTCACTTAAACATTATTTTACGATAAGATACAGGTTCCGGAGCTCTTGACTAAATAATAACAGCTGCTCAGATCAGGTTAAGCGACGCTTGCCTAGGTTGGTCCGTGGCTGGATAACCACCCATTACATACCGACCTCCGTGCTTCGGAAATCACGTTAAACCGTTGGTCCCAGCTGGTATTTGTAGATCTTTAATAGTTGTTACAGGTAGTCAGGGTAGTCAGTTGCCCGAAAGTCTAACAACCAGTCTTACCAAGGGGTATCGAATTAGCCAGTACTAACTGGGTTGTGGAGGTCAGATAGACAGTCGCTCCATGTAAAATATTGGTATTTAGCTGCATCCAGTAGGACTAGTAGTCGACCCCAAAAAAAAATGGAAAAAGCTAGGCAAAGATGACGACACACCTCACAACTCTCCATAGAAGCTTATTATTTGTTATAACCCCCTAAACGGGGTATTCCTCAAAGCGCAACTATTTTTGAGCGCAACCAACTAAGCGTAACTAAATTATTCCTCGAAGCGCAACCATTACTTGTGCTCACAAATTCAAATTGTTCAAATGGTTGCGCTTCCAGAAATAATTTAGTTGCGCCTAGTTGGTTGCGCTTAAAAGCAGTTGTGCTTTGAGGGATACTCCAATTAATCATTAATAACTTCAATTTTCCACAAAATTTGAGCTCTTTAGACATCTTTGATGGCCAACGGTCTAACGAGACAAGGTTCATTAATCAAATGTTCATAATTGCTGAAAAAAGCTGACTAACTTTCAATGAAACGATTTGTCTTTCGAAACTATTTTAAAGTATCTACTTCTCCTTGACCAGTTCAAGGGTTATGATAGCAACTTTAGGCTTTAATAAAAAGATTTGAAACCATTCACTTTTTTATAACAAATTAATGAGATAAATTTGTACTGTACCTAATAATAAAAAAAAAAAACTGTTTTCATACCATGTTTTCAACTCAGATTATACAAGGTGTATACAAATCCTTCACGAAGCCGTCAACCAAGCATTCTGTACATCAAACTCAATGCAAAAAATTATGGCAGGGAAATGACTTTCTTTAATAGGGGTAAAATCAGGTTTTACTGTAGGATTCAATGTAACGCACTCAAAACATTGTGTCGATGGATGCATTGAATTGACGGACCCCCGTACTATTCACGTGGAGGTATTTAAAGTAAAAATATAACATCAAAAACTTGAATAACTATTAAACTAAAATAAATAAACTATCAACAAACTATAAAAGGGCATCGAAAAACTCCTCCTGTAACGTTGTATTTTCAACACTTAGCCTCTGGCTGAGGTAAAAGCACTTCGACTGCATGACAGGCCGTGGTGACCGAGGTTGTTGACAGCTTCACCGCAGTGACAGCGATACCAAGAGAACAGCAGGCGGCACCAAGGCGTAAAGAAACAGCGAAAAACTTGAATTAAAAAAAAAAAAACTTGTAAACTTACTTGGAACTTTGACCACCAGTATTCTAAGTATAATCTTATGGTCTAGAAAAATAAATCGCAATGACAAGGGTATTTTACACCCACTCCAGGACATGTTTTAATAAATTTCAGTTTAATACAAAACCAACATAGGTTGTACTGTTTAGCCTTTTAGGAAAACTAATATTAATACACTGAATATGTCGTGTGTCATCTTTCCCTTAGAAGCCGCCATGATAAAATCCTTAAACAAAATGTTTCCCTATAAAGCTCACATGACGTTGTACTTTGAAAAAGATTATGCAGGAAGGACGGGTGTTGGACTCATAATAACATAGAGTAAGAAATCTGTATAGACGTGCAACTCATGTTTAATGATTGTCTAAATCAGTAGGTGAAATATAAATATGTGTCGGATAGGTCAAGATTTATTCTGTTAGGCTCGTACATCATGTAGGCAGAAGATGGGTTTCGGTTTAAAAACACATTGAGTACGATACACTGTTTATAATAAACTAACGGATTACTTGAAATTACACTTGAACATATTCACACGGGGCACAATGAATCGGGTACATTTCCAGGACGTCTCAACTCCGCTGCGATCAGACACTAGATGTCGTCCTCGTCTCGACCTATGAACATCAGAGCTCTGCAGAAGCATGCAGTGGTGTTGGTAGACTTGTAAGTAAGTGGCGTGATGTCACTACTGGCGTGCTTGCTATTCATTTTAGGTCCATACCAATCCGAACCGACAAATATATATGTTACAATGTTGAAAGAGGTAGCGAGACAATCTGGACGCGTACCGCGAAGGCTGGTTCGAGGAGGCACGTGAAAAGAGCTCTTGAAAGGAGTTGGGGGAGGCTTTTGCCCAGCAGTGGGACAGAACATTTTAATAAAAAAAATTTTGAATGTTGTCTTTGTTCGACATAAATTAATTGTAATTTTTTACAATCGATACGTCTTTGCTCTTATCTGCCTGCTTAAAGCACTATATTTCCCACTTTTCTTGAAGTCACACAGTTCCAAAATATCACATCTAAGTATTCTAACTCTATGCCAATAACGTAATACGATGCGTCTGCCAAGCACAGTGATTATGTGTATGTCAAGCTAGGTTATATTGTCAAGAGGTTATTAAGCCGTTTCTCCGAAACGAGTGCGGTTTACACGTTCAATAATGCAAGGTTTTCCGACAGGTGTGGTCGGAGCTTCGGTGTATCGCGGTTGTTTGTTGGATACAAGATGGGGTATAATTATGTGAGTGAGTGTTAAGATAGGCCTTTTCTGTATTGTTTTTTAGGGTGATTTGTATTAAGCGTCGGAAACATAAATGGTAGTATTGCATTGCTTTTTTTCATGTTGTGTGTTAACTATAATTTAATGCCAGGTATACACGGAAAGACTTTACCTTCACATTCAAACATAGATTTTGTGTTCTTTTTCTTAGCGTGTCGATGGCAATCTATATTGTGTCGGCCCAGAACTGAGCTACTAGTTTGGTGCTGTCGGTAGCGTCCATCAGTTCCTGTAGTAAACAAACAACAGGACTGGCAGGACACGGTATTAAGTGCCCCATTGTTTGTGGAACAGCACCACGTTAACACTTTGTGTTGACAGTCGATTATTCGCTAACAATGCCAAAGATGTCACAGATTTTAAAAAGGCCAGTGTTTCCATGCGTGTTTCCTTTGCATATTATGTGGAATTGTCTTGAAAACTGGTCTATTGTTTTTCAAGTATGAATAGAAAGATAATATCGATGAAATCAAAACATACTTAAGTTTCTTAAAGATAAATTATATAACTAGACTAGATAAAAGATTAACTGATGTTACAAGCACAGTAAGGGACCAGCTGACCATAGCAATATCTACTGGAGCATACGTTCCAATAAATCCAAGTCGACCTATTAGGTCTAGTTTTTCTCCGAGTCGCGCACCGAAACCAATCAATCTTGGCCGCTCAAATGTGATTGATTCTAACAAATAGCACTATAGCGAAAACAGGACTTTGCCAAATTGTAAAAGTACCTATGTAGATTCATTTATGTAACTTGTTATTTTATATGGTAGGTATGTATTTTGTATGTTAATTACGCGCTTTGGGCGTTGAATTGCAGAAATAACGTACGCACGCGTCGCTTGCCGCATGTCACGTCGTAAGTCGCATCTCCCGAGGTCTTGGACGGAGCATAAATGAATGTACAGACGCCAGCACATCAAGCTACTACAATCTGTCAGATTTCTTTACTAGATTTTCAACTTTATCTCTATGACATTAAGTTCAAGGTTGGTTGGGAAAATCTGACAGATTCGGGTAGGTTGACGTGCTGGCGTCTGTACATACTTTTATTACATTACCGTATATTATTTTTTGTGAAAATCATTAGATTTTTTTTGAGGTACAATTAACTAAACATTGTTACTTTTACAAAGCTCAATGAGAATACTAAGCTTCTTATTTTAGGGAACAATTATGGGGAATTATAAACTTTTAATTAGTTCCCAGCTCACTTGAACTTGTTAATTGCGATAAGTACCTACTTATTATTTATCATTTGAAGCGTCAGGAAAAAAATTCTGGGAAGGTCTTAATCGATATTCCGGGAATACAAAGACATTGTTTCTAAGAAATTGTGACCTGTATGCTGGAATTTGAAGAATATTGTTGAAACGAGTCTTGTGGCCGCTCGCTGGCAGTTTTCATCGACAATAACGAAGAACTTTCATCCTCTTTAGAGAATCAATTTTCAAAGATCTGTTAGTGCTAAGTATTCAGTACATGGTGATTTGGGGTGGAAACACAGAAAAATTTCATCGGTTATTAAAAAAAAATCTGATGTTTTCTACAAAAGTGCACTGCGTGTCCTACACGGTTAAAATATATGAAACAGCTGATTTTGTTCCCGTCGGTATTCTTTCCATCCCGTATATGACACTGTTCTTCAAAAGTTTCAGGTGTGTAGCGCATCTAGCGTGCGTGTTTGACTAGTACTGATATTCTAAGGCCTGTCTTAAGTCAATTGCTCAGCCCAGCTAGACTCATTCGTAATGAAAACGGTTCAAAACGCCCAACAAATCGTATTCTTAGCAGCAATAGTCAGTTCTTTGGAAAAGGTGCCATCATTATCAAAGTAAGAGTGTAAGGCCAGTCCCCCGCAGACTGATAGGGTGAATTCAATATATCATACTAATTACTGTGTAGCGGCACTACAAAAAGTACTTAGCATCGTTGAACAAAAAGTACTACAGCGCCATCTATGACGGAGTGGACGAACTAATCATCGAAATCCTACATCGCGCAATTAAAGTTATCCACGACTTAAGACTATATACAAGAACCCGACAACAATTGTCGGGCAGTAGCCCACCAGACACAACACCCATCTGGTCGGAGGATCCTCCCTTTTCTATGGGGGATGAAGACCACCCTGTTTACACCCTGTTCCTCACACCCCCAAAACTGGTACAAGAAATTATTTCAGGAACTTTATCAGAATCCAACAAATTTTATTTCTTTTATTTGCTCATACGCAGTGTATCGTTACGGTGTCAAAACGCACGTAGCGAACGGTAAGCGCGATGACGAGTTCGATGAACTGTGTAGCTTTGAAGGAAGTGAACAGCTGATTTCACTCGTCGTTCGTTAGAGTATTTTAACAATCATTGTTGGTTTTTGACGTGACAACGTCTAATAAATCCATGAAGGCCGGCTGCATGCACGAAAAAGTGTCCCGTTACGCTCATTTTACGCATTGTAGACCACTCGATTTTATGACGTTGTCACGTTAAACTATCGTCCGTAAATTAACTTTACAGACAATCAATTTTTTGTTTTGGCCGTATTATTTACATAAATGGAGTGCTGCCTACAGAGAATGTTACATTGAAATAAAGGAAAAGGAACTGAAAAAACCATTAAAAACATGAAGATTTTCCTAGAAAAAATCCGGAGGAAGATGATTCAAAATAAGGAGCTGAATGCAGCCGGTCAGTTTGGCGGAGGGTTGTCCATACACCCTGTATGTTCGTACATCTACCACGCAGGCAAAGTAAAAGGAGTATGTAAGGTTGTAGCAGTTCGCGTTAGGTAGTATCTGCTTACCTACATAACGAAAAGGCGTGAGTTTGTGTATGTAAGTACCTATTTATATCTATTATTCTGAAAAAGAAACGCGAATCCCATAAAAGCATAATACCCTAAAACCTTTCACTTGACATTAACATGCCTTTAATAAACTCAACGCAGACAAGACTAATACCACCTTAATCTTATAACATTATTCCACGAAAAATAAAAGGCGACCAAGTAAAAATGGTCGCAAACAAAGCTACACGCTAAGTATGTGAGGACAGAGGAAAATACTGTGTGATTCTGCTTGTCCTCAGAGAGGGACAGCTTTCTAAATGTATAAGATTTATAACATGGGTTATTGTAGTATGTTGTGTTGACCGTCACGGTGAAATTTATAAGCTTTTGTGTGATTTTTTTGGAGTTATTTATGTGGCTGATGAGGTTATTTATGACTGCCTCGGTGGTCTAGTAGTCGCACGACTGCTGAGTATGAGGTCCTGGGTTCGATTCCTGGATCGGGAGGTTATTTGGTTTTTTCTTCAGGAATTTCTCTGTAGCAGCCACGGAGTCTGGATTTGCGTCTGGTTGGGCCAATAGGCTCGCCCCCTATTACATGGGACTTAAACATAACTGGTGAAATGTGGGTGTACTATTAGGTACACCTCTGCCTGACCCTTCGGGGATTATAGGCGTGATGTCACGTATATATGTAAAATAAGCACTTAAAAAATATGTCAATATCCTTTACTACATCATAAAGTGCACTTCGATCAAAACATGAGGATTCTATAGCAGAGGCAGGAGCACACAAAAGGTATTCGAACTCACAAAGCGAGACACATAATATTAATACAGGAATTTCCACCTTCGTACCACGTTTCGCTCGGATCCTTTCGACCATTAAATATTGATGAAAATCCGCTTACAACGGCATCGACTGGCCCACCTCGCCTTTTAGTTTTCAAATACTCGATGCAATTTTAGATTTTAATTTTGTTGGTTGGCCCTTTTGTAACTGAATTTTTATTCGTTATTTAAAATAATGAGAATTCATAGTGAATAGAAATTTTAGTTACAAGAAAATGGTTTTGTTGTTAAAAAGCCGTGAGTTCGATGGGATTTCCCAACGGTGCGAAGCACTGTAATAGGAACTTTAATTGTCTGGTAAACCGCATTCATCATAATCATCATCATCATCCACAGCCCGACTTCACCCACTGCTGGGTATAGGCCTCTCTTTGCCCGTGCCAAGCTCCACGCTCCCGTGCCAACCTTATCCAGGATACTCCCGCAATGGCAGCAGTATCGTCTGCCCATCTCGCCATCGGGCGGTCAACACTCCTGTTTCTATTTCTTGGACGCCACTCGGTCACAGTTTTACTCCACCTGCCATCACCGCGTCTTGCTAGATGTCCTGCCCAACTCCATTTGAGTTCCATAACGCATTAGCCGTGTTTAAAAAATGTGCTGGCTTTCGTTACAAAGTTTTTTTAATGAAAACTAGCCATGAAAGCTATTAGATATAGTCATGTGACAATGCTTAGTGAATGATTTATTTTTTGTTATTTCTTCAGGTCTTTTGGGAAACTACATTAAATTGGATGCCGTTAAATACCGATTTATACATAATATGAGTTGTTGACAAAAAAAAAACTTAAATAACGGTTTGAACTACCGGCGAAACTTTTCCAACTAACCCCAAATAGGGAGAGTAACAACCCATTTTTTTTTTTAAATCCATACTTAATATTATTATAAATTCGAAAGTAAGTTTGTTTGTTACGTTTTCACGCCTAAACCACTGAACCGATCATCCTTAAATTTTGCATATACGTTGTCAGGTTTGTTTTTTTTATCCTCAAAAAAAGTACCGTTCCCGAAGAAAACAACAATAGCGTTCTTATGACAATAGATGGCGCCACGTGTCTTTCGAATCATGATTGAATTATGTTAGTACAAGCAGAGTACAATACGAATTGATAGTCAAGTTCGAAATTAACGCGAGCAAAGCCGGCTGGCAGGCTTGAGTTTCGCCCCAACTCTCCATATATTAACAAAACTCTTCACCCAGTAGAGATGTGAAAATATCGAATTAAGTACATAAAGAGAATGTGAAATCTTCATATAATTCAAGTCACGTAGACATTTTATCGTCTTCACTGAAAGAACAATTTGACATCGGAGAACATTTCATGACATTATTTGGCGTTTTTTTACTGTGTTTTTATTACGTATATATACGACTTATGACAATATTTTAAGAGCGTCAAGGGGGTGTAAGATTAATAACATAGGAAGACTTGACTAAGTCATCGTTACTTTTGTAATTCCCATGTTGGGAAAATTATTATGTGAGTTTTTTCATCTGAAATTTCTGCGAAGACAAAAGGTTCGCCCCTTAATCATGGACTCCAACATAATTTGTGAAATTGTGTCTACTATAGGGGAACTGTGTCGTATTCAGAAACCAAAGAATGCCACCTGCTACGATCCTTACATACTTCTTTTGCCTCTTAAATCTGGTCATACACGTAAGCCGCGCCGGTTGCGAGTACAACGCATCTGAAGTTTCGGGTCTTATAACAACAACAATAACATTCAATTATTCTCAGGCAACTTTGGCCCAAAGATAAATATAATAAAATACAATTTGTGTTGTAAATTTTAATTTAATTTGTGTGTTATTTGTTTGTTGTTTATTTTGTTTTTTTTTTTTTATTTAATTTGTGTTGTGTTTTGTGTTGTTAGTAAATAGACACTTGTGTATTTAGTGTTAGTACAAGAACTTAAATGCCTCACTTTATTCTCACACAGTATCAACAATTGTATAGCTCACCAATGTCCTTGACTTATGATGAAATCGTATTTTAATGTTTGCCGAGACATTACTTGCTGCCAACACAACAAGCTTATAAATTCAAAGCCTAAACAACACAATAAAAATACAGCATAATTAATTCGATAGATTATAGTCCCATATCTTCCCGTGGGTGTCGTAAGAGGCGACTAAGGGACTTACGAGAGAATGGGCAGCAGCGTTCTCTGTGCCTTTGTAACAACCGTACTGTGATCGCCAACCCGCCTGCCAGCGTGGGGATTATGGTAAAAGCCCCCTTTGCGGGAGACCTATGTCCAGCAGTGGACGTCTTTCAGTTGAAATGATGATAATGATGTTGAGATTAGAGTTCCAACGGTATTACATTTTTGCCCGCACGACAATTTGGCATGGCATATTGTGTTACCTCTAGAGTCAATAAAATTAACAAAAACCTGGAAACGTGATAAGCCATCATATAATACCATATAATTCACAGTGCCTTTTGTGATTCCACATTCAGTCAGTGCTCTTAACATCAAAACTACCCCTGTTTAACTAACCCTGTTTGATGTAAACATGATAAAGCAAGAACTACGTAAGTTGGAGCACCCTGTTGACACAGTGTGATTACTCTCGGAGTTCGGAACAGAGATTAGCTGGTGGCGAATGAACCTGTGTTTAAAGATCGTGTCGGAGAAGTCTGTTTATTTTGATTATGTTGGTAGTGTGTTAGATATGTTTCTGAGGGATATCCGAATTTTATTCTTAACATAATATCAACAAAGTTGGTTTTCGTGTCTATATTTACTCTTTGTAAATTGTTTGATGTAGACAAAGATATCTTTAAAATTCTAAAAGGTCAAGTCAGAGTGAGTCTGATTTAGTATCTGAGATGTGTTTCTGAGGAAAGAAACACACTGATATTAGTGGAACTGTGCAGTCAATGTAGGCAATGGTACAACTCTCAAAACGGTGAAAGAAAACATATTGAGAAAGCGGCATGCTTGTCTTAAATCCAAAAAATCGAAGATAGCCGACATCCAGCAAAACTCACACACACAACATCACGCCATGTAATCCTCGTAGGATTAGGCAGAGGTGTACCAAATAGTACACCCACATTTCGCCAGTTATGTTTAAGTCCAATGTAATAGGGGACGAGCCCATTGCTATCAACCGGGCACAAATCCAGACTCCGTGGCTGCTGCAAATTCCTGATAGGAAAACCCAATTGCACTTTGCCCGACCTGGGAATCGAACCCAGGACCTCATGCTCAGTAGCCGCGCTTGCTAGCACTCGACCAACGAGGCAGTCGTCTCAATCCATCTGTTTCTCACACTGGAATTGCTCCTGCTTTGAGACGTCATGGTAACCCCCCTGTGCGGTTTGCTGGATGTCAGCTAATGTGAATGTGTGAATTATGGCCCACTTTCTTTCACATAGAGGAGGCCTGTGTCCCAGAAGTGGGAGCGTTTTTGAATTTTCACATCTCTTAAATATAGAGTTTCTTCTAAACTAAACTACATATTTTTTACAGTTAACGGATTTTTTCCTTCAAATGTGCTTTTTGGCTTTGTTGCTTCTTCTTTCTTGGACAACGGGTGAAATCGCAAAATATGCGACATGAATGGTCATATCTTTGATCGTATTGACTTATAAATTTGATTTTTTCACTCCTCCAAGAAGTAGCACGTTTGAGTATTTGATATTAATTTCAGCTTGATACTTCCACGCGTTAATGAGAAAAAAGGGTCTTGACAGGCGGACAGACAGACAGACGGACAATTAAGTGATCCTATAAGGGTTTCGTTTTTTCCAACTAAGGTACGGAACTACGTTTGTAAACATCTATAAATATCACAAAACAACTGTTCGTTCCTATAAAAACTACCTACCTATTAACTAATTGACGACATAAAACGCTTCGTAACAGTAAATTGCTTCCAAGAATTTCGTAGTCGAAATGAGTTCTGCAATTAAGTCCTAATGTCGGCTACAGCTGTATATATAGCGTGAAATACTAAAACTTGATGGGTATCGTTATAATTAATGGGATTATTTTATTTTATTGGAGGAATATTGTGTTCAGGTAAAGTAAGTTAAGTGATAATTATGTAAATGTTATATCTATACGTTTATATAATAAATACGAAACTTGTTATATTATAAATACGAAACTTTGGATGGATATTTGTTACTCAATCACGCTAGAACGGCTAAACCTATCTGGGTGTTTGGCACAAAGATAGATATAGTTTGGAATAATTGCACATACAATACTTATTTTTTCTGACTTATATACAGACGCCAGCAGGTTAACCTACCCGAAACTGTCAGATTTTCCCAATTAACCTTGAACGTAATGCTTTAGCGATAAAGTTGAAAATCTATTCAAGAAATCTGACAGATTGTAGTAGCTTGATGTGCTGGCGTCTGTACATCAGGTTGTTAATATAAAAAAAAAAAAAACATTTTTTGTTTCATCAAAATGTGAAACCCAAAAAAGATTCTGGTGATATGCCTTCTACAGGAAAAGGTGGCCAGATGTATCGCCTTAAACCCACTTGATTTCTCAACCCACGATCCTACAATAAAGCTGTCTTCAAAAACTGCCTATAACCTCATTCCTCTAATATAAAAAGGTCGTTTTGTCTATTTGTGCGCCTAGTCACGGAGCCACCGACAATATGAGAGTCATACAATCCTTTTAGGATAGTGTTAAAAATTATACTGCCAATAATAACGGTTTTGGTATAGCCATGAAAATATTTTCATGATTATTAGTACTGGTATGATCGTATCAAACGTGGTTTTACTGAAATTATGGCTTTAATAAAACAGTGAAACTATATAAGCAATAAAACTGCCAATTATACTTGTACATAAGACCGCAGTCAGTCGTGACAAAACCAATATAAGTTGGCTTCGTATTTCATCGGAACTCCGTACTACGCTAGGCCATCTGAAGGTCAAAATGTTACCGCTGATATTCAGCAAACTGTACATTCTCAGTGTTTAATAATGTCTGTTTTACATTAATCCTTCGCGATATATTTTTTCCGTTGTGGAAAATGCGTCTTGGGAAAAAAACTTAGGGTTACAACCACCCTGTGTTATTCCTAGGACTTTGTATTAACGTACATGATTTAAAAGCGTCCATGGAGTTTCTTGCTTATTCGTTCCCTACCTTCAACTTTCTGACTAACTGAGCGACTTTTCGAGGATTCCAAGGTGCCTGTAAATGGTTTGATAAAATGTGTTTCGAGTTTGGTTTTTACTTTGTCCGTTTGCTTGCTATTACCTGATAAGACATTTCGGGGTATTCCTCAAAGCGCAACAATTTTTGAGCGCAACCAAGTGCAACTAAATTATTCTCAAATTGTTCAAATGGTTGCGCTTCGAGGAAGAATTTAGTTGCGCTTAGTTGGTTGCGCTTAAAAATAGTTGCGCTTTGAGGAATACCGCGACATTTCTGGTCAATAACAAATTTTCGTGGCTTATTAGCTCAATTTTTGGTATTTTTTTTAATGGGGCTATTTTTGACCTCAATATTGTCCTAAGGACAAAGATGAGGTAAACGATGGAACGATCTAACCCAAAAGAAGCCTATTAACTCGCTACTTAAATAGATAGGGGTCATATAAATTTGGGAACATCGACGCTGGCAGGGAATTCCACTCCTTGGCTGTGTGCAAAATAAAAGTTGTAGCAAAGCGCTTCGGGTGAATATGTGGAACATCGACAAGCTATGGTTAGAACCTGCAGTACGCCTGTACTCTCCATGGAACAAGGGAGATGGTGGAATGAGCTCGTGGAGCTCTAGGGCACACTCACCGAAGGGGTATGCATTAATATTGGAGTACTACATTTAAATAGTGTATGTTTAAATGCAGGACATCCGAAACTTAACCAATAATTTTATTAAACTCATAATTATGTAAATAGTACTGTTAGTCCCTGCAAACTTCATTACTTTTGACCTCACTGAATTTTTAAATAAATATCACATTTATATGCAACGCGTGTGTGTAAGGAATTTATAAGACAAGGATTCTTATATTGCGGATCTTGAGTTACGTGTGCTTTGGTGGAAATGGCTACTACTACGATATTTAGGAAAATAAGTTATCCAAGGACATTTTATAAGTTGGTCGACTATTCTTGGTGTTTTAATTGAAATGATTGAGTGAATAATGTCAAGCATTTGTAATGTCAGAGATTTTTTTTCAAGCAACTTGAATATCATTATAAGTAATCCGTACATGACGGTCATTATTTGAAATGTGTGGTTTTAATACCACATCATCATCAGCCTATAATGTTCCCACTGCTGGGACACAGGCCTCCTCTCTATGAGAGGGGAATGGGCTATAATCGACCACGCGGGCCCAGTGCGGATTGGTCGATGTCACATGTATTCGAATTTTTGGTTCTAGGACATGCCGGTTTCCTTACGATGTTTTCCTTCACCGGTTTTGAGAGCAGTGGTGATGAAATAAATTACAAGGTAATGCGCCTGCCTGGGTTTGAACCCATGACTTACTGTTCGTAAGTCGGGGTCGCTACCACTGGGCCACCGCTGCTCTCAATACCACTACGTAGTGTTAATTTGCGTAACAATCAATTTGAAGGATTGTTTTTCACTTTGATTGATCGTATAATTTAATTAACTTTGCCAGTAATTAAACATAAACAAAAATCCCTAAAAAAATCAAATTATACTTCAATATAATGAGACGAAGTTAGAAAGCGGATCTTAGTATGGGCTGTAATGCCAAAAAATGAGAAAAACATCGTGAGGAAAGTTTTGAGTACGAATGTTGATGGCTATAAGAGCAGAGAAAGACCAAAAACACAATGGATGGACTGTGTGAAGGATGATATGGCTAGAAAAGAGGTGTCCGATGAGATGACGAGTAATAGAGGGGTATGGAAGAAGAAGACATGCTGCGCCGACCGCAACTGAATATGATAAAGGCAAGAGAATTATGACTTCAATCAAATGAGTCAATCATCAAATACCTACTCAAAAAACATTTGTAAATTAATTATGATGTTAATAAAAAAATATGTTTCTAATTTCAATCTACGAGTACATCTATGAGTCCTTCATGAAATTTATTGTCAGTTTCCAGTACATAAATTGTACCACCGTATCGAAGGACTAGCTTATAAATCGATTCTTCTCAAAAGTGAAAGTTCTGTAAATCCAACCATCATCATCATCGGCTTCCAGTGTAACCGGATACAACTGAATACAAGCATTTAACATGGAGCGACTACCTATCTGACCTCCGCAATCCAGTTAATACTAAAAATACGATACCCCTTGGTAAGACTTTCAGGCCACTGACTACCTGTAACGACTGTCAAAGATCTACAAATGACAAGCGGACCAACGGCTTAACATTTTTTCTGAGGCACGAAGGAAACTCGGTATGTAAAGGGTGGTCACCCATCCACGGATCAATTCAGGCAAGCACGGCTTAACCTAGAGAACAACGCGAGCGGTTGTTATTATTAAGCCACAAGCTCTTTGTAAATCCAACCATGGACACTTATTCAAAAAATAAAAATACAAGTCTTGGCAAGATTTTCTTGACTAACCTGAATATGTTTGTAAAAATACTCATGTGTCTTTTAGAATTTTCCACGAAATTTATTTTACGTCTATGTTTTATTTATTCAGTATTGTAGCTTTTACTAAGGGTGAATTTGAAAAGATATCTATGGCTGAGATATTTCAGGGGTCGTTGGACATTCTAACCTACGCTTGAACGCGCTCAATATGAAGTACCTGATGCCTACGCATTCTTGCGAAAAATATATTTGAAGGTAGCGTGGGTTGTTCGCTTCACTTCGGATAGGTTGGGTTCCGATTTAGCCTTAAGTGTGCGGGTCCAAGCTAGGCTATGGTGAACATTTTGTTATATTGTTATCGTATTTCACATAATATCATGCCTGTAATCCCCAAAGAGTGAGGCAGTGTTATATCTAAGAGTACACCCACATTTTGGCAGTTATGTCAAAAATCCAAGACAAATCCAGACTCCTTGGCTGCTACTGAGAATTTCCTAATGGAAAAACCCAATAACAATTCGTCTGGCCCGGAAATTGAACCCAAGACCTCATGCTCACCAGTCGCGAATGCGACCATTACACCAACGAGGCGTTGTATTTGTAATCGATCAGCATTTTAAAAATACATTCTTCAAACGCGTGGTGGAAATGTAACAGCTCGATGGCTGACAGCTTAGCAGAAGCCTTAGTACGTGGCGAGAGTGCAGCTAGCTGCTTGAGTCGTGCCGCAACGTCAACTGGCGTTCGTGGAGCGAATACCAACGTGCTATCTGCAGCTCGTCTTGGAAGAGGACTTTTGGCCGCAGGGAGTGGTGCTCTGTCGCTTCCACGGGCAAGTGCCACATGAACGCGCAGTGACATAGAGCACAGTCAAGTGAGTGTTACTAGCATAGTTTTAAGGTTTTATTTACTAACACAATTTGTATTATATCATATGTATTTTAGACTGTAAGGTATATATCTATGGGCCAAAGTAACCTGATAATAAATGTATGTTGTTGTTGTTATTGTTAGCGTCGGCGGCGGTCCATGGATCGGTGACCATCCATTACAAGTTCAGACAGCTTTAATGAGCCATGGTCCTAGCTGTCATTTGTAGATCTTTAACTGTTTTTGCGAGTATTAAGAAGCCCAAAAGTCTGGGTAACAGTCTTAACTAAGGGGTACCTACTATTGATAATCTGGGTTATGAAGATCAGATAGGCCGTCATTGCATGTCAACTATATTATTGGTATATTGCTGTATCCAGTTAGACTGGAAACCGACCCCAATATAGTTGACAAGAGTAGGTAGATGATATCACGAACTTGGAAAGACCAGCACCTTTTTCTACCATTCCCACACCCTAGAAAGTTAAATTACAGTCGTAAATTACAATTTAACGCCAGAAACAGCGATTACAAATCGTATAACATGAATATAAATCTCTACGGAACCACGTTGACCCATGGTGCCACTTCCACGTTGTTTTATGTTGATTTATGACAGAAAAAGGAAATTCACGACTTAATTACTAAGTGGCTCTGACGGGAACCGATCAGTTTTCCGATTTTTTTTTGTTCGAATTTCATTTTACCGAAACCTATTGACCGACATCTTTTTTGCTATATACATTATTTGACATATTTTTAGATCATCGAAGTATCATCTGTCATACGTATTATTTTACCAAACTATATTTCGCCGATTTACAAAATAACTTTTTGCTATTGGCCGAAGCCTCTTTTGAACTTTTTTCATTTGCCAAATCATTTATTTGCTATATTTTCACCACACCGAAACAACATTTTACGGAATATTATTCGGTTACAAATATATAGCCGGTTACTTGGTAGCATTTTCAATATTAAATTAAAATAGTGTCATCAAAAGTTAATATGTTGTGCTACAAAATTTTGTGACAGAAACGAATCGCTGCAAAACCGACTCCACGTAGTCTCGTCTGCTTTACCCCTAGAGTGTAATAAAAACCCGCGTAGGCGCGGAGGGGTAGGGTGGCCCGCGAACTGCGGAGCTGGTGGTTTGAAGGCCAGTGGTGAGCGTTAAAACCATCAGCGACGATAAGCTCGCGTGGGGCTACCCAAACCCCGCAGCGCCGGAGCCGTGACAGAAACAGTGCTTGTTGAATGTTGCATGCCTGCTTGCATGTTGCATGCTTATTTGCACGCTGCATACTTGCTTGTTTGCTGCATGCCTGCTTGAATGCCTCGTGCCTGCTTGCGTGCTGCATGCCTGCTTGCATGCTGCGTGCCTGCTTGCATGCTAAAGTGGTTCTAAGTGGTCGCAGTAAGAAACATGCAAACAAGGATGCTTGTTTGCATGTTTCTTACTGCGACCACTTAGAACCACTTTTGTTCATAATCAACTGTTTTTTTAAATGCCATTACAGTTGAAAGATTTTTTTTTTTTTTTAAGGATATTCAGCGTTGAGACCTAGCATAGATCATGAATTGCATCTATTTGCTTATTAGAGAGCAGCGGTGGCCCAGTGGTAGCGACCCCGACTTACGAACAGTAAGTCGTGGGTTCGAATCCAGGCAGGCGCATTACTTTGTGTAATGTATTTCATCACCACTGCTCCCAAAAACGGTGAAGGAAAACATCGTGAGGAAACCGGCATGTCCTAGAACCAAAAATTCGAAGACATGTGACATCTACCAATCCGCACTGGGCCCGCGTGGAGGATTATAGCCCGTTCCCTCTCTTAGAGAGGAGGCCTGTGTCCCAGCAGTGGGAACATTATAGGCTGATGATGATGATAATGATGATGCTTATTAGATTAATTGATTCCCACCCAAAAATGGATTACGAATTCGTTTAGTACTTAAAACAAAGAGGTACTATCAGGTTTTAGTTTAAATCAACAGTAAGTCAGTATCATCATCATCATCATTCTCCTGCAAGTCAGTATACTAGTACATTATTTTGTAGAGGATGTTAGGAATATGTTCCCATGTAATGTTCCCTAATAATGCCAAAAGAAAACGCGCTCACGTGAGCGAAGTCGCGGGCACAGCTAATGGTAATTAAAACAGTGGTATAATGAATGTTCGGAAACATAATACTTCGAACAAATGTTATTTCGGCTAAGTGTAACTTCGTTAAAAAGTTTTTCGACCAAATAAAACGTCGCAGTAACGAAAATAATCGAATTGATAATAGGTCAACTGATACAGTGGCAGACGTGACTTCGATGAAGTAAAAAAAAACGAAACGATAATAGTTGAAAAGTTTTAGGTAAAATTCGTTCAAATATTTATTTAATTTATTTCGAACTATAGTTAACCGCTAATATAGGTAACCGGCTCTGACATTTGAATTCTTGTCAACTGTTTGCAAGAACATGATCACTATGATTAAACTAGCTTATGCCCGTGGCGTCACCCGCGTGGATTTCGATAATTGTCCCACAGGAACATACTATCGGGATAAGAATTATCTTGTGTTTACCAAGTTATGTATATACCAGTGTCCAAAGGTGTATATCTGTGTTCCAAAGAAGAACGGTCTTTTTTGACCCAGATCCGACACGAATGAGAAATATCTAATTTTTTTTGTTATTTTACATATGCTAAAATATATATTTTTTATTTTCAAAATTAATGGCTAACACCAAAATTTTGCCTTATGTTTTTGTTCAGGGGCTTTTTTGTAATACCTCTTTTCCAAAAATCTAATTATGCAGTTCTAGTTTTTATCAAAATCGAGCTCGAGTCTCCTTTGAGTATTTTACTCTATTCCTCATAGTTTCGGATTTGGCCATCCACGCCCACTTTAAAAAATCATTCTGTATAGTGATTAGAATTGAACTAAAGACTAAAATTGAACTAAATGGTTGATGACTGTCTATTTTTTGTGTTTTTATCTAAATTGGCGTTATTTTTAATAGATATAATTACTATTAATTAAAAAAATATATTTCAAAATATTTAGCCTGAACAAAATCGAACGGCAATATGGAGGGGTTGGCCACTGATATATAGAAAAGTGTTAATTTATTTCTGTTGTATTTAATATTACAAAATAACTGAGATTATTATTATATGCTTATAAATATTTTCTAGTCTCTTTTTCTGTTTTTGCACCTACTGTGTATTGTCTCTGCATCACCCTAAGGTAGACTGGTAGAAAATGCCGAAGGCAATAAGTCCGCCTTTGTACAGTAATTTTACTTGTGCATAAAGTTTTAATAAATAAATAAATAATAGGGGGCAACCCTAATGCCATCAACCGGACCCTAATCCAGACTCCATGACTGCTAATGAGAACTACCTGATGGAAATACCCAATAACACATTGCTCACCCTGGAATCGAACCCAGGACCTTATACTCAGCAGTCGTACTTGCGACCACTAGATCTACAAGGCATTCAGTAGGGTTGAATTTTCAAGATTTTATTAGCCAACTTAGAATATCTGTTTAAACTTTGAAACAATATACCTTACTATGAAACTTTAAATAAAAATCTCTCCACAACATACCTTCAGAGTATCAAAAGCCACAATTTTTCATAAGAATCGGTAAAAACAAAGCCATTTCAAAGACAGCTGTCGTGACAATAAATGGCGCACGTGCTTACTAAACGGATTTCAGTTTATGTACCTTTCAAAGTACATTGTAAGAAGCTCTTGGAGGAATAAATAAATCGAGGGTAGATACAAAATTGTGTAGAAAAAATATATTTATTATGTATATAGGGTGATGTTTTTTTGACAGCCTGTTGAAAGGTCTTCAGAAAGTTCCTGTTCTTTCCGAGGTGTTAAAAGATCTTATATAAAATGTATTATACTGAATTCTATTTAAAAAATTCTGTAGTCAAACAAGTAACACTTCTTCTTCTTAGCGTGTCGATGGCAATCTATATTGTGTCAGCCCAGAACTGAGCTACTAGTTTGGCGCTTTCGGTAGCATCCATCAGTTACTAATAGTCCCCGAAGGGTTAGCAGAGGTCCATCTGTCTCACTGATCAGTGGGTAAAAATATTAATTTATTTTTGAGAGAAACCGATCACGGTATCAGTGGATACATGATCCGTGGCTAATTAAGTCTGATAACGTGATCAGTGGAGACAAACCCCAGATTTCGCTATTACGTAATAGTAGTTTTATCTACCTACAAATTGTGCTTGATAAACTTTTTAGCTGCCATGTAGCCATGCATTGCAGTTAGAAGGTTGAATTTCGATTTTAAACAGTCTTCATCATCTGCCTAGCCTTTTCCCAACTATGTTAGGGTCGGCTTCCAGTCTAACCGGATGCAGCTGAATACCGACGAATAAGCGACTAACTATCTGACCTCCACATTCTCCACAACCCAGTTAGTACTGGGTAATACGATACCCCTTGGTAAGACTGGTTGTCAGACTTTTTTGGGCCACTGACTACCTAATGACTGTCATAGATCTTCAAATGACAGCCGGGTCCAACGGCTTAACGTGCTTTCCGAGGCACGGAGCAAACTCGGTATGTAATGGGTGGTCACCCATTCAGTGACCAACCTAGGCAAGCACGGCTTAACCTAAAGATCAACTCGAGCGGCTGTTATTATTTAGCCACGAGCTCCTCGATTTTAAACAGTCTTAGTTTTCAAAAAACAGTCTCATGTTTAAAATATGGAGAAAATTCAATCGATTTGCAAAACTTTGTTCGTTTAGGAATGTTAATCTAACTGAAGATAATAAATCACATTTTTCAGTCAAATTTTAAACAAAAGAAAGTCTAGATTTTGAACCAGATTGATCAATATTCAAAAATAAGAAGGCCCGTATAAAATCGAAAGCTTTTTCCAAAACCAATATTTGACCGACGCGCGACGTGGGCTCTAAAAATTCCGAGTTAGCCTGAGTGTGCGGTGAAAGTCCATTTGCTAATGACGATGTTGGCTCGCTCAGCGGCCTGGCAGCGGCCCTATTGTGCCAAGTATTGGCAGAGTGCTACTCGAGTTTCTAATAATCTCACTTTGTATCTGTTAATTAATATTTTGGGTATCATTTCCGACCGATATCTGCATGTTTTCGCATTGGGTTAATTAAAAATTTCTTGTAAATCTGTTGTATATGGGGTTTCAACGCAAACATGGCTAATGGTAATCTCGGCTGTTTGTTTTGTGAGGACTTTATTTTCCTTAAAACCACCACCAGCCTATCCCACTGCAAGGCAAAGGCCTCTTCTCATCCAGAAAATGTTCGGGCATTGATCACCACGCTCGCTCAAGACGGGTTGGTGATTTAAGAATTATATTCATTATAAGTCCAGGTTTTTTCGAGATGTTTTCCTTTACCGATGTCAGGGATGATTATTTTATTAAACGACATGGTAGAGCTCCATAATAAATTGAAAAAATCACATTGGTACTTGCCCGGATTTGAACCCACAACTTCGTGCATAAAAGGCGAGGCTTTAACATCTAGGCCATCTCGACATACAAAATTGTTAGAAGAATTTTGCTTAAAGACGTTCAACAAAGCATCTGGAGACAGTCATACCTAAAAATAGACAGCTCTACTGAAGGAAATATCAAAGTAAACTATTTCAGCGTAATAAACGAAATTTTACCTACGGAACATTACCATGAAATCAACATTTATTTACACCAGCAAAAAGTCTTTATTAACATTATCATATTAAATTACTCGTGTGTTAAAAAAATGAGGGCTACATTAAAATATAAAAAAGTCTCTTTAAACATTTTGGAGGCATCACGTAAACCGGGAGGTATTTATGAATTATTCACATGTTTGTGCCAACCCTGCGCATAGATTAATAAAATCGCGTAGAAGCGAAACTCGATGGTATTCAAGGATTAAAACATGAGACATGGTTCACACATCGGGTTATAGGTGATTTATACGACGACGCTTGTTCGCGGTGTACGTGTGTTAGGCATCAACAGATTTCATACAAGCCAATGCGACGTGACATACGTTTCACCGTCAGAGCGCGTGGTCGTGTGACAAACGCCATAAATAGGGATGACGCTCTAAAATGTTACCACTCACTACAGATCCAGCCTGTCCTTTGCTGCCCTCCCCAGCGACGCCCTAAACCGAGGCTTTACCCCACCGGGCCTTTTTTGTTTTTTTTTTTTTTTTTCGGATTGGAAATCATCAAATGACTTCTCGCGCTCTGGGCAGAGCGAAAACCCATCCATGTTCCTTCCTTGCCCTTTGTGTTCCAGGGCCGCGGTATCTCTTTCTTTCTATATAGAGTACCTTATCGTAAATATTATGCATTCAGTTGGTCTCAACATACTTTACTGAAGTGTGACGACTTATGTAAGTTATGAAATGATACTTTTTTAGGTCTAGAAGGTTTGGAGAATCCAAGGCTTGCAATAGATTCTAAAAACCTTTCGTGTATAAACATTTGGGAGCCTCAATAAACTGTAGGCAAAAATGCGTTCAAAGCGGGTAGTTCACATCTATACCCTTTTTATTCTTTGGGTATCCGCGGTTTATTGCGAAAAAAGAACGCAAGCAATTTTGAGAAACCCTCCGTTTCGTAATTAAAATGTTTGTGGGGACTATTAAACAATGTTTTGGGTTTATTTTTAGGGTTTATAAGTTTGAATTTTAAATAAGCAGGCTCATTGTTGCGGTGTGGATGAAATGGGGCTTAAGAGTCACAAAGCTTATCGCGTTTGCTAGTCCATGTAGCTAATTAAAATGTTGTGGGGGTTACTGAATGCATTACCACAAAGGTAAGATAAATGTTCATGGGAAATGAGCCGTAAAAGTAAATGTCATAAAGGGTTTAATCGTAAATTAATAATTTTCAAGGCAAAAAACGACAGAGGTAAAAGAGGTTCCTTGTAAACCTGGTGATAAAGTTTGGTTTTCAAACCATTATTAAAAAATTAGCTATGCAAAGCCTCTTTAAGTAAACCAATAAAGGTATCTTTTTAAACAATGCATTTTCATTTAATTCAAAGGCCTTACGGGCCCCTATTTAAGGGAACCCGAGAGAAAAAAAAGAAATCTTTTTTTTCTCTCGGGTTCCCAACAACGGCTTATGAAAATTTAAGTCAAAATTAATTTCGCCATTTGCGTCAGTATGTGTTACAAACATTTAATTACATTTCATGAAATTCGAAACAAAATATGATGAGTGTATTGCGCATTATGCACGACTGGTTTGGTCAGACAATTGAAATGAAAACGAGCTATTTATTGTGTACCAGACGAGTGGTCTCGTATTTGGGAACTTAAACTATTACGGATCCAAAATGAGCCACTAACTGCACTGTACCTATAGGTTCTGGCTGCAACGTTTGTTTTTTGAAACGGAAAGATAGATAAGTTAAGCACTGCACTATCACTTTTGGTAGAGAAATCGTTATTACACTAATTAAAATACTGTTTTAAACACTTGCCGTGAACATATTAGTATACTAGCTTTTGTCCGCGGCTTCACTAAGGTTAATTTAGATTTTGACCATCAATTCAGGTCTCTACTTGTTATATGATTCGAAAGGCACGTGGTGCCATCTATTATATGAACGTTATTGTTGTTTGCCTCGGGAACAGTATTTTTTTCGGGATGGAAGGTACCCTATGTCCGATTCTATAACACCTGTTCACCTGACAACTTATATGCAAAATTTCAATATGATAAACAAACAAACTTACTTTCGCTTAATATATATAAGAAAGATTAAATTTGATTTGATTGGGTTTTTTTTGGTTTATAAGTAAGGTTTAAAGTCTTTATCCAAATGCAGGGAAGTAGATACTCCCTTTCCACTTCTCTCTGTTTAAAGCTTCTAAAAACTTGTTCCTATGGAAGGAGTCAAGCTCATCCCGCCAACTCCATCTGAGCCTGCCATCATGTCACTTGCAATGCAAAGGCACCCATTGGGTCATAAGTTACACCTTGGTCATCAGACCAATCCCACATCTGACAAATCCAATTTCAAATTAACATTGCAGCTTTCCAATTGTCATCTTCGAAAAAGCCTGTGCCTGAAAAAGCGCCAAATAGGGCTGATAACGATCAAAACGATGAGGGTTTTGTGACGGTGCAGAAAGGGAAGTGCCGTTCGCGATCTACCAAGAACCTCTGCGGCAAAGCTCCTTCGGACCCTAAAGTGGGCCCGCTTGCCGCTAAGCCGAATACACCGGTATATATTTCCCGCTTACATTACACCACTAAAGCGGAGGACATCTTGGAGTACGTGCGCCAAAAGACGAGCTACACACCGAGGGTGCAGTTTCTAGAGTCGCGCCGCAACGTCAATTTCACGGCGTGGTGCGAGTACCGAATTGTTATCTACCCCTGGTGATGAAGGAGGTCTTTTGGCCGCAGGACGTGGTGTTCCGTCGCTTCTGCGGACCAGTTCCACTGGACAGCTGGCACAAGTGAAGTGTGAACAAGTGAAGTGCTAACATAGTTTTAAGTCTTATTTATTAACACATTTTTTGTATTTGAATCATATATGTTAGTTTATAAGGTATATAGATATCTATGGGCCATACCTGAACTAAATGATGTTTATGTTTTTATGTTTAACACACATTTGGATGCAATAGTGATGATAAATGAAATAGTCAGTTTATTTTATTTTCTGTGTATTTTGGGTTTTCGCGAATAATCTCTGAAGAATACAACTGGCTTAGTTCGTCAGGATTGCATGAAGACGTACACATTGGAGAGGCACTCTTGGCCATTTGACAGTAAACAAACGGCTCCAATAAAAATAACAAGAAAAAACCCATATAAAAGGTGTTCACAAAATGTGTTTTCGTGCGTGAAACACGATTGTGTTAAGGTATAGGGTGATTCATAAACATGTCTGGCAATCGTGATTTATATTGTTTGCCGAATAAATGCGTGTGTTGCTTAAACTTAGAGATGTTTTTTGTCAAACAACAAATAACTTTAATAAACACAAAACACCGATCACTAGTCACTTAAATATCGCACTTCCAGTTCACTTTATTGTATAATATCCTGGGGTGGCGCGGGAAATACAATTCTTCTGCCGCTAGAACGTGCTCAAAGAGCAATTCTAAAAGTTGCTACCTTCCGTCCTTTTAGGTTCCCTACAGAACAACTCTACAAAGCATGTCATGTACTCACCGTACGGCAATTATTTATTCTTCACATAACTCTACACCAGCACTCTACACTTCCCTATGACCCAGTTCCTTCCGATAGGAGAAGGAAGGACTTGGTGTGCACAAAGCCGCAAACTAGACATGCATTTGCGAATAGATTTTATGTGTTTTTAGGACCTTTTCTGTATAATAGACTAAACAAGATATTAAACTTCTATAGTTTAAGTTATAGAAAATGTAGTTTTGTCACGTCGGATTATTTAGCGATGCTTAATTACACGGACACAGAAAAACTTCTAGAAGTTGTGGTTTGACTGTTATCAAGATGACTGTTATCCCCTGTACATATTTAATTAATCTAGATTTAGTGTATTTTGTATCAATTTAATTTTATAGTTAATAGATTAATTTTATTTTATTATTTTAATGTCCTAATTTAATTGTTCTTTGTAAAGTGATAGCCTGAAACACAGGTTTAAATAAACCTAGATCGGGCAGGTCGCTACCAAACATTTATTGAAGATTATCGCTAATGTGGAATATATTTAATATATTTTAGTTCTAGTTTATTTATAAGTACTAGATAATTATACCATTGTATATTAATAATACTACTGCGCCTAAATGTACACTTTTTGCTTGAATACTTTCTTTTAATAAATTATTCTTATTCTTAATTATTCTTAAATTATTATTCTTAAACTTCGATTCGCTTCGTTGTGTAGCCAAAATCAGACTGCCCGCTCCCGTTTTTTTTTTGTTTTGAAGGTCATCTCGCAATTCAACCTAGGGAGGTTGTCGACTGCTTAACAGGGCTTTTCTGTGGATGCCTCGAAATTAAGGCCTCCAGCCAGAGCAACTTACAAACTAAACTACAAACTAAGCGACTACGCACTAAGGGCACCCCCTGTGGGATTAATCATTTATACTTAGTGGTATAGACAACTAGCTCAGTGTCAGTTTTATCATCGTAGCTATAGTTCTTGGTAAACACTGGGTCGCGAGTTCAATTCCCACACAAATTTAGATTGGAATACGCTATTCACAACAGTGGATTTCGATACCAAGACTTTCGTACTAGCGTACCATTCTAACAGTTTTTCGAAACAGCGTGTTCGCAACAACGTCATTCGATATAGCGGTTTTCGACTTAATGAGTTTTCAAAATGGCGTTATACCACTCGTATTTTTTTTTGAAATAGCGTGCGTCGCAGTAACGTCATTCGAAGTTTCATATCACTCCCAACAGTGAAGGCTTGGGGTCTTTCTGTGACCGTCACTTGCATACGACTTTTAAAGCAGCCTCTTAATTAGAAACAATGATAATAGTCATTAATATTAATGAATTACAACTTTCCTATTAATATTAATGATAATTATTATTGGTGGTGCTAGGCAACTGGGCTTATTCCAGTTGTAAACGTCCCTTTGTGCGTATAGGTCTTGTTTTGTTCTGCCTCCTGCTGATATGGAGTGTAGTGAAAATTATGTTTTTCTTTTCTGGTTATTTTCGTGGCGGGATCCAAAACAGTTAAATTGTGTCTCTGAGATTTCGTCGAACTTCATTGTCTAGGCGCTTTTCTGGTGGTCGCTGTTGATTCTGGTTTTGAGGAGTTGCAGTGGTTTGGAATAGCGTGGCGGGCTTGTAACCTTTGAATAAACCTACCCATGGAGCTCCACAGGATTTGTTACACCCTTTCTGGCTGATTTTACTTTTACCATACATTGCTTAGACTAAAAGGTACTTTAATCCAACACGAGAGAAAGCACGCCTCCCACTATACGCAAAATGGCGTAGCTATCTCACATTACACGTAGCAAAACTTTCCCACTACGTGACTATTGCACATGACACAAAGAAAACGCTGCGATGCGGTGTACGTAAGGCCCCTCGCCGTGTGCGTTACCCAGGCAGAGATTTCGCTTTTTCGTAACCACCTAAACTTGGTCGGGTTACCACGGTCATTCACTTCCTTATGACTTTAATCGTATTATCTCATTAATTATCCTATGTACTGAGCTGAAATTTTACTGATATACAACTGAACGAAAAAACTAATAATTGACATACCCTTCAGTTCATATATCCAATCCAGTGGTCAAATAACACCGCGCGCATCAAGAACGTGCTCGTGAAGAACTCAATATCATCATAACTTGTTAAATACTAACAGGATACTAATGAAACTTCACATACATTTGAAGGCAGTTACAAGCTTTAAAATAACGTTTAAAGTAAGTCTTTAGAGCTCTTATTGAGAGTGCTGGGACCAATTGAAGTGTTTTTCTATTTAATGAAATAACCTTTAAGCTATGTTTTATTTTGGTTTTTTTATTGCAGAACAAATTTAAACTAATTCCTAAGAAGCCATGTACAAAATATGATAAGAATCCGCTTAACCATTTAAAGATCTAGCAAAACCAAAAACGTTACCCCAGCATAATCTCGAATAACTTCGCAACCGATGAAAGAACAAATACAAAATAAGGCACAACATTTACTTCATCTAGACAACTAATTTTATAGCTAGAAATTATTTAAATATTTCCATTAGAAAGAAAAAGGTCTGGCTGGGGTAACGTTACCCCAGCAGGAAATGTTTTTGTGAAATAATTAAAAAACTATAAGCGCAACAAATTTAAAAATGTGCGCAACAATTACAGAAGCCGCAAAACTAATTATCTATAAGATTCAAATGACCATTTTCGACAACATCTGGCCTGGGTAACGGACACCCCCTCGCCCACGGCGACTTGTTGTAGCAATGCTATCGCGCGATTACGAAATGCGCGACTGCATCGCTACTAACGCGCGTTAGTCGCATTTGCACGGCGACTTTTTGTAGCGATGCCAACGCGCTACTAACGCGCTACAGTATCGCGACTGTATTGATGCAAACGCGCGATCGTGTCGGACGACATCGGGGAGAGAACGGAGGGAGGGTGGCGCATGAGTGGAAAACCGAGCATCAGATATTTTTGTGCCGTTACTGAATCGCGTAATCGCGTTTTTGTGTCGTTTGCATCGCGACTGAATCTGGGCCCGTGGGCGAGGACACACAGCTAGCGACCGCTTCGCGACTGTATCGACGCGGAGGCGCGACAGTATCGCTACTGCATGGCTACAAAAAGTCGCCGTGGGGGAGGGGCCTATAGGTATGGTAGGACACAGAATAGGTAGGTCACAGAAACTCTATACGACCGTCATTCATTTTTGTTTTAAAAATGTATCTTTCTTTTTGGTGTGGTTCGCCCATGGGCCTCTGACTTGGCTTTACATGCCGTCGAGAAATATTTCTCAGGCATGCTGATTGGTTTCCGATGTTTTCCCTCACCGAAGCAGGTGATAATTATACAATACGCATATGAATCCGAAAAATCACAGGTGCATACTCTTGGGTTCATACTTGAGACCTATGACTTGGCAGATCGACAATCACACCACCAGGTAAAAAAATAATTAAAATATGACACATAAATTTAAAAAGCCTCATCCATCATATTATAAACGCTTAATCAAATTACTTTTAGTATAATCAATGTACCAAACAATTCTAGAGCTTTATAAACATATACAGAAATCGCCAATTACCACCTGTTATGTTACAGGCAGATTATTATGACCACGATAAAAGATTTCAGGATTATATGGCATTAACTGCTTTTGTGTTACCTATTTAATATTATACAGGTTGTAAACGAACCATTCACGAAGCATTCTGTAAATCAAGCTTAACAACTCTACGCAAAAAATATTGCTGTTTTTTTGGGGTTATAAATCACGTTTAGTTTCACGGTTTCTTCTTCCATTCTCTCCTGTCAGACATCATGGCATCATGTACTCCCTTTATATCCTTACTCACACAATCCAACCATCTTCTCCTCAACCAAAACCATCCCAATTTATTTGGAGTCGGCGCAGCATGTTTTCTTCTTCCATACTTCTCTATTGCCCATCTCAGCAGTCACCTCCTTTCTAGCCATATCATCCTTCACACAGTCCATTCATCGTTTCTGAACCAACTGTAATTTCAAACTTTAGCAACAAATGAATAACGACTTTAGCCGATCTTCCTTTTTTACCAGTCTCAATTTTATCAAGAAAGTAGGTCAAACTATTAAATTGTACAATGAGCAAAAAAATAATATCGTTATAAAGCTGTCGAATATTTTTTTCTGTTTAGTCTCTAAAAGATGTTTCCTTTTAGAATATTTTATCCTGTTTCTCTTTAAGACAGGCAAAACGTCTGGCGCAATAATTTTTGCAGAATTTTGTAATGTTTCGGAGTGTTTCTGTTGAAACATTTTTGGTGCTACCGCTATTTCAAAGGACCGAGTATCTTTTTTAGATTTTACAAATGATTATTTTTTTATTATTCGTCTTCTGCTGTTATTAATTTTAAAGTCGTCTGGTTGATGCAGAACTTGTGAACTCGGTCTATTGAGAGCGTCATTTTTTTAGTTAACCATCGTACACGTCGAGACCTTTATTTCTTCCTTGGTTTCTATGACGTACCAGTCCAAAGAATAACTCGTGGATGTCCCATGTTACAGCCAAATCATTTCTACAAGAGAGACCACCATCTCAGGTTCAATTGAAAACCTACGACGGGCACTAGCCGCTCGGCAGTTTGCTGAACTAGGCTTATTTGGCGCAGCCGTGAGACACACAATATTTTTTTTTTCTTTTAGTTATGTAAGTTTTTTGTTTTGTTTTTGTTAAGTGCAATTGTAGCATGTGCCAAATAAATATATTTTCTTTCTTTCTTTAAGACAAAGGGAGAGAAAAAGCCATTGTGCCAGTGCAGCAGTGAGAACATTAGGATTTATTAAATCATAAGGATATTGAAAAATTAATCTCCCATTACTGGTTGCAAATACCTATTCACCAAATAACCCGAGGCCTCACGCAAATGGTTCGCTAATTTGTTTTTGTACAGCCATTTATACGGTACGTGATATTTTAGATGATCGAAACGATATAAACGACCATTTGAATCGTTTTATTTCGATTTGATTGATATTTTCGATACAATTTTGCTTGAATAACAACAATTTGTTTCATGAGGCTTTTTGTCTTCCAATTGTAGCCGATATGAATTTATAAATACATATGTTGAACCAACTGTTTACTTATGAAAAGGGCAGGCTTGTATAGAAATGTTCATACTGTAATTTACCCCAAAAGGGGATAAATCTTTAAAACGTAGTGCTTAGTATTTAGTCTTCAATATGCTTCCAGCTCAAACATTTTAGGCTGTGCGGGATGTCTCTAAGCGCCAAACCTTTCATGAACTAACTGACTGAAAATTTAATGAAGCATGATACTACGTTTTCTTTAAACAGGATGGATTTTCCAAGGACGATATCTTAGACATGTCTGACGTTCGACACACATAATAAATCGTCTACTTATTGATTTTCTGTCACGACTACACGTTCATCAAATACAATGTAGGATATAAGTAACGTGACTCATCCTTATGAAGAGACCGAACCAGAGAGTCTTAAATTTCCTAAAACTACTTTCGTGGATACGTGTAATGTCCATATGAGTGTGTACAGAGAGAATAGAGAAAAAAAGAAGAAGAAAAAGTTTCAAAGTTCTGTGTTCCCTCCCACATTTAACCCGTCTGCCTGCAAAGCAACAGTGAACAGGCATCTTCTGGGCACGCTCGTACCATCATAGACCTCATCCATCGCTTTCCAACAGGCGGGGTCGAGGTTAAAAGCAGGCCCATCATGTAATAAAAAATAAAAAAAAGTTCTGTTATTTTTTTAATTTACACACCGTACATACATAGATAGTTTACAAAGATTGAAAAGCTTTTGTCAGTATTGTGAGGTAGGGGCAACTGAGGCTCGCTGCACTTGCATCTCCAAATGAATTCACAATATGTGCGTCAACGGTCCTCTTCACTACTTTCAAACTATCACTGAACAATTTACGAACACTATTTAAAAACCTATATATCTGTCAAGACTTAAAATTCCCACTTTTACGGAAGCCATTTTCGTTTTAAAATCTGAGAGATTTAAAATTTCAACACGAATTGTGCGGATAGCAGCCCTACTTTAGGACAAATAAGGGAGTGTACTATATTACTTTCAAAGGATTTTCTCCTCCTCTTTGCTACTGTAACTCTTTTGTGTCTCTAACTGCTTGGACGTGCAAAATAAATAAGCGCTTAAAACAATTCGGGCTCGCAACCGGTAAATGGGAATTCGTTTTGTGCAAATTATTTTACTGTTTCTCGTTACAGGGTTTTAAAATCTTTTGTTCGCTTAGTTAAGAGAATGCCTTGTTTTTGACTTAGGGCTCATTTACGGAGACGAGAAAGACCGCAATAAATTCAAACATATTGCGATGTAAGGGAGCGTTTTTGGAGCAGTTATTTTACGCGCGTTTACTTGAAATGCAGCGTCACTTGCAGTGGAGCCTGCAGATGACATCATCGCGTGTGATAATACGCGTAGATACAAGCGCCATCTCTAAGTAAATGAAAAAAAAATGCACAAAGCGCTGCGCGATTCGCTGCGTCTCTGTAAATAAGACCTTAGGCTACGCGACCACGTCTTAACCTAAGCGAATTTCGCGGAAACACGCGACTGTCACTTTTATTTTGATCAACGAATCCAACTAAGTTTCGTGTTTTTCGGTTTTTCGAACAAATCAGTGACGTAATCCATACAGCGATCGCATATTCCCGCGACTAATTGGTTAAGAGCCTGGGTAATAGCTTGTTTTTGTGTAAGTATGTATATTCTGGATACGCATATTATTAATTTTTTGGGGACAATCCAGGCATTCGTGTAAATCATCTTTCTCATAAAATATTCTGCCCATAGCAACTGCCACCTAACTTCCAGAAACAATCAAACTTTCGAGTTTCTAACTAACCAATACTAACTACTAATGGAATTTGAATGAGAACCCGGATTTCACTTATTAAACTAATCACGATTAAAACAACTAAACCGCGATCAACCGCTGTCAGTGCCAATATTACCTCACAATGGTAACATATGACAACTTTTAAACACAGTTATGATAGTAATTTAATTTTTGTTTTCTAAATCCCGTTTAAATTATTTCATCATCTGCCTCACCGTTTTCCAACTGTATTGGGGCCGACTTCCAGTCTTGCCAGATGAATACCAGTATTTCACATAGAGTAACCTATCTTATCTGCACAACCTAGTTACTACTAGGTAATACGATACTCCTTGGTAAGACTGGTTGTCAGATTTTCGGGTACTGACTTCCTGTAAAGACTGTCAAAGATCTACAAATGATAGCCGGTACTAACGGCTTAACTTACTTTTCAAGGTAGAGATAAAACACGGTATATAATAGGGTGATCACCCATTTACAGACCAACCTACGCAAGCGCGTCTCAGCCTGAAGATCAACCCGAGGCGCTGTTGTTATTTAGCCACAAGCTTTTTAAATTAAATATTAAACTGAAACAAAAAATATAATTCAAAAAACGGTGACAAGGTGACTATGGAAACAAAAGAAGCGTTGTTAAATTAAATTAATTAGCTGTCATCTCAATGAGTACTCTTTGTGTGAGTTTCAGTCAAAGCTAATCTGAATAATATGCCTTTAACACTTTTGCATAGAGATGCTAGATAGAACTGTGAAAATATTGAGCTAATTTTCTAAGCTTTAAAGATTTAGCTGCAGCTTGAATATTTTTCTTTCTTAGATTGAATCATGTAGATTATGTTTCCATGTGTAATTAGGATGGGAGTCAAGATAAGAAGTTAGATTAACTTTAATCTTTGTAACTAAATTGTGATATTTTTTTTGCATAAAGAAATCGTATGATTATTAATATTTCCCTTCAGATTAAGTTTACTAAGATCTAGTTAAGCTGAAAGCTTACCCAAAATTAGGGTGGGATCAACAGGAACAATTTTCAATTATTTTAATCAATTCCCGTTGGCCCCAACGTTCAACGGGAATACAGCAAATAATCGTACTCCCTTTGATTTTGCTGAAGTTGATAGAGAACTACTTTCTATTTTAATTTGTTTTTTTTTTTATGAGAAATATATAAATTTTTAATATATTTATTTATATTAAAATTAAAATAAAATTCATTGTTGTCGAAGCGTGTTATTAGAGTTGGGTGGGGAGTCAAGATAAAACTCATAAGTCTAATTAGTCATTTAATAAGGTTTTGACAAAGAATTAAAATTGTTTTGTGTAAAACAACCCGTGTAATGAAAAAACCATAAAATTAAATAAAAGACGGAAATCTGGTTGGCCTTTTTATAAAATGTTAGGGTCAGCTTCGGCTGACAGCCTATCTGACCTCGACCAGAGCTTTCTTCTTTCAATCTTCAAGCTTGACTATTTGTAACAACTGTCAAAGAGCTAAAAATGATAGCTGGGTCCCACAGTTTACGGCACGAATACGATGTCCACCAATCCACGGGAAGACCTCAAAAAAATTTGCTTAACCATCAATCAACCAGAGCGGCGGTTATTACGTAGCCACTAGGCGAACTAGAACATACAAAAACATCAGGCCATTAAATAAACCACTAGGTTTATAACCAGAAATATGACTTATAAAATTGAGTCGCCGTCTCTCTAATGCTCCAACCATTAATACGACAGCTTGGCTCTAAGCACTAAATACTTAATGGTGTTACGTCTTATGTTGAGAGCGCATAGCTAACGACCCTTGGTGCTGCACTTAGTTGTGGATCTAGAGAAAATATAAGAGGATTTCTTTGTTAATAAAAATGTAGTCATGGCGCTGTTGTCACTAATTTATACGAACTCGTGTGGAGTTCGGTAATGTCCCATGGGATCTTACTTACGGGATAAAAAGATTTTATGTGTTAATCCAGGTTATAAACTATCTGTGTGCCAAATTTCATCCAAATCAGGTTAATAGTTATTGCGTGAAAGAGTAACAAACATCCATCCTCACAAACTTTCGTAATTAAATATCATACGGAGATCTGTACGGAGAAGAATGGGTAAGAAACTACAACCCGGGATTGGACTGGTTTGCTGATGAATGGAAGACAAATATGAATGATGATGATGGATAATATTAGAATGTTTGAGGTTTTGTGAGAAGACCGAGTAAAAGGATTATTTAATTTAGTGTTAATGGCTTATGCTGTACTAAATGTAATAAATAAATATATAAAATAAATAAATGAATCCTTTGAGTGATCGGTAGTCTGCTACGACCGCGTAGCAACCGTAGCTCGTAGCAGCTACGCCGTAGAGCCATAGAACATGTGATTTCTTCTTAAATTTTTACTTTCCTTTTATTTTACATTCAATTCATACAAGGTAGGTACTAAATAAATTCACTAAGCAATTAAAACTCCATTGTACCCAAAAGTGGAAAACTGAAAACCAATCTTTTCTTCGAAGTCGGGGGACCTGTAAAGAACTATTCCAAGGAACCGTTTCCGACTGTATAGTGAAGATGTGTCTGCAAGAAGCAAGCGTGGAAACGGATAAGACTATTTTTTCTGTGGGTTATTGAATACTACCGTTATATTCATTTAATTTCCTTTGTTATTAATGAACGAATACATATTGAATACCACTGTTATACATATTTTTGTTATGTACTAAGCAAGCTCTAGACGATGATAGAATATGTAGTCAAATTTGCATGAAAAAAAACGAAATATTTCCTTATTTTTCATGAACCATGGCTACCCCTTTAATTTTTTTAAAATGTTCACCGGTATGTAGCCTATGTTAACCGAAATGACTAATAAAGCTTTTAACGATACCACATACATTGAAATCGGTTAAGCCGTTTAGAAGTTATGGTGGAATAAAGAAACTCACGCACGTACATACATACATGAACATTGAAAACATAACACCCCTTTTTTGGGCAGTCGTGTAAAAAGCACTATCGATGAAAAAGTACTAAAATCCAAGAAAAACAACAAAGCAAAACCGTTATAAAAATAGCGTTTTAAATATGCATTTGCATATACAAACCTGCAAATGCATTTATATGCATTTGCACGTTTGTATATGATACATATTCAGATGGAACGGAATCCAATCGATTCCGGAGACGGAATTTACCTTCCTTGTTCCTTGTATGTGGAACAAGGTGGATTCCGTCTATTCTATTGAAATAAACTTAGCAAGATGACTCCTTAACTTCAAAGTGTCAAAACTAAACTTAATCGTTTATTATTTAATAACCCATTTTAAAGCAAGCTCACGAATGTTTTATCAGCTAACTCTAAAGTTTAGTGCTAAAAGTTATAACTTTGAATCCCCAAGTGCTAAGTAAAATTTCAGACTGGCTTTAGAACTAACTTGATAATCTGCATCACGGTGTTATGAGAATGGGAAAGGCCGATTAGATGCTTGATACAGATATACAGTGGATCTAGAAGATTTCACTTTAAAAAAAATATTTGAAAATATTTGGAGGGAGACCTCGGGCTAAATAATAACAGCCACTCAGGTTGATTTTCAGGTTTTGCCGCACGTACCTAGGTTGGTCCGTGGATGGGTGACCACCCATTACATACCGAGTTTCTTCAGTGCCTCGGAAAGCCGTTGGTCCCCGCTGTCAATTGTAGATCTTTGACAGCCTTATGTAGTCAGTGGCCTGAAAGTATGACCATTACCAGTCGTACCAAGGGGTATCGTATTACCCAGTACTAACTAGGTTGTGGAGGGCAGACAGGCAGTCGCTCCATGTAAAATACTAGTATTTAGCTGCATCCGGTTAGACTGGAAGCCGATCCCAATGTAGTTGGGAAAAGGCTAGGCAGATGATGATGAAAAACAGTTCCTTTTCTTTTCACCACCTCGCAGCTACCTATGGGGTGTTGTAAAAGTGACTTCTTACAGGAATATACTGAGCATCATTATGACAGTTACTTCTGAAGTATTATTCTATTCTCGTCTCGTTTCTATTTACTTACTAAAATCGGGCATTGCGGCACCATTTTGGAAAGCTAATGAGGCAAGAAAGTAGGTCCTATAATTTGCACGACAAGTGTCATAAATTTATTTTGAGAAACCTGCTTCGAAGAACAAGAGAGTTTTAAGAAAATTTCAGAATATGACTTTTATGGCGATTATTTTCCAATGGCAGTTGTATTTTTTTGACAAGATTGGATTTCGAAGGATGCATTCGTTTATGAGCAATCAGAAAAGTATCAGTTTAACACCCTGAACCACGTAGATTTCTCATAATCAGCAGGTGAGGTTAAGGTGGAGAGGTTTCAAAAATAACTTTAAAAGTTCGAATTCTCAAAAACCACCCAGTTTGGACCCCATGACGTCGGGTCAAAATTGTTGCAAATAAGGTCTCGTATCACCCATTTCAAAGCCTGCACCCAATTACCAATCAACCTGAATATTAAGAGACAAACTTCATAAGTTTATAAAGACATTCCTAGTGTAGGCAACGTTAAAAAAGGGATTTTTTTTTATTAATAGGAATGTATGGGAGAAGAAAACATGATTGTGATATGTAATATGCGTATACCTCAAATAAATATGGGGAGGGGCAGGAGAAAGATGATTTATATCGTTACAGTAGTACCCCTTTTTGTTACAATTTTAAATTAAAACAGGCTGAGAAAATTGTTAATTTTATTTCGTCACACCATTTTCAACTGTCCACACACGTACTAAAGTTGATTTTTAAGTGTAGTATTTCGCAGCGCAATTGCTAAAGCGCCCACGCGTCTTTAAACACATTTGCATTTAAAATTAAAATATGCTTAATTTAACAGGACACCGATACAGGCAACTCTGCGTTATTTCAAGGGGCTCAATCACCATAATTTAATCATGTTCATCGATCATGTGATAAATTAAGCCAATTGAATCATCACATTTTAATTGATCAGTAAATTAACTAAATTAAAAGTCAACATCAATTATTTTCAATTAAAATTCTGTTTGTATCGAAGGTGTAAATGTTTTACTGGCTGAATCGTTTGTAGGTAGTAATTGGTTATTTGTATAGAAAGCCAACATGGAGGTTTTTGCAGTTTCGGCACTAAAGCTGGTTAGAAACGGTATGTATTAATCGAACATTAAACAATTCCAATTTTCACTACCCATAATAACATAAAATAATATCACGCCTGTAATCCGCAAAGGGGCTAAGTAATAACTGCCGCTCGGGTCGATCTTTAGGTTAACCCGTGCTTGCCTAGGTTGGTCTGTGGATAAGTACTCATGACATACCGAGTTTCCTCCGTACCTCGGAAAGCACATGACACCGTTGGTCCCAAATGTCATTTGTAGATCTTTGACAGTCGTTACAGGTCTGGTAGTCAGTGGCCCAAAAAGTCTTCACAACCAGTCTTACCAAGGGGTATCGTATTACCTAGTACTAACTGGGTTGTGGAGGTCAGATAGGCAGTCGCTCCATGTAAAATACTGGTATTCAGCTGCATCCGGTAAAACTGGAAGCCGACCCCAACATAGTTGGGAAAAGGCTAGGCAGATGACTTATAATGTATTATATAGCTTAAAATTACGGTAGCTTGATAAGTTTGTGAGAGACTGGTGTCTGCACTAGGAAAACCAGTATCGCAAATCACCAGGGTCAGATGATGAATCCGCAAAGGGTAAGGCAGAAGTGTACAGCTACATTTCGCCAGTTATGTTACTTTAGTCTCTGACTGCATAAAACCGCATAACACCAACACGCGATTTCATAAATTTGCCCATAGCTTTCCCAGAACACCAGAATATAGTACGCCATTCGACACTGGTGTACATAGCCATAATTATAAGCCGGATATTAATTATTGCCGCCAGTCGTCAGTAATTTATGATCGTCATTAACATACCTAGCTCCACGGAGAGTCATTCATTTTGCTGGCTTGACAACTTAGTTTGATTACGGCTGTAATAATTGTGTTCAATTGTTATTTTAATTAGGTTAATAAGTTGGTAATTGGGAAGTGATTGTGACTACATTTATCTTGGGTTGCTTCTTATTGCGTCCAGTTGGCAGTAATTTTTGTACGAAAATATAATTAAGTGACAGCGTCATTAGTCTAGTGGTCGCAAGTGCGACTTCGGAGCATGAGGTCCTGGATTCGATTCCCAGGTCGGCAAATTGTAATTGAGTTTTCCCATCGGGAATTCCTCAGTAGCAGCCATGGAGTCTGGATTTGTGCCCGGTTAATGGCAAAAGGCTCGCCCATTATTACATGGGACTTAAACATAACATGCAAAATGTAAGTGTACTATTAGGTACACCTCTGCCTAACCCTTCAGGGATTACAAGCGTGACGTTATATTATGAATACTTGTTCATGCAAAACAAGCTATAATGTTCTGAGTTGTAGTTTGAACTCTGAATTTGTATCTGCTTTGAAAATATCTGAAACTTCAAGATAACCAGCGAAATATACGTATACACTGTGTATCCTACCCTTCAAGGTATTTATTATTTAGAACAGCATAAGCCATTAATACAAAATTAAGTTAAGTAATCCTTTTACTCGGTGTTCCCATAGAACTACAAACAGTCTAACATTATCGTCTTCCAATCATCAGCAAACAAGTCCAATCCAGGAACGTGTTGAGCATCGGATGTATACATGGGTGATATTTAGTTAAACATATACATACACGTATAGGGTGGTTGGTAATTGGGTGCAGGCCTTAGAAATAGGTGATACTAGAGCTCATTTACAACAAATTTGGCTCGATAGCTAGGGTTCCTATCTGAGGGTTTTCGAAGTAATCGGACTTTTTTTTTTTTTTTGGAGATAATAATGATAATTGTGACAAATCTACGTCGCTCAGAGCGTTGATATGATACTTTTCAGAGAGCGCATAAACGAATGAATATTCTAAAAACCAATTTATCAAAAAATAAACCAAGCCTTCGGTTTAACAGCGTCATAAAGTTCATAATAATGAAAAAAATTGAAACTACCCTTGCTTTTCAAGGCAGATTACTCAAAATAAATGCTTCAGATAGGACCCCTAGTTATCAAATGAGATCTAGTATTACCTATTTCAAGGCCTACACCCAATTACCAATCACCCTTTTTTTTTACGGATGGGAAATCATCAAATGACTTCTCCCGCTCTGGGCTGAGCGGAAGGGAGTGTCAGACTTCTACTGACTAAAACCCATCCATGTTCCTTCCTTGCCCTTTGTGTTCCAGAGCCGTGGTATCTCTTTCGAACAGCCCGCAGCCCTGGCAGGCAGTTACCAATCACCCTGTATACATAAACTCACGCCTTTTTGTTACGGGGGTAAGCAGAAACTTTAGAACGACATCTGCTACGATCCTTAAATACTCCTTTCGTCTCGTTCAGGTTCATACACCTGGTCATACACGCACGTCGATTGTGAGAACAGCATATTCTCTTATGTTTCCAACAATAAGTTAGTTATTACTATCACGTATATGCAAATGTTCTCTAGTTAATCAGATGTAAATGTATTGAATATGATGTACTATGAATGTGTTTACATGTTAAACCTGTATGTAATTTAATATTGTAGATTTAACGCGTTTAAAGGTAATAGATTTATGTAAATTATATTCGGAAGATTTAATTGCTTACAAATTACTGGTAAAATGAACAGTTAAAGGAGTTTTGTAATTTGTATTCACAGTTTTAATTAAACGCTACGGGATGGTTATAAGATAGGTAGCTGGACGCTATTGCTGACCCAGAGAGAGAGTGCAGCTGCTGGATTCGCGCCACAACGTCAACTTTAAGGCGTTCGTGGTGGGAGAGCCAACGTGTTACCTGCACCTCGTCTTGGAAGAGGACTTTTGGCCACAGGGAGTGGTGTTCCATCGCTTCCACGGGCAAATGCACCATGAAAGCAAAGAGACATAGTACACAAGTGAAGTGTTACTAAAGTAGTTTTAAGGTTCTATTTACTAACACAATTTGTATTTTATCATATACTAGCTAATCCGACAGACGTGTTCCTGTCAACTACTACCTAGTACCTACCTACTACCTACGTACTCCCTACCTACGTTACTAGGTCTTGTCAAACGTCGTAAAACAGTAACGAGGTTCACGTAAATATTTCCTTTCAAAGTATCTACTGCAAAGAAAATTTTTCCTGTGAGTTCTTAAGGTTTGAGCAGCTGCTGGCTTGCATCTGTTGTTCGTGATGCAATCACCGACGTGACTGGCCTATGGATACACATAAAACAGAAGAAAGAGCGGGGAAAAATCAAAAAATAAAACGTCACGGCTGTATTTCTCGGAAGAATTAAGCAAAGGAGTTTCAGTAGAAAACTTTTAATGAAAGTGTAGGAATTCGCAGAGAAAAGAATTGAGAGTAGTGCGAGTTACTAGAAAATTGGAATAATTATATGCACATCCCTCTTAAGTACTAGAAAATATTAATATTTAAATATTTAATATTTAATATTTTTTAATATTAATATTTTTTGTTTGTAAAACAAACTTTTCGTTTATCTCAGCTCATGTAAAAAGCTTAAATTTTTCAGAATTCTTGCTACGTTTTAATCGGAATCCACGTTTACAGTTCAACAGTTTGGTTTCTGTAAGTATTGATTTTACTGAGGGTTTTCATCAAAAAAGTCAGCCATTTGCGAGTCGGACTCAAAACAATAATAATATCAATATAACATAACATAACATCACGCCTGTAATCCCAAAAGGGATAGGCAGAGGTGTAAGTACCTAATAGTACACCCACATTTCGCCAGTTATGTTTTAAGTCCAACGTAATAGGGGGCAAGCCTATTGCCATCAACCGAGCACAATTCCAGACTCCGTGGCTGCTCCTAAGAAATTCCTGACGAAAGAACCCAATCACACTTTGCCAGACCTGGGAATCGAACCCAGGAGCTCATGCTCAGCAGTCGCGCTCAAGACCACTAGACCAACGAGGCAATCAATATGTTTATTCATAACTCAATTTACAGTTAACAACAAAACTATGTAATTATGTTTTAGTACCTATGTTAATGAAAAACTTAGTTACTGCAGTTTTACGAAAAAGTCCCGTATCTCAAAACTGAATACTAATTAATTTATAAATATAAATTAATAATAATTTACATTGAAAGCTCTTTCTACAAATCTATTTTTTTACTTTAGAAGTTAGAGGGGACACAATTTTTACGGCTTTAGAATCAAATATCTCATAAACATTCATTTGACTTAAGAAAAAAAACTATCGGAGGAACTTCGATACCAATTTTAAGAGCTAACGCTAGACAACCCACATAGTCATATGATCATCATCATCAGCCTATAATGTTCCCACTGCTGGGACACAGGCCTCCTCTCTATGAGAAGGTATGGGCTATAATCCACCACGCGGACCCAGTGCGGATTGGTAGATGCCACATGTATTCGAATTTCTGGTTCTAGGACATGCCGGTTTCCTCACGATGTTTTCCTTCACCGTTTTTGAGAGCAGTGGTGATGAAATAAATTACACAAAGTAATGCGCCTGCCTATCATATATGCAGAAATATTATTGTTCAATCTTTAGTAACATTTTATAACGAGGGAAACAAACTACAAGTTCCTAACCGTAGTGAAACTCATCATAAACTTGTGCAAACTAAACAACGTTTATGACTGAAATAGATAGTAAACAAGTATAATAACGGGCTGACAATTGTCGCGTCCCCATTTTTTTTTTAAACATCTATATTGTGTTCATAGAAGATACCTACAGTACTCTCCAAAAATAGTGGTGATAACAGTCTCGGAATTAAATGGCTGTGACTTACGGATAGACCGACAGACGGACAGGACAAATCTATACGATTTGCATTTTTGCTATCTGGCAACGGAACCCTAAAAGTCGAATATTTTGTCGTAACAGTCAATATCAAAGTTGGGAGAATTTCATGCGTCTCCAAATATTGGACACCATTTAGACAGATTCATATTCAAGGCAATGAACTTTGAACTTTTGCTAGACAATCTCTTTAAACTTGCACCACGCAAACATTTTTCTACTATGAACTTTTCTGCAAATCCTCAATTTTCTTGACTTAAAAATAAGACATTTTCTCTCCGCTCCTTATTTCCTACATTTTATTGTATATAATCTTCTTTCATTCTTCTTTTATTAGGGTTCCGTACCCAAAGAGTAAAATGGGACCCTAGTACTAAGCTCCGCTGTCCGTCTGTCACCAACTGTCAAGCTACAACTCAACTGTCTGTCTCTCAAATATCTATCAAGTTTGACAGTTGAATTTTTCACAGACGATGTATTTCTGTTGCCGCTATACAAATACTAAAAACAGATTTAAAATAAATATTTAAGGGGCACAACAACACAATTTTATAACTAGTACAACTTTACTACTAACACTACTTGATTATCCCATGTAATGCTTTTGAGTAATATTTATTACTCAAAAACACGGTGGGTCAACGGACATTCCGCTCTCGGCAGCCGTGGAGTACACCCGTGTGCTCTATCCGCTACGCTGATCGCCTACGCGCCCCTCGCGACTCCCGCACTGCCCTCGTAGCGCTACGTTTCGTAGCGCTCGGGCTTCGACTCGGTCTCCGAACCGCCGCGTTACGCCCCGCCCACTCGTAGCAGTGCTACCAGTTTGTGCTACGCCGTAGCAGAGCAACTGTGTATTGCGTACGCGATCCAGCTGTTTTGCTACGCTCGCGATTCGCGCCGCGTTTTTGGCTCCTAAGGAGTTAAATCCAACAGTTTCGTTGGTTCTTGGTGGAAACCTCTCGGTGTGAACGAAACCAAGAGGGTGGTGACCCAATCCACCCGCCAAACCCCTTCAGGGTAAGGTAATTCATTGGAGTCGGGAGCTAGGAACTTGGCCTTGGGGACTTCCCTAGCCAAACCTAGTCTCTGGTTTCCTTCACAGCATTCACCTTGTGTTGGTTGGGGTGTATACCCCTTCACACTTGAGGCCCTTGCGGGTGTAGGGCCCAGCCGCACATTAAGATAGGCGGCAGGTAAAATCAAGCTTAGGGCTCACCAGTAAGCACACACCTCCCCGGGTATCCCCCCAGGGAGTGCACTCATCCCCGGGCTCCCTCCTCCCGGGGAGTTAGGATTAGCGGCCCCTCTGGCCATTCAGACAGTAGTGTAGCTGGCGAGTTTGTTTAGAACTTTCTTCTCGCCAGTTTAACACTAGGAAAGTTCTCGAGGAAGGGCTTTTTGTGGGAACTGTCTGCCCGGGGGGTACACGTCAGTGTCTCCTCGGGGCGTAGGAGTTATCACTAGAAGCAGGGAAGAAGTAAGGTGGGGGGGCCCACCTTACTTCTTCCCTGCTTCTAGTCTACCCAGCAATGGAGTTAGACAGGTCACTTCTCTCTTCGGAGAAAGTAGAGGTCCTCTTGAGGAGGATCATGGCGGACCAACATCCTCACCTCAAAACATATGCTGAGGAGCTGGAGGCCCTGGCGCTCAAGCCATTCCCCACCTCCCCTTTCCACTCCCAAAAGGGCTCCCCCACGGGCTCACGCCCGCTCTCCCCGGTTTCATCTATCATGATGCCATCCCAGGAGGACATTTCATCTGACATGGATGTTGTCCCCACCTTCTCCCCGGCTGCTTCTGCTTCCAGCGAGTCCTCTAACACAGAGGAATATCAGCTGGTAGGAAAGGGGAAGAGGAAGAAGGGAAGAGGTGGTAAGGCCAATAAGGCCAAAAAGGCCGTAGCGGCCGGCACCACCCCACCCCCGACTTCCCATGACTCCCCCCCCTCTACTTCTCTCCCTCCTACTGCGCCTGATAGATGCAAGGCATCAAGATTTCCGTACCCACCTCTACGGACTACAGGGAGTTAGTACGTACCCTTCGTGGACTAGATCGCTTTCCACACCTACTCTCTCCCAGAGGAGAAGCCTACCCGAGCGGTGATAAGGCGGATCCCAAAGGAGATCGCGTCTCAAGACATCTTGGACGATCTCACCGCAAAGGACATCCCTGTCCAAGCGGTCCATCGCCTGCACAAGGCAAGGGGGCACGAAGAGTACGACATGGTACTCGTCATTTGTGATCCGGTTTAGGGACACTGCTCCTTGTCAAGCATCGAAATCGGGCGCCCGTACAAGAAGTACGAGGTTGGTCGGTGCCATCGCTGCCAACTGTATGGCCATAGCCAAAAACACTGCTTCGCACCATTCCGGTGCGTAAAGTGCCTAGGCGATCATGCCACGGCTGAGTGCTCCCGTCCCAAGGACAGGAGCCAATGCACAGAGCCACCTAGCTGTGTGCTGTGCGGCCAGCAAGGTCACCCGGCTAACTACAAGGGATGCCCTAAAGCCCCCAAACAGTTTGCCAATAAATTGGCAAAACGCGCTAGCGCCCGCCAGCAGAGGGAAAGCCCTTCTGTTAAGGTGCCGTCCTCTCAACTCCCGGAGCGTCTTAGCCCTCAGAGGACGTCCTCTTGGAACGCGTTGAACCATCAGCGCGCAACCCAGCCCAAAGCAAGTCCCAGGTTACACCAATGCCCGGACTAATGGACGATCTCGTCCCTCCCCCGACGCTCTCCCTTGTGGCCTCTCACATTCCCACAGCGCCCTTCCAGCCCAGACCTCTCAGTCCTGCGGCCGAGGAGAGCACTTTCGACACAATAGCCCTGGCTATTGTGTCGAAAGTGCTCTCCTCGGTTGCAGGTGTCTGTGTCCCCTGAGGCTGACCGCATGAAACTCAGGTTGGCGAAAGATTTCAATGAAATCCGCCGCATTTTCAGGACCTATCCTAGGATAGAGTCAACCCTCCGCGCTCTTTCTAATTAGTTGCCATGCTCTTTAGAAACGTAGCGTGGACCTTACCCCGATCCCTAAAATTAGGCTTCTTCAATGCCAATGGCATTAGGAATTAACGAGATGAGATCGCGAGTTTCCTCCGTGACCATCAAGTTGATATCTTCCTCATCCAAGAGACGTTCCTCAAACCCAGCCAACATGACCCGAAAATTGCAAACTTTCGCAATGACCGGACGCGATGTCACAAAGGCGGAACCCTCATTTATTATCGAAAGGAGCTGCACTGCATCCCTATTGACCCACTAGTATTTCTTCTCGAGGTATCAATCTGTCGGCTAGGCATGACCGGTCATCAACCGATTCGCATCGTCTCTGCCTACATTCCCCCTACCGACATGCCTGAAGATCATAGCCTCCTGGCGAAAGATCTCACAGCACTCTTCGCATTAAGTGACTCCTTTATTGTAGCGGGTGACTTCAATGCCAAAAACCCAGCCTGGAGCAGTACAACGACTAACCCGAGAGGGAGAGCATTGTATGACTTAATTGGGTCCCTTATATTTGACCCCATCGCTCCTATGGAGCATACCCATTACCTTCACACCAATAACACTTTGCCTGACCCGAGCATCGAACCCCGGACCTCATGCTCAGCAGTTAGGACGAACGAGGCAGTTTGTGGTAAAATGTCTATCGAAATCTTCAATATCGCAAGTTTTTATACAAAATCTCAGGAGTTTATACTACGTTTCTACAATCTCTGAGGTACTACCGCGTGCACTGACAGTCGACTAATTTTCAACTTTATTACCTAGGTCAGATGAGAGTGAAAAGTAACAGATCTACAGCTGTGATATGCGTAAAAAATAAGTCTATGATTTGTTCGCAATCAAACATCAATTCAGAGTTATATTTCCGTGCATGACAATCAAGTTTAATATCACAACTAATTACACCTGCCCACAATCAACAACACCGATAAAATAGGTTAACTGAATCACGCTTTCAAAATATAAATAAACGAGTAAACTTCGTAGAAATGAAGAAAACGTCAATTACATTTCCGTGTAAAGTCACTGAAAAAAAAATGGCCTCCGTTTTAACAGCTGATTTCTCAACGATGATACCTGTTTGTCACGCGATTAAAGCATCAGGTATTGTAGTTATTTGATGAAAACTAGTCGGATAGGCTGGGTGCAATTACCAGAATTAGGTGTTGATACATATAGAATTCAAAATCTACATGTATTAATTTAATATATAATTGGGATTCCTTAAAAGCGTATCGTAGGTGTTCAAAGTTGACAAAAAAAATATGATGATAAAAATAGGCTATAAAACTTCTTCCAAAAGATATAAGAAAAACCTATCTTTCGCCGAAAAAAGAAAAACAAAACTTGACCAGGGATTACAGGGTGGATAGGACAATGACGCACAAACAGTTAACACATTCAGTACATCATTATGAAGTACCAATGAAAAAGGCTATATCGGGGGGCGGGGGGGGGGGGTTAGAATACGTGGTAACCTTTTGTGCATCGTTGGCCCTATGGCCTTTCCACTGAAGAGCGGACTCCCCTAACACAGGCACTATCTGCCTAAAGGGAGGATCCAATCACAAAAATTTTGTTGATACTTGAACTTGCTTTACCAATAAACTATTTTTATTTATTTATGGCCTCGTATAAAGAAATTAAATGATAATTATGACGACTCGCATCACTTTCACTACAGTCAATATTCCACATAAAACGATCCTGTTTGCGTAACACCGAACCATTTCCACCGCTAACACTATTTCAAACCACGATTTATCCGTTTTCGAGTATCATATACTATCAAGTTTTATGTAATAGGATTCCGCAGTAAGGGACTTACAATTTTCCCATACATTTACTTCGCAGTTTTCCGGTTACGCAAATAAATATTTCCGGATCCCTCGAGATGTTACCGGGATATAACCAACGTTATAAAATGTTGGAAATGTAGAGAATTTAAACAACAAAATGCTTCATTTGCTGTTTTCGCAGTGCAATGATTTTATTTATTTTCTGTTCAAGTTGTAATGACCATGATGCCATCTATCCGATTTTGCCCACAGCGACTACATTCGATGGCTCTCTAGGGTGGCTGTCGAGAACTTTACTGCGCTGTTCTTGCATTTGCTTTCAAGTGACTAGCATATCTAACATTGGCCGAAAAGCTCCGAGCACAAAGCTGAACACCATTGACGACTTTGTTGGGTATAGCTGTAGGTGGGCTAGCTGTAAAGTTATCACACTTTAAATCGAACTGCGGCCATCTCTCTTCCAAGGCCTGCTGAAGATGTAATAGCCTCCAACCAGCTCTGGGCCCGTGTGGTGGATACCTCGCTCCCTCTATCAGAGTCGAAGCCTGTGTTCGAGCAGTGGATCGTTTTAGACTTATTATGTTAATTGTAGTAGCAGGTTTTACATATTTTCTTTAAAATAATAAGATGGACTGTCGAAATGTGGGTGGAGTATTAGGTACACTTCTGCCTAACCCTACGGGGATAACACGTGATGTTATGTAATAAGGTTTGGTTACGTGAGAGTAAGAATGAAAGAAAACTAACAACAGGTTTTTACAAGGCAGCCCTGAGGAGATCTAAGGCAAAATACCGAGAAAATGAAATGAAAGAAAAAAAAAAGTATTTACAGTAGGACCTCTATAAGTCGAACATGAAGGAAGACGCCAAAAAATTCGAGTTATAGAGTTTTCGACTTGTGGAGGATTTTGACTTCGGCGGATTTTGATTCGACATAAAGAGGTTGAAAAAAAACTACACACGTGTCAACGTTACTCATAAATTCGTGGTTATCCTATTTATTGTATACTCCTAAATTGTTTTCTAAGAAATAATGGTGTACTTACATTGTCAGCAAATTCTTAAAGTTTATCTTTCTTCGAACTATAGAAATAATAAGTTTCAAATAATCGAGTTTTAAAGGTTGTAAAATAAAACATATGACATACAACATGTTCGAAATACAGAGGTCCAATTTAATTTTTTCGAGTTATGGAGGGAAAATATGTACCAAAATGGCTTGGAGGGACTCACTGATTATTTTGACTAATAGGGGGTTGAGATTTCGAGTAATGGAGGTTTTGGTGTTTGAAGGAAAGGGAACAAAACATTTTTTCGAGATTTGGAGGTTTTCAACTTATCGAGGTTCGACTTAACGAGGATATTTGACTCGCATTTAAATAAAAAAAAAACAACCAAAAATAAAATAAAAAGTAACATACTTAAACTTAACTGACCCTTTAGAAGGCCAAAATGTCTCAATCTCAGCATGGTGCAGTAACATTAAAAAGAGATCACAGCACTGTTTACAGGTATTCAGTTCTGATAGGGCCCAAGTGATGTAGAGTGTGAGTGTATGGTCAGATACGAATAAACATTTTTTTCTTTTTTTTTATAAAAATTACTTTTCTTAGTGAGTTTATGTATGTGTAAAAACGATTACGCAAGATCGGGAATCAACTACCAACTTCTTCGAAGCCCCACTTCCTCTTCATTCTTAAACAAACAGCCTTTTGATTCTTACCCATTCTATTTCCTTGCCACTTTCCACAATTTTGAACATAAACAACGAAATTCCGAGGTTTCGATTGTAATCCGTATTATGCTTCATATGTTAAGAGAACTTTTGAATTCAAAACGAGAGTCGTATCGCTCGTGTTTTTGATTTAGCTTCGAGTTTGGGATAAAAGTTTGGAACGGCTCCACAAATAAATTATAACTTTTGTCAGGAGAGTTCTCGCCTAGACGGGGCTGTAATTTATAATTAAATCGTGTTTCGGATACTGTTGTTTCATGGGTACATACAAGTTTAAGTAGAAGCTCGTCTTTTAATTGCAGTTACTCTTCCGGAGGTGATCGAAGCCATACACCGCCAAACAGGGAGGGGCCCGCAAGGGCCGATGACTGCCAGGGCTGCGGGACTGTCCGAAAGAGATACCGCAGCCCTGGAATACAAAGGGCAAGGAAGGAACATGGATGGGTTTTAGTAAGTACAAGTCTGACACTCTCTTCCGTTCTGCCCAGAGCGGGAGAGTCATTTGATGATTTCCATAATCCAAAATAAAAAAGGTACTCTTCCGGAGGTGATGGAAGCCATACACTGTAGTGGCAACGTTGCCAAATTTCAGTGACAGAGTGGAGCAACACGACTGGTTTCTGTGTCATCAGATCGGTCTCCTGCTGCAGCTCAATTTATTTCCCGTCGACGCAGCTTGTCTGCTTTGTCCATAGTTTCTCTATTAGTCCTCATCTCGTAAGTCACACGCCGTATCATTTTTCACACAGTCATCGTTTCTAATGTCTTCTTCTCTACTCTTATAGGCATCCATATTTATACTTAAAACTTTCCTCACGACATTGGCGATATTACCGCCTGTTGCTGTGTTAATAACATTATGTAGAAACCAGTGGTGTTGCTGCTGTTGGTCAAGGCGACACATTAAGCTATACATTTCCAGAATAAGATGGCCTCGCTTTGTATAGACTTCGCTTGATTCGTCTATGGTCAAATCTTATCAAGGCTTTGATTGGCTCTTGTTATTTGACCTTCTTATGGAAACAGCTTTGAGATAATTGAAATCGTTTTCACTGATCAGGTATGGGTAGTGTAGAAAAAATATTTTTACTGTTATAAATAGCACAAGCTCATTTTGGTTGATATACTTTCCCGGTACGACTGATACCCAATCCAAAGCACCGATCCCTTTCGTCCCAATTTTCTAGAACACTGAGAATAGCTACAATATATCTAAACTGCGTGCTTCTTATCTAGATATTTTGTCCAAACTGATATTACTTACGTGAGCAGTATTTTGTACTCCTTTCTATTACTGGGTTCTGTTGGCAAACCATGCACAGCTCTATCATTATTTATTGTACCCTGTGATTTCCCTCGAGATTACGGATGTCATCAGCCATTTATAGTTGGAAATCCTCTATTTTGTGATGTGACGAAAACCGGTACATTTTTTTTTACGGATGGGAAATCATCAAATGACTTCTCCCGCTATGGGCAGAGCGGAAGGGAGTGTCAGACTTGTACTGACTAAAACCCATCCATGTCCCTTCCTTGCCCTTTGTGTTCCAGAGACGCGGTATCTCTTTCGAACAGCCCGCAGCCCAACGAAAACCGGCAATTACTTATTATTTTATTTGGGTACCCACCCTTAATCACCCTTCTTGGTAAGAGGTTGGATTGTGTCTGAATATAAATAAATGAATTAAATTGAAAGCTCAGGCACAAAAGTATGATGTTATTATTTAAATATGTTTGGTTATTTGTGCCAGACATAAAACCTTAATCTCTTTATGTAAGTAAATAAATTATATACCTACTTTTTTGCCGATGATCATAGCACAACATCACAATACAATTATTGTGATGTCGTGCTATGATCATCGGCTACTTTTCTTTTTTTTATGATGATCGGGGACTTTTAATCTTCCAATGAAGATTAAAAGTCCTATCTATACAATCAGCCATCGAATATATTTTACCGCGGATTCAGTCGAGACGCAATAACAGCCGAACTCCTATATAAAAATGCGCATTCTCCTTTGAATGAATGCCGTAATTCGTCATAGCGCACCTTCTGACTCACGTAAGTCGTAGTTTCAAACTTTATGTATACGGTACATAGGTATTTTAAACTTCGAAGTTCAGTAATACAGTCGAACTTTTCATCATTTGTTTGGACAACTAAACATTCTTAATCATTCTTAGTCCTCGTGCTTGTAAATGAATCCACTGCAATAATTGCAAAAGAGGAATATTCAAATCGAAGCTACGGTTAAAAGTAAACTAAGTTCCACTAATCGAATCGTATTTCAGATTAAATACAGACTCGATTTACTGAAAATTTTAGATTACGGAATCTAAACAGATAAACACCACTAGTGGACTGTAAAAAAATACTATGTACCAAGCTAATACTACTAAGCTCCTTACTTCGATGTTGCGATGCAGATTTTTTTCCCGTTACCTGATTCATATTTCCACACGATAAAAGCTGATTGGAAAACTTTTCAATCTTAAAAATATGGGTGATATTTTGTGACGAAAATCAAACTGGTTACAAAATCATATTTGACTCTTTAAAAGTTAATACTAGATTTTGGGTGTTTACTGATTTTGATATTGAAAGTGTGATTGGCAATATCGGTGAGTAGCTTCACTGGTAGGTAGGACTTATACTTAAAACTTGCGTAAGTACCATGCTAGACTCTTTCAGAATATACTGAGTCTTAACCCAAGAGAAATACCTAAGTATGTCTTTATCCATAGTAGCAATTAATGGCCTATTTGCTCTTAATATTTTCGGGAGAACTGACGACAAAAAAAGTCAATTTCACAAAAAGACATATTATAGTGAAGAACACGGTTCGCGAGGATTTTTTGAGTATCACCTTAATTTTAGACAGTCAAATCAAATTATCTAAAAATATTCGTGTCACGAATACGTACGTACATCCCAATCTCTTTTGTTTCAACGATCGGAGCTCCTATCTGCAACGATTTGCAAAATGGAACGAGAAAGGGAACACGTCCCGCGAATATGTTTTATTTTTTTATTTGATTTTTAACATAATGGGTTTTCGCTTGCGTTGCCAAGAAATAGCTTTATTTTTTTTCTTGATTCATTCGTGATCATGATGAATATGTTTTTCTTTTTCCCAAGATTTTTCTTACAGATTTGGTACGTCAGTTTAAATATATTGTTAAGAAATCAGCTTACGATTGGAGCAAAAAGCAAAATTGTGATTTCATAAATTAGCTTTGAAAAGATCTTTGGGAAAAACATTGTTTCTTCATATAAATCAAATTGGTTTTTTTTTCAGGCGGTTTCCAGAAGTCGCTTCTGATAAATGGATTTATACTTTTGCGCATGAATTTTGGTAAAATAAAGTTATTCTAGGTATATTTTTTTATTCAAAATTAGAAGAGCTGACCACCATGATATCCCAGTAGAATTTAACATTAAAATCGCAAAGAATGCATAAAAGCATGATATAAACTGCGAAGCTTGCGATTAATTGTGAAATTTTGGGACTTGTTTCACTTTTTGCTCTAAAACTAAAAACTATGCATTTTCGACATACAACATTCAATTTTTATACAAAGACTTTTTGCAACGATTAAAGCAATGATTACAACATAAATCAAAAACCAGCCAAGTGCATGTCGGGCCACGCACAATGTAGGGTTTCGTAGTTGCCCATCAAAATATGCGGACACTCTCTACGGTCCGATTTGCCTCCGAACGATGACTTTTATTGTATTAAAAAATCAATCCTGCATTTGCAGTTGAAAAACATCCTGTGTTCCCATACATTATGTTTAGAAGTAGCAATTTATCGCATGGTGCGAGCACAAGTTTTTCGAAGTTGCAAATTTGGATTCACATCACCTTAACTGATCCATACAACATATCAAACATGCAGAATTACATCATGCTTTGTGATTTCAGCCTTTCCTAGCGTCTAGTACTGGGCATTAATGAATATTCACTTTTTATGTTCTATTTTCACAAGCCTTGCCTTTAAGGCTTCATAAACAACCGCAAAACGGTGTATCATAATTTCAAACCATAATTTTATTGGATCCTATTTTCGCACCTTCATAATATTTACATTACACACGGCTACAAATTGCAAATTAAAGGCAATATTTCTTGGTAAACACCATCTGTTTCCACCACATTTCGCTGGCTTCCCGGTAATTTCTCTCGACATTTTCTGGTTTCAAATACAAATTAAAAATCGGGAAAAAATGCATTTAGAACTAAACGTTCAACTTAAATGTATTGCTGGTAATTAATCGTTGCGCAAACGTTCGACTTATAAATTCTACTAGAACTTAGATTTGTTAACGGTTTTAATGAAAATGCTCATGATTAATTGGTTTGAGAAGTTCACATGCTGCAAATTATACTTTTCTAATGAAGTTTTTCGGGTGGATCAATTCCTATGCCTAGGTTGACCTAATTTTCTTGACTGAGTTAAATTTTTTATGTGTACAGCATTAAAATTTGTTATCATCATCACAGTTTTTCCCAACTATATTGGGGTCGGCTTCCAGTCTAACCGGATGCGGCTGAATATCAGAATTTCACATGGAGCGACTGCCTGTCTAATCTCCACAACCCAGTTATTAAGGTACTGGGTAATACGATACCCCTTGGTAAGACTGGTTGTCAGACTTTCGGCCACTGACTACCAGAACGACCGTTAAAGATTTACAAATAACAGCAGAGACCAACAGTTTAACGCTTTCCAAGGCACGGAGGAAACTCGGTATGTTATGGGTGGTCACTCATACACGGACCTAGCTAAGCGCGGCCCTTCCTCAAGTTTGATAGATATTTAGCCACGAGATCCTCTCTGTGGGTAGCTTTTGTTAATCTACCTAAAAAATCTAGAATTCATTATCTTTCACTCAAAGCATTCTTCTTCTTAGCGTGTCGATGGCAATCTATATTGTGTCGGCCCAGAACTGAGCTACTAGTTTGGTGCTGTCGGTAGCGTCCATCAGTTTCACTCAAAGCATTACAACTACCTGAACATAAGAGTGGTAAAAAACGACCTTCGGTTACATGGTGGACTAGCATGACGAAGCTCCTATTGGGAGAAGAGTTCTTCTCCCAATAGCCGCCCGACCCGAATATCCAAGAAAGATTGTCCTGGCGCCAGAAAATTAGAAGAGCCGGCTTAAAGTGGGATAGCGTTAGGAAGAAGATTTTAACCTTTATCCTCGTTACTATAAGGTTTAATATGACAGAGGTAAACAATAACTGTGGAAGGCCTGTTGGTGTACACGGTTTGGGTATAAAAAGTAGGTTTTATTGAAATAGTTTTGTTTTATTATTAAATTAAACCTTATTTGTCGTGGCACGAATATAGACGGTTATAAAATCGTGCCAAAGGCTGTTTTAATATCTGTCTTTATTGTTTGCTTACCTTTGTTTGATGGTTTAGTTACGGATAATCTGAAATTTAATATTTTTTTGAAACGTTTTTATTAGTCTAATCTTTACAATTGTTAAATGACACCCTATTTTTTTTTATTCTTTTATTTTTAATATGCAAGAATTTTATAGTTTGGTTTCGACATTATTTTCGATAAGTATTCAAGTGATTCTGAAACCTACAATGACAGCTAGAATATTAATATGATGCCGAGTGACAAAAAGAATCTAGCACCGCTAATGACAGTCAATAGCTGGGTTTGTGTCACCGATATACAGGGTATCATTACACAAAACGACTTTTGTGTATTTTGTGTTTCAGGGCATTATTCCGATATATTACTAATTAGGCATTCAGTTGGGTGGTACTTAATGTTGATGAACACGGACATTAGGCATTCAGTTAGGTGTCGCTAATTCTTGAAAACGGGCATGAGGCATTGTCTGATAGAATGCTCGTACGGCATGTTTTTCGGACCTTTTTTTCTTCGTAGCCTAAAAACTGAGGAGACCGTGCGCGACACTGGGACCCCGACATGTTTTTAAAATCAATAAAGGTCAATAAACAGAAAGAACAGTAATGAAAAGAATTTGTCTATGTCCGATATGATGTAGACTCTTTGACATTATTGAACATTTGACTTTAACATTAAAATGTAAAATGTAAAACTTTGACATTAAAATGTTTGTACTAGGTTGTTTTTTACCTACCCTTGTTTCCAGACAGAAATTCTCTAGAATTTCATTTCGTAGAAAATGTTTCATTTAATATTTGGTCTTTATATTTTTATTTCCAATATTATTGTTTTAACCACTATTTACTTGAATTATTAATATTGCACATTTCACAGAAACACAATTTAAAATCACATTTTTTTATTTAACAAACTTATCAAACAGTAGAATTATTTTTTAAAGAATATTGTTTGTTGATTTATTTTTCCCCGATATTTTATTTCAATGAAAATGTAAAGGTAGGCGTGTTAGGTTACTGTAAACCCTGCAGACAGAAATAAAAGCCCCGCCTAGCAGAGTTACGTCGACTACGCCGTATATTTGTACCTTGATATCTACCTTGACGTTGAAATTTTCCGTTCACTCCGATCACATAGGTTAGGTTAGGTTAGAACTGTGACCAACTATGCGCGAGACGAGCGAGCGAAGCGACCGGTGCCGCGGCAACGGCCGGCGAGCGCTACCTCGAAATAGGTCGCAGTAAAAATATTAGGGCACTCCGACAATTATGAACCTATAGTGTTTCCAATTATAAAATAATCCAAGTAAAATTATATATTTCTGTATCACTCATTTTATCGCAAAAAGTAAACACAGTACGTACAAACGCGCATATGAAGTAAATTACCCGCACTGTTTTTGTGAACTGGGTTGTAATTTTATAGGAGGATATGCGTTTTGTCAAAGGTCTGGATTGAAACATTGAGAAACTGTCACTCGATACAGTGTTTTTTTGATAATAAGATTTATGTTAACTAAACAATAGGAGTCTAGTCTAGGAGTATTATTCTATGAAAATGAAAATCGAAACATAAAATTTTATTTGAAACAAAAATCGATGATTTAAATATCTTCGAAGCAACTATCCTGCGTATGGATTACTCTATGAAACGATAATATGAGAAAATTTTTATATGAAACGAAATTCTATAAAATTTTTGTCTGTAACTGTACACTGAATTACATTCAATTTTTTTTTTTTTTTTTTTCTTTTTTTCTATTTTTTTTTTCTTTTTTTTTCTTTTTTTCTATTTCTATTCCCAAGTGTCAAAAGAAGAAAAACAATTGTCTTCATGCTAGACGTTGTAGACATTTTTAACATCACCATGTTTAACGACGACATAAATCTTTCTACAATCTGTCATTTTGTCGATTCTTCCGTCGACAAAACTCGTTTCCACGGTGGTCACGCTACGCGTGCAGTATGAACGTGAATGAAGCAGGACTATGCAATAATCGGAGCAGGTTTCTTAATACCCCTATGGACAAAAAAAAACATATGTATAGGTATTAACAAAGCAAACTTATTCCGAAAAATCCTTTATTTATACCAATATTATAAACAGGAAAGATTTTTTTGTTTGTTTGTTTCTTTGTTTGTACCGAATAGGCTACGAAACTACTGGACGGATTTGAATGAAATTTAGAACACAGATAGTTAATAACCTGGATTAACACATAGGATACTTTTTATCCCGATAATATGTTCCCATGGGACATTTATCGAACTCCACGCGGGCGACGCCGCGGGCATTGAGCTAGTACAATAAAAAGTTATACACAGGTAATTACACAAATAAACATACTTTCACCGAAAAGGGTTTCGGTCAACATTTGGTAACTTTCGGTGTCATGTCGGAAAACTCCGAATCGGGACCCAACTTTATTACGGACTTTTTAATTCTGTATTATATGTGTGGTGTGGATTTATGAAATGTAAATACTGGTTCTAAGTGAGCGTATTGTAGAATATACATAAAATAGCTTTTCGCCTTTTTGTAATTACGGCTTAGATATGTAAGCAAAATTTTTTCAAGCAAAAAATCTGACTATACTACGAAATAATATTGCTACTGATGACTCGAACATTTTAATAAAAAATATCTACTCGTTGTCCTACTTTGCTCAAGTCTATTTTTTTTTTTTAATAATTCCAATAAATTATTCGGAAATGATGGTCAGTGCTTCAAAGTTTATGTCATTTTAACAATGCTAAAACATATCTTACATCTGGGTATACAAATAAATAAAATTGCCAGAACAGCCGGACTCTTTTGACAGGTTTTTAATTGGCAGATAGCTGATGTTATAAGGAAAAATTAAGGGTTTTGTTACAGGAAGACAATCAGAGTGCCGTGCAAAATCGGATTCAAAAAGGGGAAGTATTATTTTTATAACATTTTTGAGAGTCGCGGGCGACAGTTAGTTTAAAATACTTTTGTTATAGTTAGCGTTTTTTACGTCCGCTGTTAATCGAAAAAAGCACTATATTGTCCAATTTCCATTTCCTCAAAAAATTTTGAGGCAACAATCCATCACAGCATCTGGCAAAACTGCCACAAAAGTCACAGATGGGCCAAGTTTGCCATTTATTTGTTAACCCTCATCATTGCCAGACTAAACGTATTTTCGTGCTGTACAGGAACTCAGTCGCAATAACAACTTTGACTACAGAGTGGTTCTGAACATGTTTGTTCAACTCTCTAGCTTTTGAACATGTCTGTTGAACTTTCCACTTCTAGCTTTATTTAGTGAATCAACGGATTTATTTTAATGGGACGTGTAACTGGAATTGTGGTGTATTTAAATTAAAAAATACGGAATTTTCGCTCGGAATTGGTGCCTTGTGGACGGATAAAAACTATATTCTTGGTGTTTCTAAAAAATGAATTATTTGAATTCTGAACATCGTCTTTAGACCATTTTTTTTTTAATTATTGCTTTTAAGAACCTACATGTTCTTTATTTGGTTGAACTACATGTGGTTTATTGTTTCACCTTTTTAGTTTGATGTATTTTTTTGCAGTTTCAGTACTCGTCTAACTTGCCTTTTCCCAACTATGTTGGGGTCGGCTTTCAGTCTAACCAGATGCAGCTAAATACCATTATTTTACATAGAGCGTACGGTAATATTCCTATTGGTAAAACTGATTGTCAGACTTTCGGGCCACTGTAACGACTGAAAAAGATCTACAAATGACAGCTTACATGCTTTCCGAGGGACAGAGGTAACTCGGTATGTAATGGTCGTCACCCATCCACGAACCAACCCAAGCAATCGAGGTTTAACCTGAAGATCGACCCGAGTAGCTGTTGTTATTTAGCCACGAGCTCTTCCAGCTCTTTGCAGTTTTCACTACTAATGTGGTTTAATAGAAGGTATTTCCTTTAAGTTTATTATGTTCAGGCAACATATTCATACTCCATAAAAAACATGATATCGTGAAACAGGCGTAAACACGATGGAATAGACTTAACGATGTAAGACGTAAGGTACAGTCAGCCTCAAAAATATGCCGTGGTGACGGCGCGTTCGTGTTCCACGCGCGCCTCAAAGAGATGTCAGCAAACAGGCAGGGGCGCGCAAGGGCCCATGCCTGCCAGGGCTGCGGGATTATTCGAAAGAGATACCGCGGCCGTGGAACACAAAGGGCAAGGAAGGAACATGGATGGGTTTTAGTCAGTACAAGTCTGACACTCCCTTGCGCTCTGTCCAGAGCGGGAGAAATCATATGATGACATCCGAAAAAAATATATATAAACAGTATGGCATTAGACTTATGTAATATTTTAGAACAATGATTGTAGACAGTCAAATGATAATTTTGGTCGATGCATAATATGTTACTGTCAAAGCTGTTAACCGATCAAGATCATCTTTGACTGCTGTCACCAAACTGTGTCATGGCCAGGCAGAAAGAAATACCTCTCAAAACAGAGTTATTTGCATGCGCTCCTTAAACCGTTGTATATAATTGAAAACAACGTAGGGCAACATGGTCCGTTTTAAATAGTTCTACAAAAAAGTCCGCGACATCATATTTGTATCTTTTATATTTTAGCAGATATAGTAGCTTTTATGTATTAAAAAAGTATTTTTCGACATATGTACGTAGTTTGGACGATTTTAAAAACAAAAAAATATTAAACTTTATACGAAAAAATATTTTTATGATCACAAGGATATCATAGAGCTAAGATTTTCCCTTTACAGTATGTCAATCGATTAAATAGTTTCGAAGATAATATAAAATTAATAAATCGCAAAATGCCATCCAACATTCACGAACCGCATTAGAACATGCCCCTTGGTCAGTTGTTACTTGGTCACTGATAATTATGGGAAGAATGTACCATGAGACAAGCTTATGTTGAGACTTGAGAAACTCAGTTGCTGTCGTGGGTGGTGTAACTTTTATGTTTGCTGGTGACTTTCGGCAGACACTTGCCGTCGTCACAAAAAGGTCACGTGCAGATTTCATTAAGGCATGTCTAAAATCATCGCCCCTATGGAGTATAACACAAAGTTAAGTTTAAGTTAGTAACTATTATTAACTCAATAATCAACGAATTAACTCAATAATAAACTAATTAACAGTTGTGACTGTAACATAACACATATAATACCCACATCTTTTTGAGGCTGACTGTAGGTACTCAAGTATTCATACTAGACGTTTCGCTTAAGATGCAGTGAACGTTTTACGATCCAAAATTGGGTGACAAGAAAAATAGCAGGAAATAAAGAACGAAGGGGATGACTCGAACAAGGTGGAATAATGAAGAATAGGGGTACGACTTAAGAATAATGTACTCGCAGCTATCATTGTTACTTTGTTACAGTGCTCAGTCTGCTGCCTTGTACGACCATTTCTTTTAAGAGGAAACACGGTAGGTATTTGAAGAAACTATCGCTGTCGCTCTGCGAGCGTGATTTCGACATAGGTGCAATAATGATAAAAGTCATAATTCGAGGTTTGGCTCTCGATTATTACCTCCTCCAATATTCGACCAATTTAAAAGATATTTCATATATACTGTGTCCCTATATTTAATAGTTGTCAAATTTGTACACTAGGCTTCTGTTGACACTTGACAGGCGATCTAAATAGGCAATTTTGAGCGTTTTGTAGAGGTTCTAGTTCTTATACAGATGCTTATGTATCATCAAAATGAAAACATAGGGACATAGAAATGGTTGATATTTATTTAACTGTAAAAAATCATAGGTTTAAAGTCATAAACCAAAACGAAAGAAAACAGGCGAGAGTGCTTGTATGGAGAAAAGACCACCGGCGTTTCCTCTTAATGTTAGCATGTTCTGTCCCACTGTTGGGTAAAGGTTTCCCCCATACTTTCCCATTTATTTTCGCATATCTGTCGGGTGGACACGAACTATGTTGCGGTATAATTTTAGCTAGTCAATTAATTTTGCTGAACTGTCCTGGGAATGCTGGACGTAACTACATTATGGTATTACCATCCACGGACATATATCAAAATAGTTCATTTAGTGTCCAATAAACAGACGTAAAAATGTGACGTTTTTGAGGTCTTGCTATTCAATGTAAGTTTACCCGTAACCGTAAAGTACCCATTAAGTTTTTTTTTTTAAATTAACCGGTAATTAAATTTTTTATAGGGAAAATATAACGCTTAACACGGAACGCCTCGTTTCTTTATTTACGCGACTGCTGAGGTCCTGGGTTCGATTCCCGAGTCTGGCAAAGTGTTATTGGGTTTTCCAGCAGTAATTTCTCAGAAACAGCCAGGGAATTTGGATGTGTGCCCGGTGGATGGCAATAAGCTTGCCCCCTTTTATATGCGATTTAAACATAACTGGCGAAATGTGGGTGTAATATATATAGGCCATCACGCCATCTAAAATACTGCAAATTTTCAGCTGCATCCTGTTGGACTGAAAGCCAACCTAAACATAGTTGGGAAAAGGCTAGGCAGATGATGAATGTATATAGCATGGATGCTGAACATAAGGCCTCGAACACTGTGATCATGGGTTGATTTGATAACTGTTACGTTCATCCAGCACTTTCGTTTGCTTCCCGCTTATCGCCCCTCTCGTCACACTGTCCTAACCTTTTCACAGGTATTTTTAAAACATTAATTTATTTTTCGAGAAAATCGGATGACGGTATCAGTGAATACAACTCGTTATGATCCGTGGCAAATTCAATCTGATAACGTGATCGGTGGAAACATACCCCGCGGGAGCGCACGTTGCATTAAATTGTTACCAAAGTAATTAGTGAGGCCAACCTGGGAATATGATTCGCGATGATTAGAAAATTTAATTGGTAAAATATGTTTGTGTTGAAATTTATCAGTTTTTGCTCTCGAAGTGAGCGTCGATTGCAATGCAACGGAAAATTCCGAAGAGAAATACAGTTCATCAGAATAACGATAATAAATTATTTTTTATAATAATTCGTTGTCGCCTTTGTATACATAGTTACGAATATGCCGAAAAATAAAGACTGTGTTGGGACTGAATTTTACAGCTTTATAACAAAAATAAGCAGAGACAGAAAAAAAATAAGAAATCAAGTTTTGAATCAGTATGAATAATTATTCGATACTTACACACTAAATTATCAGTGTGAAGGAAAACATCGTGAGGAAGCCAGTATGCCTGAGAGTAATTTCTCAACGGCCTCTGACTTGGCTACATTGTAACCAAGTCAGAGGCCCATGAGCGGCATAAAAACTTACATCAGATTACGCAAAAACCACAGGATAAAGAAAATTACCTGATAAATATCAAAAAAATATCTTGATAGTTTCGAAGCTGGACACTTCTGGTAAGTGTAATCAAGTTCCAACCCTAACTACACTCCATAAAACATGTTTTAGTGATTTTATCTGCATTTTATTCACACTATTCAAGTTAACTGCGATATAAATACTCGGGTCAAGCAGACGAGCATTAACTACTTTCTTCATTTAAAGAGTTGTTACTATAAATCTCAGTTATAGACCATTAACGTCAAGATGGCGGCGATTAGAACCCCCCAAATTGATATAAAAGCGATTCTGATTATTATTTTTTGTTAAACAATGGTTTTTAATTACGTTTATAATGGGTACGTCGAAATTCTTGGGCGATTTATTTGAGAAAAGTTGTTTATTTTCAATCTAAAAAGCAAGCTTTTGCCTGCAGTTTCGCTCAAGTTCTGGTCTAAAATTATCCCAGGGTAACGTTTTAAATATAACCTAGTAGCAGTTACCCGCGGCTTCGTTCGCGTGGAAATATAATGTGTTTATGTGAGAAGAAAAAGAGATAGCTTCCCCAGAACATAATCTCTCGCTTGCCAAATTTCATTACGATCCGATCAGCCGTTTAGTCGAAAGAAGGTAATAAATAAACAAATAGAGTTACTTTCGCATTTATAATATTATTAGTATGGATAAGACTCTTGAACTCATGTAGCTAGCTTCTCCTTAGTGATATATTCGGAATCGGATCATAGTTCCGAAGATTACCCCAAACCAAAACTTACAAACTTTAACTTTTTTAATATTAGTATAAGCTATTTTTCCCAATGAACGAAATATTTTAATTGGCCAATTCACAACAACGTCCTAATTTTAAAATTGGAACCCTAAATCTCTCTTCTCGAATAACACACAAAAGAAAAACAACTGAAACACGAAACTCGAAAACAATCGCATTTAAAAACCTTTTATTGGACTATAAGCTTTAATATCGTGGAGTACAGTCGTCCATTGAAATGGTTGCCATAAACTGATTATTGCCAGTCGCTTTGGGTACACGAACGTTGCCAGTTGCCACGACGTGCCATCTCTGAGGATTCAACTACAATGCCAGTTAGATTGGCATAAATAAATACGCATTGCTTTGTTTAGTATGAACGTTTAATTTAAACGTATTAGGGTAATTTATTTAAGAACGAGATGACATTAAAACTTGACATGAAGATTGAACATGAAGGTACGCTGTCTAAATTACACACACAAATGCTATGAGAAATTTTGTGTTAAATGCTTTAGCTTTAGTAGCCAATTCCAGAAGAAAACCGCGAAAAGGAATATTTTAAACCTTACACTGGAACTGAAATATTGTTTTTATGTTTCTCTTGCATTACGAAACCAATATTATGTTTGTATCTAAGAGATAATACACCAACCATGTGCTTATATACTGATATTTAAGTTAAGACACTAGCTACAAGTGAATGGATGACCACCCATTACATGCCGATATTCCTCCGTGCTTCGGCAAGCACGTTAAGCCGTCCGTCTCAGCTGTCATTGGTAGATCCTTGACTGTCGTTACAGGTAGTCAATGCCCCAAAAGTCTGACAACCAGTCTTTAAAGGGTATCGTATTATCCAGTACTAACTGGGTTATGGAGGTCAGAGCAGCAGTGGCTCCATGTAAAATACTGGTCTTCAGCAGTGTCCGGTTAGACTGGTAACCGACCCCACCATATGTAGTTGGGAAAAGGTTAGGCAGATGATGATGATGAATTGGGTTGTGGAGATCAGATAGGCAGTCGCTCTAAGTAAAATACTGATATTCAGCTGCATCCGGTTAGACTGGAAACCGACCCCAACATAGTTGGAAAAAAGCTAGGCAGATGTTGATGATTAACTGGGTTGTGGAGTTCAGATAGGCTGTCGCTCCATGTAAAATACTGATATTCAGCTGCATACGGTTAGACTGGAAACCGACCCCAACATAGTTGGGAAAAGGCTAGGCAGATGTTGATGATGAACTGGGTTGTGAAGATCAGATAGGCAGTCGCTCTAAGTAAAATACTGATATTCAGCTGCATCCGGTTAGACTGGAAACCGACCCCAACATAGTTGGGAAAAAGCTAGGCAGATGTTGATGATTAACTGGGTTGTGGAGATCAGATAGGCTGTCGCTCCATGTAAAATACTGATATTCAGCTGCATACGGTTAGACTGGAAACCGACCCCAACATAGTTGGGAAAAGGCTAGGCAGATGTTGATGATGAACTGGGTTGTGGAGATCAGATAGGCAGTCGCTCTAAGTAAAATACTGGTATTCAGCTGCATCCGGTTAGAATGGAAGCCGACCCCAACATAGTTGGGAAACGGTTAGGCAAATGAAGACACCCACACACGTAGAATATCAGCCCATCTACATAAAAGCTTCAATAAAACCCTAAAAAGCACCCACCTCTCCACAAAAGTAAACACCATTCCACTTCGAAGTTTCTTTCAGAACTTCTTCAAGTTGCTCCAATAAAAACCGTATTACCGGTGTTGGAAACCTGTATAAGTCTGTCTGGCGCCCCACTTGAATATCTTACCCTGAGTGAGATTTGGGTGAAAGATATAGGAAAAAGTATTTGGATTAACTGGGTACGTAGTTACTTACTTGATTCAAGACTTGAACGAATGGAATCGTAAATTACTGAGCAAAACGAATAGATAAGAACGATACAATGTTTTTTTTTCTGACCTAGATAAGTAAACATGGTGGTAGGTGCGACGACGAGTGGCCTTCAGAAATAGAGAAACAATCTTATTTCAATACCTACTTCTCCTTGGTACAAATAGTAAATTGGATTGTCCAGTTCTCAAAAATTGTGCTAATTGCAAAACCATTTCGAGGAATAAGGTCTCTAATAATTTATTTCCTGTCAAAATGAAAAAAATACTCTATATTTATTTATATTTTTGAAAAAAATGTGTGATTTTACCTTTATTTGACCTTCAATGACGTTTTCTCTAGAACGTATATTGTGAAATACGCATAAGCTTGCGTTCAGATAAGGAAATGCGAATCGCGCGATTCCCGCGTGTCTAAACGAGCCCTTAGTTTTACGTGGATGCTATTATAAACAAACTGTCATTAGAGTGTCACTCACATATTAAACCGTTGAATGAGCAAAATAATCTTTTCCAGAGATGACGTCATCGGCTCTAAAACTTTAATTTTTTAATCTTTACATAGTTTTACCAACATTTCTTCGGCGAAATATAGTATTTTTCAAAATAAAATATAAAAAATATACTACACTTCAAAAAAATATACTATTTTATGGAAAAAGCAAAAACTAGACAAAAATGTATTATTAAATATATTTATATCTTTTACTACGCAACGAATTTTAATGCAGTTTTCAGTAATAGATAGAGTGATTCAAGAGAAAGGTTTATATGTATACATGTGTTTATGCCATGCAAAGGCGGGGCGGGTCGCTAGTTAAATATAAAGTAAATTAGGCATTGAATTTTAAAAATATTCAAGTTTATTTCTTTAAATACTATATTTTAACCAAAAAAAAAATATATAGATGTTAGATTTCATGGACAATGCCCATTGTTTAAACAAAAACAAATATCCCTACTATTAAATTTAATGGGTTAAATGCTTAAAGGAAATCAGTGTGTCTGTTATGACACCTGAATTAAACAAGAAATACTTATTGAATTCCTTTCTTTCTGCAAATATACCAACATCTGTATTAAGAAAAACTGCTGATAATGAGCATAAAATTAAAAAAAAATAACACTTTCACTTGAACTTGAATATTCAATATTCTTGAATATTCAAAATCGAAAATATTCCCATATCAATTAAATTTTGAATTCAAAGAACACTTCACAAGTTCTAACACGATGCCAAGATTCAAGAATTCCCGAACGTGAAGATTTTTTAGACACAAAACCAAATAATATACAGTGTAGCCATTTTGAAATTCTAGTCACACATTTCACTCCTAAAATATAGACAACAGTTTCTTACTGAGGGTACTAAACCGTCTACCAGGGCTGCAGGCTGTTCGAAAGAGATACCGCGGTCCTGGAACACAAAGGGCAAGGAAGGAACATGGATGGGTTTTAGTCAGTACAAGTCTGACACTCCCTTCCGCTCTGCCCAGAGCGGGAGAAGTCATTTGATGATTTCCCATCGGTAAAAAAAAAAAAAAAGGGTACTAAACCGTAGTATTTATACGTATGCTAGAACACTGAGTTGGTACATATTTAGGGTTAACAGCGGGTAAAAAGGGTATGAACACGCGAACATTTTCATGTGGCATCTAAAGGGTTGAACCCGAAATTAATGGGTAGCATGTTAGTGTTTGCAATAGGGTTTTTGGAGAAACTCTTTTGCAAGCGCGACTGCTGCGCATGAGGTGCTGGGTTCGATTCCCGGGTCGGGTAAAGTGTTGTTGGGTTTTTCCATCAGGAATTTCTTATTAGTAGCCACGGAGTTTGGATTTGTGCTCGGTTGATTGCAATAGGCTCGCCCCTTATTACATGGAACTTGAAGATTGGCGAAATGTGAGTGTAGTACTATTACTATTACACCTCTGCCTAACCCTTCGGGGATTACAGGCGTGATGTTATGTTATGTTTTATGCTGTAAAAAAAGTAAGAAGGTTTGGTGAAAACCTCTAACGCCCCGTCGATGACTTGAAAAAATGGTCTATTCAATAGAATCTACAAATAAGTGGTCTCGAATCAGGTCTCCATGAATTTTTGCCTAATCATGCAATTATTACTAAAAAAAATCTAAAATTCGCATAATTATTATTGTAGTACAGAAAACGAACTATTTTCAACAGTTAATTATTATTTCAAGCTACGAACGAAAAACATACAATTTCAACGAGGAAACCTTGCAACTTTGTGTTGCGTTGCAACTCAAACTCAAAAGCATTTATTTCAATTAGACCATTACAGGCACTTTTGAATGTCAGAAAAACAAATTAGGCTAAGCTACAGTCACAGACACAAGGCATAATAATTTGTGAAAGTACTGTAGTTACCCATTCCAAAGCGTAGATCTCTATGGAAAAGAATGGGCAAGAAACTCCATGGACACTCTTTTCAATCAAAATATTGTAACAAAATCTTGGTTACATCATTCATATTGAGATTATACATATATGTGAGAACGATGTAGAAATACGTGCACGTTAAGAGCGTCCAGATTAAAAGATTATATCAACAATTTAAAAACAAAGTAAGTAGTTAAAATAAACCGTGGCAGCTTAGAGATGACCAGTTCCAACTGACAGCGCCCGTTCACGAGCATGACGCATGGATCAGCCCCATTCAGCTCAACCATATTGAAGGAAGCTAAATGACCTGACACACCCAACACCATCAGCGAGACATTTGAGTGAGCACGACATTCTCTTAGCCACCAGGGCAAATTCAAGTCAATGAAAGATAACCAAATGTAAATGGTAGCTTTTTTTTTTACAGTACATAGTACTCACACATGTGCTATGCAATTATATAATACTAAGATATTGAGTCTATACAATGCAAAGATATTATTACAATCTTCTGCAGCTTCCACAATAACTTCACATGATAATCAATTAGTTTGCCCCTATGGTTGTGGAGCAGGACCAGCATTGAGCCAAGCATTTTTATCATCAACGTAATCCCCCAACTTATAATATGCTTGCCTACATAGTGTTCATTTTATACTAGATTTAAATTTCGTCTCATTTAGTTTTAGAATGTGAATACCTCTCTGTTAGCGACGCGCCCATGTTTTTAGATTAATTGCTAGTAAGTAGTAACACATATGTATAACCTGTAAGTATAGACGTATGGGCCGCTGGACCCCCACCCAAGACAGTTGAGTCCGTGCGAGCATTGCAAGCGGGTGCGCTTGTACATGTTTACCTCATTTGTAAATTTATCCGTGTCTTTACTATCAAAATATAAGTTTCTTATGCTACTTTCTGGTTTTACTTCGCCGATTACCACCTACAACATCTACACTCTCTTAAAAACCAATGTCCCCGAAAGCATGACGAATGAATTAATAAAACCCAACAAGTAACTCCGTTCTCTATTTTAATGATACGACTGTAAAACCATTACCTACTTTGAGAACAGTGATTGAAGTATAAAAGCTTTTCCTTTAAATACAATTTTAAACGAAAAATTCGCCAGTTATAATAGCTGTTTAAAACTCATCTCCCCGTGAAATGGCATTTACCTCGGACGTATAAGCGTTGCCATTCAATGTGCCAGCCTGGCGGGGTTGCCAAACTTCGTGGCGGATTGCCAAGTGACATGGCGTACGTTGTAGACGTTGAGTTCGATTTGGATAGATTACATTAGTTTATTTTGTTATGCATAGGTTTAGTTTTATTTAACAGAAATTAATCGGTATTTCTACTCTATTTTATTGCGTTTGACCTTATCAAAAGTTTTCTAGGCTAAACTTATTTTAATTTCAGGCACACATTTGAACTGCATCTAGAGATTAAGTTGTACTTTAGCAAATCAGAAGAAATAAAATGTCGTTACAAAAATTGGAAAGAGTATGCTTAGATAGTTTGATCAATGGAGAGGATTAGTGAAAGGCGACTAACAAAAAGTATTTACAAGGCAGATGTGAGTAGCAATGCCGGGAGGGGACGCCCTAGAAGGATATACACTAACCTTATTGGTGACGTTCTTCAGAAAGGTCAGGTACGTAGTACTCGCAACCGGCGCGCGTGTATGACCAGATGTATGAACGTGGACGAGGCAAAAGGAGTATGTAAGGATCGTAGCAGGTGGCGTTCTGTGGTTTCTGCTTACACCTGTGGTAAAAAGTTGTGAGTATATATATATATATATATATTGCAGCTAATTTGATATCCAGATTGTTTAACAAACATTATAGGTTTCGATGTCTACTTATCTTCTACTGAATAGTTGAACCATCCAATGTCAAGTATATAATAACTTGAATTTAGAACTGAGTAAGAGGTTCTGAAGGACACACATATATTAGCTTAGCTTAAGCATAATCAGTCTATAATGATCCCACTGCTGGACCACAGGCCTCAATGGGCTATAATCCACTACACGGGCCCAGTGCGGGTTGGTAGATGTCATATGTCTTCGAACTTCTGGTTCTAGGACAAACCGGTTTCCTCACGATGTTTTCCTTTTCTCTCCTTCTCTCAAAACGGTGAACGAAAACATCGTGAGGAAACCGGCATGTCCTAGAACCAAAAATTCGAAGACATGTGACATCCACCAATCCGCACTGGGCCCGCGTGGTGGATTATAGCCCAATCCCTCTCATAGAGAGGAGGCCTGTGTCCCAGCAGTGGGAACATTATAGGCTGATGATGATGAGCCGATGAATTTTCAAGAACTCATAATTTTGAAACGCTTACCTTATGGTTTATTTCTAAGCTTTAAGCCCTTATTTATAGGTCGTGGTTAAAAATAACTTTTACCCGATCGATCACTTATTCAAATAACAAAATCTTCCATCCTAAACTCACTGTAGGAATGTTTGGATTTAGTTACACACTAAATCCAAACATTCCTACACGTTCCCAATACGCTAAAGTCAACAATATTGAACGATTTCCATACCTTCATTTTGTCAGTAACTAAAATAAGTAGTAACGTTGTATAGTCAGCAAAAAAGTTTTCAATTCGAGGTTTCATGCGCTTTTTACAGCGCCATCTACGTCTCAAATGGAGAACTTACATCAAAATTCTGAATCGCGCTATTAAGACTATATGGGAAACCCAACCATAACCCAACTGCCCCAGCTGTCGGGCAGTAGCCCACCAGACACAACACCTGTCTGATGGTAAGAACCACTATTTTATATGGCGGATGAAAAACTTACTCCCAGCTCTTTATAACCCTAATGGCTTAAGCGTAATCAGCCTATAACATCCTTCCACAGCTGGGATAGAGGCCTCCTTGTTGTGAGAGGGAGCGTGCCGTTTTAAACCATCGGTGCGCAGTTCTGGTTGGTAGATAAGTCTTTGATAAGGAAGATAAGTCTTTGATTTTTTTTTGTTCTAGGAGATGCCGCTTTCTCCAGCATATTTTCTTTCATCGTTTTGAGATGAAGTTTTAAAGCAATTCTCATAAAAATCTTACAATCAATAAGTACAATGTACGTCTATTAAAAAGTAGAGAACATTTTTAAGAATTCTTTGATTTATTATGAACAATAATGTAAAAGTTACGAAATGATAATCGGCTGTTGATGCTGACTGTACAACACAATGAGAACCTGCCAATCTCTAGGGAAGGTATCGAAAGTTTCAAATAACAAAGTTATTTGTAACGTCACTAGTGATTTTCCTTGTTTTTGTTTATTTTCTATTTTTGAAAACTTTATCCTTTGTTTACTTTCGTGAAATGATTTCAAAGGGTTATTGGGATTAGGGACTGAGTTATTGATTTTTTATTTTGAAATAAGTTGGGAAACTTAGTTATTGCAGTCAAGGCAGTATTCATTCGACCCGTAGGCGAGGGTGTAATAGAACCGAGAACTGCAGTAATAAATGCCCATGTGTATCATATAACGTTTTTCAATACACTTACGAATAAATAAAATACTAACACGAAAAGTATTTTCGCCAATTAGTAGGTATTATGAATCTGTGGGCAATTTTGCTTTTATTCCCGTGCTTCACCTTCGCTGTTTTTTTTTAAATATAACTATGTTAATTTGTTGATAAAATCAAACATTTATGGTATTCTACTTATAAACACAATTTAATAATCATAAAATATTCAGGCTTTAAATTTCAACGGAAAACACGAACCAAAATGCACTAAGTTTAAACCTGGTTTCTGTGGCTAAAATGAAACACTTATAGAAATAAATGAAAAAACCACGAGTGCGAAATACACTGCATTCTGAGCTAACTTGAAAATTTAATGGGTTGTGATGTCAGTGTACTGATTAGACTGTAATAAAATTATTATCTATTCTATATCTATATATTATTATATTCCTAAGTTGCACAGCACATGCTTGGCAAATCTCTTGTAGAAGTGGTCTGATATGGTAAAACTTCTACTGAATAAAGTTTATCTTCGTAACAAAGGAATTTCTGAACAAACTCAATCAGTTTGATAGTTTTCCCAAGTTTGGCGAACTCGACTATACCATAAAAATAAGTTTTTATGGGATTGGGGTAGATTATTCGATGGTGACATTTTGTATTGCCGCTGACCCTCGTAATTTATGTTCAAGAAAGAGTTTTGGTGATAAGGATTTAAAAGGTAATGTTAGGCTCTGGTATGGATATGTGATGCGTAGGAGCGAGAAAAATGTTGAGTACGAATGTAAATGGCCATAAGAGTAGAGGAAGACCAAAGAAATGCTGGATGGACTGTGTGAAGGATGCTAGAAAGGAGGTGACTACTGAGATGTCGAGCAATAGAGATGTATCGAAGACGAAGACGTGCTGCGCCGACCCCAAAAAAATTGGGATAAGAATGACGATGATATTATTCTAGACTCGTTTCTATAAAAAAGGATCATTGAAGATCGAAGAAGGAACTAATAATTTAAAGCAATCATTAACTGTCAATTCTGAGTGTACTATTAGGTACACCTCTGCCTAACCCTTCAGGGACTGCAGGCATGATGTTATGTTATGTAATAACACAAGGCACTAGAAATAGAAAACCCATTTCATAAAACTAATACACCCAAAGGTACCTATGTCCGGTTTTGCTTTTATCGCAACTAAAGTTAAATGTGGTATCGTTACGTGAAGTTTGCAACAATAGTTTCCAACCGGAATCGAACTCATGGCATTTCGATCGGAAGTCCACTCTTGTTGTTTGAAACTGTTATAACGATTCATTACAACCTGTTCGCTGTTTATGTTTTTTGTCGTAAACTGAGCTAATGGCAAAAGTGTTCAGGAATTAAGTTTCTAAATGCGTGTTTTGTTTACACGAAATAGTGTTGATGTAGTGACAAAAATTGAAAAAAGTATGCTTACATAGTTGGGTCATGTGGAGGGGATGAGTGAAAGGGAAATAACAAAAGGTATTTATTAACAAGGCAGATGTGAGTGGTGACGTTACCCCGCGCGGCTGAGCCTAAAGTATTAAACCAGCCCCTAAATAATCTCACTTAGATCCAGCCTGTCCCCTTGCTTTCCTCCCCCAGCGACGCCCTAAGCCGAGGCTCCTACCCAACAGGGGTGCCCTTAGCGTGTAGTCGCTTAGTTTGTAAGTTTTTTTGCCCTGGCTGGAGGCCTTACACTCAAGGCACCCACAAGATAGTCCGGTTAAGAAGACGACAACCTCTCTAGGTTGACCTGCAGATGCCATTAAAAAAAAATTGAATGGCGATGCCGGGAGGGGTCGACCTAGAAGGTCATACACTGATGTTTTTGATGAGGTTCTTCAGAGAGGTCAGGTGCGTAGTAGTCGTAACCACCGTACCTGTATGACCAGATGTATGAACGTGGACGAGGCAAGAGGCTTAAGAAAGGATCGTAACAGGTGACCTTCTGTGGTTTCAGCCAACCCCCATGGGAAAAAGGCGTGAGTTTATGTAAGTAGGTATGTAGGCTTGCGTTTGTATGCAACTCGCCTGATGTGAAACCATGATGCGGCCTACGGTGGAGCACCCTTGCCTAGAAGAAACTGATTCACTGTAACTGGGAAGCGATCCAGATTATTCATAACTAGTTTTGCTCCAAGTTTCGTTCACGTTGACACAGGTTGCATTTTAATTTATTTATTTAAGATCTCCATCCAACAAAGGATGTACACAAACACACAAAATAAATAATCAACGACAAAACCATGACGTAGGTGTTATCCTTCACTTACAGGAGACCACAGCATGCATAAAAGAATGTATAAATAAGCTAACAAAGTTGCAGTAGCATTTAAAATAATAGAAACAAAATAAAAAATAAAAATTGGTAATAAAATTGGAAAAATAAAATAAAAAAAACAATTAACAATACATAATATAACAAATACATACATTTTAACCAGGGAAGAGCGAGGCGAGTGATGTGTATCAAAATAACCGATAAGGTTGCTGTCTGATTTGAGCTAGATGTGATTCGTTAATTCCTAAACATACGGAAACGCTACCTTTTGTAAATAATTATAGGTAGTTCAAACTGGCCAGTGATTACACTGCAATAATAATATAAGTAAATAATAAAAGACAGGAGTGAAAAATAGGTCAATAAAATTAATATAATGGACTTTTCTTGTGAAAACAATATGGATTCTCACACAGCTAATTGCAATCGAGCAAGTGCAAGGCAAATGGATTCAATTTTGCAATATGTTGATTAGAGTTTATAAATTAAAATTAATATCCTACGAAAAGTAATTAATTAAAAACTTTGCCAACATTTCACACCCAATTCATTTGCAAAAATTAATTTACTTTAATGGAGTTTTACTCCTGAGAATAAAAGTAGTGACATTAATAAAAATAACCACATTACTATAACTAAATACATATCTTTCAATATTTCCATATAAACTATTTTGTGTCTAGGACGTGTTTTATATTTACTTGCTTTGCAAAACTTTAAGTACATCATCCGCTTAGTTTTTCCCTATTATGTTGGGGCTCGCTTCCAGTCTGACCGGATGCAGCTGAATACCAGTATTTAACATGAAGCGACTGCTTATCTGACCTTAGTACCAGGGAATATCCCTTGTCAAGCCTGGTTGTCAGATTTTTGGGTTATTGACTACCTGTATTGACTGCCAAAGGTCGGGACAGCCGGGACCACGGCTTAACGTGTTTTCCGAGGTACGGAGGAAACTCGGTACCCATCCCCGGACCAACCTAGGCAAGCGCGGCTTAACCAGACGGTCGACCCGTGTGGCTGTTATTATTAAGCTACGAGCTCCTAACCCATAAACGAACAACTAAAAAAAAACGGGTTACACTCCGGGTGTACTACAGAAGTGAAAACTTGAAACAACGTCATCTAGCTTACATATCAGGAATTTCAATAGCTTTCTGCAAGAACGAAAGATGTCGCTGCCGTAGAAAAAAGCGTGAAACAACGCCATCTAGCTTAAACTACACGCACAATCATGCAATCGCCCTGCGCCGCCGATTCGATCTGACAATCTAAAGTGAGTTTAACAGTTTTTACCCATCCCAAAAACTGCACAACGCCGCTAAAGAAGTTTTCACTTCAGAAAATATCATCGACTTATAGAGACTCCTTATCAAGTCACATTCCCTGACACCCAAGAATTGTCAATTCCTCTATCTATTAAAACCTTGTTTAAATTAACAAGTGCCGATATTAAATTCCCGATAGACTTGAGAGCAGGTTATGGTCATTAAAGCCATGAGCCCAAATGAGGTCAGGGATAATATCGGATTTCCATTCCACAGGAATCTGGTATAATATTTTGGTTGTGTAAAAATTATAAAAAAATGTCACCGATGTCGAAGTTTTGAATTATTATTATGAGTTTGTATAAATTGCGAAAATCAAAACAGTAAACAATGAAAATCTCTTGATCAGGTTAAAAAGGTTAAAAAACAAATATACTTTTCCATTATTATTTCCTTATTATAGCATGATTTTTAGGGTTCCGCACACGAAGGGAAACCAACAGGACCCCATTACTAACAGTCCGACCGTGCATCCGTCCGCCTGTCAGCAGGCTGTATCTCATGATTCGTAATGGGTAGACAATTGAAAATTTTCACAGAATGTGTATTTCTGTTGCCGCTATAACAACAAATAATAAAAATAAAAGAAAAATTAAAGTGGGCTCCCCTACTACGATGGCACGGAACCCTTTATGCGCGAGTCCGAGTTGCACTTGGCCGGTTTTCTGGATTTTCGAAGCTAATAACAATACATAGAACAATGGCCACGTCTATGAGATAAAACTTTGAAATCATTCATTCACTACCAGACAATGTTCGACGCGTAACATAATACACAGGTCCTGTATACGCGGGAGATATGATTTTTTAACGAGAGTTTGTACGGGTAGCGATAAAAATCGTTTACAATTGCGATTTTTTGGTAAAAGTTCACATTCAATTGTTTTGTTAGCATAAAACGATTCTAAAGTGTGTGTGATGGAAGTTTGTACCGAAGTTCGTAATTTTTGCTGCTGATGGGAAATTCCATCAAGCTCCTTGGCTTGGCTTATCTTGACCTTTTCTTGGCTAAAAAAGGTCTATCATCAAAGTACGTAGGTATAAACCCAATGTGGGTAGCAAATCCTACAAATAAAATAAACTTTTATAGAAAAACTTTTCATCAAAGTTCTTTCAATTTTCAGGGCGATTGTTATATACAAAGACTTCGCGAGAAATAAGCTTGCGTGGGTCTTCAAAGTTGGTTTACAGAGTACGAAGTGCGAAAATTTGTTGACAAGAAAATGTTTTTGTACTTTGATAAAAAGGATACTCTTTAAGTGTATTTTCACGAGGTTTTTCGAGTAAAGAAATTCAAAAGTGTTTGATGTTGAGATTTGCCTAGGTAGAGATTAGGGTCATGTTTATTTGAAGAGTTTGAAGTCACAACCGATTTTAAGCTCTGGTTGTAAAAACATATTTTACAACACAAAACTTGAGGTACGTTTGAGGTTCAAATGCTACGAAGACATTCACCAAATCTCCATCTTTTAAGAAAATTTACTAGGCAGAGGTGTACCTGTGTTTAAGTCCCATGTAATAGGGGGCAAACCTATTGTCATCAACGGGGGACAAATCCAGACTCCGTAGCTGCTACTGAGAGATTTCTGATGGAAAGACCCAACAAAACAGTTTGTCCGACCCGGGAATCGAACCCAGGACATCATGCTTACCAGTCGTGCTTGCGACCACTCGACCAACGAAAAATATTCATCTCAAAATGACTTTATTGCAATATCACTCCGAATTTTGTCTGCCCTGTCTCATCATTATGTAGCAAAAAAATACCTCCCCTTTTTATTCTATCTACAATTTCCACATCAAAAATGTAAATAATGGCATTCGCTTTGATTCACGAGTCGAGCCTTTCAGTCCCAGTTGGGCGCCAATTCACAAAATTATAGTTACCATGTCCAACATTGTTTAAATCCCAGAATACATCTATTAGCATATTTATATTATTATCAGAAATCTACGCTACTATCCGTTTACAAGGACTTTTGACATTGGGGACTGGGGCCCCGAGGGAAATCAAGAACATGTCAAGTCCTGAATACAGCGGACAATTTAAACATCGCAAAATAAGTGTTTTTTTCTTTAGATCTTCGATTTGCGAAAGTATTTTGATTAGGTTGTTGACTGTTCACAAGTACTTTGGGAGATTGTGTTGAGAACTCATTTGTGTCACTGTTTGTTTTTACTTACAATCCTTCGTATCGATACACTTTGTTTATTCCATTAAAAAAAAGCTATGTAAGGACATTTTTAATTTACTAATATTAATTTTAAACAATGAATATTGGTTGAAGGAAGGTGGCGTGCCGATCTGATCATGTTTCCGGGGCTAACATGGCCAGAGATCGCACCGAATAGAGAGGTATGGAAGGAGAAAGGGGAGCCCTTTGCCCAGCAATGGGACACCATGTAGGTTAGCAAAAAAAAGGAGGATTCAGCATTAAATACACTGAAAAACAAATGTCTGACGGTTTTTACCGAAATACATTCATGTGTTTATGTTAGAATAGAAGGTTACAACAACCTGATACGATTATCCGTGGCAGGCCGTCCTTCGAGACAATGACTTCTTTAAACCCAACCTTAAGACCGTGACCTTAAACTTTATAGTCCAACAAGACAGTAAAGCGTTTGATTCCTATTGTACATTTTTAGCACGCTTTTGTTAGGTTAACTTGTAGCTAACTAAGTATGTAAACAAATCTTAGAAGTTAAATTTGACCTACTTTCGGATTTCCGATTGAGCTGACATTTTACACACAGTTCGGATGACAATGCATGGTTTACTAAGTGACTTCATTCTTAATTCAATATGGCAGACACCTAAAGATGGTGGACTACAATTTTTTTATGCATTCCCATGATATGACTATAAAATAAAAGGGTTTGCGGAAGAAATGCAATGACGTCACTCTAAAGCGTGTTTTGTTTATTTTTAAGGTTCCGTACCTCAAAAGCTTAAAAAAAGGAACCCATATAAGATCACTTTCTTGTCCGTCTGTCTGTCTGTCCGTGTGTCACCACCCAAGAACGGGTGTGCAAGTTGATACCACATGTTGAAGTCTATAGTCCCTATTAGGTGTATGATAATCAAGGTCCTGAGTCAACACGATAAAAAGATATTTGTGAATTTAGATTTTTACGAAAACTTGTAAGTACCAAAATTTACCTTAATTTTCAACTTTTTTTTATTTTTCGGAATTTTCCCTTTACTTGTGCTATAAGACCTTGCTTTTAACCAAAATTGACAATTACAGGTCAACCGGAAGTACCCTATATGTTGTGCGTCGAAAACCTATATGGTAGTTCCCGTTGACCTAGAATCACGTTTGGCAAAAAGCAATGTAAAGGAAAAAATCTGAAAACCGCAAATATGTAGTTTAATAACAAAATAGGTACCTGCAAGTTTATACGGAACCCTCGGTGCGCTAACTCCAACTCGCACTTGGCCGGTTTTTTAAACTATAATATTATATTCAATAAGCGTGGAAATATTGTGGTCAGAGCTCCGCACTGCGGAGTATGAAATTATTTATACGCGGAAACTTTAAGTAGTTAATGTGAAATAAATGAATGAATTGAGTGTTTTGCTAGTAATAACGAAAATATACAGTACTTTACATAACATAACATCACGCTTGTAATCACCGAATGGTGTAGCGGCACTATAAAAAGTACTACATACATTATTAACTACATTAGGTTAAGCAATCGAAATCTGAAGTAGATCTTCAGTTTTATTGTAACTCAATGTCAGGAGCCACTTCGTGACCTTGGTTTTGCATTCATTTAGACACATGGGAGCAATGGAGCAGAGTTTATTTATTTTATTATATAAATGGTTTGATAGAATACCAAAATGACGCTGAGCAAGGGCCGTTCTACATCCGTGAGTTGAGCATACTTCGAAGTTTCTACGCTTTTTGGTAGCATTCGGATCGTATACCACAAAGGGTTGCTTGCGCAGAATAGTAGGGACAAAGAGCTGGCTCACAGTGAGAACCTGACATTCCGTGTAGAGAGCCGTGGTGGGATACCTAAAAGGCTTAGAGGTCATAACCTTGAGAATAGCTCTCTGTGCTCGTTCCAAAGGCAGGATGTTTGTCTTGGGAGTCCCACCCCACACTGTGATGCAGTAGTTTATTATGCTTTGACACAGGGCATAATAAACGGTTTTAAGCGTAAGGCGGTCCGCAGAGTGCCTTAGCTTTTTAAAAATAAACATACACTTGCGGACTCGTGATATGAGATTACTAAGGTGAGGTTTCCAGCTCAGAGAACAATCTACATAGACTCCGAGATACTTGACAGACTCGCACCTTTTGAGTTCAGGACAGTCACATTGTGAGGAAGAAAGACCGACTGCGCAAGTATGAGCTCTGAGCACCATTAAATCCGGAGGAGGGCTTTGGAGGGAGTTAGTGGCTAGTAAGGAGAAAGGTAGGTATACCGTTTTATTTAAGTTTAAGGTTAGGATATTATTTGACAGCCATTTAATCACTGAGTTTAGAGCAAGTTCCGCGTATTTTACTGTTTCAGGCCAGTCACTACCATGAATTAATAGAGCCGTATCATCTGCGTAAGTAAAGATGGAACAATTCATTAGAGCCATTTTGCATAAGTTGTTAATATAGATAAGAAACAGGGTAGGACCCAAAATTGAGCCCTGAGGAACGCCAAAACTCAATGAAATGGTGTCACTAATAACATCATTTATTTTGACGCATTGCGTTCTATCACACAGGTAATCCTGGAATAGTTTTAAGGTATGTCATAAATAAAGAACTAACTAACATCACAATTCTTAATCACGCTATTAAAGCTATCCGCGAATTACAACCTTAATAGGAAAACCCGACAGCAACAAATCGCGAGGCTCGTTCCATCGTTGACCTCATCTCTGTCCTTAGGACTAGATTGAAGTCAAGAGACGGCCCATTAAAATTCACTCAAAGGGAACCAATGAAAAATGTCTAAAAAATTCTAACACAGTACTACGCCCGCAATGAAAGAAAGAAAGAAAAAGTATTTATTGATTTCACAACAGGACTTGAACGCATTGGCAACAAATTAAAAGTTAACAAAGTAAACATGAGATACACTTAAAATTAGGACATAATTATATATATATTAAATTAGTCCCGTGCGAAACCAAAAGGCCACTATCTCAGCATGGTACTGTAACATTTGAGACAAATGTCACAGCGCTGGTAATGCCCGAAGGGTTAGGCAGAAGGCCGTGTAGACGGCGCGTTCGTGTTCCACGCGCGCCTCAAAGAGATGTCAGCAAACAGGGAGGGGCCCGCAAGGGCCGATGCCTGCCAGGGCTGCGAGCTGTTCGAAAGAGATACCGCGGCCCTGGAACACAAAGGGCAAGGAAGGTACATGGATGGGTTTTAGTCAGTACAAGTCTGACACTCCCTTCCGCTCTGCCCAGAGCGGGAGAAGTCATTTGATGATTTCACATCCGTAAAAAAAAGGGGTTACGCAGAAGTGTACTTAATAGTACACCCAAATTTCGCCAGTTATGTGTCAATCCCATGTAATAAGGGGCGAGTCTATTGCCATCAACCGGGCACAAATCTAGCCTTCTTGGCTTTTACTGAGAAATTCGCAATTACAATTTTCCCGACCCAGGAATCGAACCCAAGACCTCAGGCTCAGCAGTCGCGCTTGTCACCAGTCGACCGATGACCGGAAATTCTAATCACTGTAAAAACTAACGTAAACATAAAATACTATAAAAACAATATACCTTCTCGTATCTCGTATCGGCTTCTCGGTATCACAACGACAGATTTTGATAAATCGATAATAAATAAAGCCGAAAGCGTTGATTCAAACCGGATGCTACAACAACCCTTTCGCACGTTCCCGAAATATCTTTCCAACGATTTTCTTCAAAGACGTCGTTTGCTCATCTTCAGAGAAATTGTTGCGGAATGAGACATTCGTTCAAGAGAACATATTTTTATATGAATTGAGTGTACTCGTCGCTTGAATTTATTTTATGAAATCAGACCGAGGGACTATTAAAATTTGTTGTTTTTTAGTAGCTCAAACTCAATCTCAAACCTTTTTTTTCAATTCGGTTCCCTCCATCTGGCAGAATCTTGATGCTCCGAATTTTATTTGGCATAACACGGTTGGCATAATCTTCTTTAAACGAATATTTTTAAGGCATAAAAATTATTTAGAGTAATTATATTTTGGCCGAATGTTTATATGTCCGAATTTACAATGGCATACTATGAAGATGGCAGTATTTCATTTTAAAATAATTTTATTAGGCATATTGTCATTTTTATAAATAAGCATATTTAACCTTAAATTAAAATATTGTGTTTATAAATTAATATGTTGTGCTACAAAAGTTAGTGACAGAAACGAATCGCTGCAAAACCGACTCCACGTAGTCTTGTCTGCCCTACCCCGAGGGTGTAATTTAAACCCGGGTGAGGCGGCGGTGGTGAGCATTAAAACCATCTGCGACGATAACTCGCGTGGGACCGCTGGAGCCTCTCAGCGCCGGAGCAGTGACAGAAACCATACTTGCTTGCATGCTGCATGCTTGCTTGCATGCTGCATGATTGCTTGCATGCTGCATGCTTACTTGCATGCTGCATGCTTGCGTGTATTCTGCATGCTTGGTGCATACATGGTGTATGCTTGTTGCCATGATTGCATGCTTCTTACAAGGAAATAAAAACCGCATATGTTCACTAAAAACTGTTTTAATGAATGATAATAAAAATGCATGCAGGAAGATAAAGCAGCAGAAGAATAAATGAAAATCAAATTAAATTTAAATCACATAAAATTAAAATCAAAATTAAAATATGATAGTTCTGCCTATCGATCATCATCATCATCTGCCTAGCCTTTTCCCAACTATGTTGGGGTCGGCTTCCAGTCTAACCGGATGCAGCTGAATACCAGTATTTTACATGGAGCGACTGCCTATCTGACCTCCACAACCCAGTTAGTACTGGGTAATACGATACCCCTTGGTTAGATTGGATGTCAGACTTTTTTTTTTTTGGGCCACTGACTACCTAACGACTGTCAAAGATCTTCAAATGACAGCCGGGACCAACGGCTTAACGTGCTTTCCGAGGCACGGAGGAAACTCGGTATGTGATAGGTGGTCACCCAAACCAAACCAAACCAAAACCAAACTAGGCAAGCACGGCTTAACCTAAAGATCGACCCGAGCGGCTGTTATTATTTAGCCACGAGCTCCTCGAGTTCTGCCTATCGATATTGTATGCTAAAAGACGATACTGACTGTAAACTTTCTGAGAAATGATAGTTCTGCCTTTTAATGATTATCGATATGAAATTTATGCCAAAAGATGATTCTGAATGTGAACTTTCTGCGATTTGATGATCCTACTTTTTAATTCTTATGCATATGAAATTTATGCCTAAAGAGGATTCTGACTTACAAAATTATGAGTTTTTACTGTATGATAAATGAATGTTTGCCAAACGATTTTCTGCGAAATGAAGTTTATGCTATCCGTTACTATGCAAAATAAAAATATGACAAAAAAAGTTCTGCAATAAAGGGTAGACCCATTTCAATTAGACCATTACATGCACTTTTGAATGTCAGAAAAACAAAGAAGGCTAAGCTACAGTCACAGACACAAGGCATAATAACTTGTGAAAGTACTGTAGTTACGCTTCTGTAATTAGCTGTAACGTAAGTGCGCACTTATTTTGAATGGGAACAATATTTTCTGTCACCTAAGTTTAGATTTGTCACTAATCTGCAATACCCTAATTACAATATCTATTGCCAAGCAATATAAAGGGTGTAAACAGACTCTCCCCGTCATTGCGATCATTTTTTTGTTCTAGACCATACCTACTTTTTCACATGTTTTTTTAAATACATGTTTTTATTGTAAGATTTTTACTTTAAACACTTCCAGGACCCGTTTACTATTCAATCCATCCATAAGCACAATGTTTTGAGTGCGTTACCTTGAGTCCTACTGTAAAACGTGATTTTTCAGCCCAAAAAATAAAGTCGTTTCTCAGCACTAATTTTTGTGTAAAGATACTTAGTTTGATGTACATAATGCTTAGTTGACGGCTTCGTGAAGAGTCTGTTTACACTTTGTATTAGTTATCACGTTAATCAAAGGGCCTATTTTATGCATTTTCATAATGGCCTAATAAATAATATTTGTTTCTAAAATAGTAGATCTATCACCTAAATTGTATCTCTAAATAATATCAAGTCTAAAAATATGATTTTAGTTTTTTTTTTCTTTTGGTACATTAAACGCTGATAATTTTTCTGTTTGATATGATTTGGTTGTTTTATTTCTACCCCCGCATAGGGGATGCCTACCGCAGTGCTTGGGTATTCAGCCATTAACCTAAAAATTATCCTAAAGTCTTGCTAGCTGGCATGAGGAGCGTTGGCCGAAGGCCGGCGGAGTGACGTCGACATTTGTGATTGAAAGTGGGTGTGTAATGTAAAATGCGAGCGTAGCGAGCGCGCGTCGTGGAGTCATCACAGCTGACAGAATTACATTGTTTGGTGCATTTTTACATTGTTTGGTGATTCAACTTGGGGGACACTTCTATTATTTTGAAACAATAGACGATTATTTGATGATTGATATTATTTACAAGTAATTCTTTATTAATATTTAGGTAAGCCTTGTGATATTATTTAATGATTCAATTTACGTGACAGATCTACAATTTTTTTTGGAATAAATATTATTTATTAGGTCATTGAAAATGCATTTATTAGGTAATTGATAAAATCATACCCATTTTGAATTGTTTGTTTTCTTTCTTTTCATCTATATTCATTATTCTTTATCATTGCACAGCCACTTGCACCTTCCAGGATATAAATAAAGCCAATGACAGAGCTGTGTAGGTGGCAATATACTGGGCGGGCATTATTTGAATTTATTATATTATTGTTTCAGTCTATCGACACGCAAAGAAAAAGAATCTTACATAGCCTTTTTCCAACTGTTTTGAGGTCAGCTTCCAGTTTATCGATGCAGCTAAACATGAGTAGGCATATGATATGATGCGACTGCATCCTCAACTTAATTGTAGTCCTAGAAAGATCTTTCGCCGCTTGAATGACGGTTGACGCAGTGAAATGCTGCTGTGCTGCGTGTCGCAGGTTTGATTAAAATATTTGTACAGCTAATAGGTAGTAGTTCCAGGTCTGGCTGTTTGTGTATGTGTGTTTAAATGTTTGTAAACGCACCCGAGAAATTTCTAGTGTGGGGCAACATGAAAAAAAGTGACATTGACAGGTATGTTTTGGAAAAATGACATGGCACCGCTAGTTTTAATTTTGGTCATCAAAAATCCTTATAAAACATTATTTCGCTACTATTGTTGATAATATCTATAACATTCCATAACGTATAGTATACCGAGGTTACAGCCAAAGACATTCATTATATTTTCTCATTGCCTTTTTTGCACATAATATTACCTAGTTACGATGGCAAAACCTTATTCATACTTTTTAATGAGGACAGGCTTAGTTGGCATAAATAACTTTTTCCTCAAACAATAGGCTGGAAATATAATGAAAAGCTTTTTCTTTTTTATTGTATAGTTCGCATTTAATGACGCATAATGTGTATGGTTGAGTATTTTTTTTATAAACAACAATACTTCTAGTTAGTTGGCATACGATTTTGAGCCGTATGTCGTCGAGTGTAACTCCATATTTTAATACCAATGAATTGCTAAGGATGTCAGCAGTGGCACGTGCTGCCATGCATACTTACACAGCGAGGCTTTGGTCTCCCCTTGATATTTTTTCTCTAGAGATGTGCCTTGACAGGTGTTATACAGAGGGGGCTCCGGGCAGGTCTTTTAAGAAGAAACTCCTTCCACATGTCATTAAGGCAAGGCGTCAAGGCTTTAAGTCCGCCTTTGTGCAGTTTTACTTGTGTATAAAGTTTTAATGAATAAAAAAATAACATAACGCCTGTAATCTCACCCAATAATGCTCCCCCTTTTACCAGTTATTTTGAAGTCGTAATGCATGTAATAGGGGGCGAGCCTATTGCCATCAACCGGGCTCTAATCCAGACTCCGTGACTGCTACTGAGAAATTCCTGACGGAAAAACCCAACATCACTTTGCCCGACCTGGGAATCGAACCCAAGACCTCATGCTCAGCAGTCGCACTTGCGACCACTGGACCAACGAGGCAGGTGGTTTGGTGGACGAGCAACTTAAGAAGAGCAGTTTGTATTGCAGCTGATTTTGGTATTATGTCTTTAAGATTTTTAAGAAAAACAAAGTTACTCAACTTACATTTTAATTCAAAACTTTGATCAAAAATATTGTCTACGGCATTTTCGATTTCCTTTCCAAACCAAAACCGTCCTTTCTTTGACACAAACACACTTATTAAAATCAATATTGAACTTTCCTCCCACATTATAGCTCCTTCTTATTTAACTTTCAACGATTCTAATAAAGTATAGGTTAGTTGGTGCAATACTGCAAATATTATCGGGACCGTTTGATTCCCTCGGTAGATCCACGTGTCGAAGAAATACACAAGCCCTTGTAACCCACGTGCTAGTAAAAATGCACTGCAGTGTATTTTTGAAGTTATACTTCTTTTGGCTCGTTTAGATGAGAGTGAATTCATGACCTGCGCGCGCACGATGTCCCAAAAAAAGGACATGATGAAGTTGGCTGCAGAATAGAATTAATAATATATATTTCTTTAAATGACTAACTTAACTTATAAGTAAGGAAACTGAATATACAGTACTTACTGTATACCTATACTGTTTTGATTGATTTTAACATTTTTCTTCGATAATTACTGCAGTTTTGTTTTTTTTTGTATGTCAAACATGCATTATGATGAGTTTACTTTTTAACTTTAGTACCTTAATATTTTTGTTTGATTAATCATTTCGACATGTTGCTTTAATTAACTATTTAAACAAACATAGATTTAACAAAACATTTATATAACATCACGCCTTGTAATTCCCGATAGGTTAGGCAAAGGTGTACTTACACATTTCGTCAGTTATGTTTATGTCGCATGTTATACGGGGCGAGCCTATTGCTATCAACCGGGCGCAAATCTAGACTTCGTGACTGCTTCTGAGAAATTCCTGACGGAAAAACCCAATGACTCTTTACCCAACGCGGGAATCGAACCCAAGACCTCATGCTCAGCAGTCGCGCTTGCGATCACTAGACCAACGAGGCAGTCGGAGAGCAAAGATCTAAAATATCGAAATAAAATTCTTCGTATTAGAATTCTAGAAAACGCACTTTACGTTACACAAAATACAAGCATTACTTGAAAAGGTGGGTTAATCTTTATTAACTAAATATTAAATACATTTATAAATTAAAATAACCTAGATTAACTAACGCACCTAAAGACCTATAGTAGTTCGATTCGATCAAGAGCTTTAATTAATTAATGAATGCACCCTAGACGCCATCAACAGATAGTGAATAAATGAAGTCAAAACAATCACACTAGGATATGCTATCCAGCTCCCCAATTAACTTTAAAAGGTGAGTGTATGTTTGTATTAGTAAGTTTTACATACATAAACATAACATCACGCCTGTAATCCCCGTAGGGTTAGGCAGAGGTGTACCTAATAGTACACCCACATTTCGCCAGTAGTAAGTTTTAATGATGGGAATTGTATATTTAGCTGTCATTCAATATTGGCCTATCATCTGTTGATGCAAATGGAGGAACAGAATAGAGAAAACTGAAAAAAAATATGGTTGACTGATTCGGTTACGTACCTACTTAGATTTCGGGATACTTTAAAGCCTATGTTTTAAGTAAGGATCGATGCGAGGGAGATGCGGCCGATGACGCACGATACCCGAGGATGCTATGCAGCGTTCAGAACGTTACTTTTGTAACATTTTATATTACTTTTTCCCTTTTCGCTGACGAATAAGTCTTCAAAGGTAAGTTGAACTAACAGGTACTTTAGTCTATGTGAAGAATTACTTTTCTACGAATAGATTGTATTTGGAACCGTGGGTGTTCAATCTGACTTGAGATTTCAATCTTGAGTTCGATGAATACGACAGATAAAGTAAATTAGCGAATTATTATTTATCAACCAAGTTCCAACTGCTTGAAAGCGAGATAATTCCAACCTGTGCGAATAATAATTTATCCTGAGATGATGAGAGACCTGGTATTCTTAATTATAGATATTTGCTCCGACTTCGGAGGTGTATCTCACTATTTTCGAGATAGTTTCCGACTACTCTATTATGTATCTGTAGTTTAAAAAGGGTCCAAGCAAGTGACATTAGGCTCCTAGTAAGTTTTCTATGCCATAAAATAAGTATTACCAGCTAACTTTAAAGTGGACACCATTCCAAATTTAAAATCAACGTCTTCCAATTCGTATTTCAATGAATCAGGTTAGGAATACCAGCGATTTTTCATAAATCTTAACTGTCATCAAGGCCAAAACGACCAGCAAAAATCTAAATTCTAATCTCTTTCAAAGCCCATGAGAAAATTGTGAATTTTGAGCTTATAAAAGTTAACATCGAGAATGTCTCAGCTATGATCCAACTCTGTGTATCTGTCCAACGCATCGTTTCGCGTCAACAGATTCCTCGGAGATAAAATGATGCGCTCTGACGCTTACATTTAACGCTCGAACATTTTGTAGCAAAATGTCGACGATTTTTGAGAGGAATTCAAGTTTTTTAGGTGATTTTTACGAAATTCCTAGCCTCTCCTCGCAGCTGAGAAAAGCAGAAAGTCCCACGGTTACATACTACTGGGATAAAAAATATCCTAAACTCCTAACCCAGACCATGTTCTATCCATATGTCAAATGTGCTAAGGCGTAAAAAGGTAAATGATAGACCTTTGCGCATTTATACGTACTATTAGTATAGATCAGATGTACAATTATAAAAACATTTTTTTATTTATATCACAGGTTCAGGAGTGCGAAGAGCTCGGGGTAAAATAGTAACAGTATCTCGGATCGATCTTTTGGCTAAGCAGCGCCTGCCAAAGTTGGTCCGTGGAAGAGTGATCACACATAACGTTCCAAAATGTATCCTTGACTCGGAAAGCACGTTAAGTTGTTGGTCCCGGCCGCCATTTGTAGATTTTGCAGTCGTTACAAGTGATTAGTGCTTCGAAAGGCTGACAACCAGCCTTTTTTTTACGGATGGGAAATCATCAAATGACTTCTCCCGCTCTGGGCAGAGCGGAAGGGAGTGTCAGACTTGTACTGACTAAAACCCATCCATGTTCCTTCCTTGCCCTTTGTATTCCAGGGCCGCGGTATCTCTTTCGAACAGCCCGCAGCCCCTGACAACCAGCCTTACTGTACAGTACTAACTGGGTTGTGGAGGTCAGATAGGCAGTCACTGCATGTAAAATTCTGATATTCAGCCGCGTCCGGTTAGACTAGTATACATTGTTAATCGCAACATAGTTAGTACTGGTTAGTTACGTAGTTAGTAGCGGCATAGTTGGAGAAAGGCTAGGAAGATGAAGAGCACAAGTTAAAAAGTAACAGATATAGACATATACAGTACCGCATATCGCAAATTCACACGAACATAAACTTTCGCCTTTTTCTCAATGTAAGCAGAACTTCAGGACGCTACCTATCCATACTGAAAACCATACCATGTACGGTCGAACAAGCTATTTGGTATACACGCGGAAATATTTCCAATCTAACGCCGAAGCGTATACTGTATTTTTAAAATTACAAACAACAACAATTACTTAAAATTGTAAACAATATACATAACCTGAACTAGCAAAATGTGGGTGTACTATTAGGTACACCTCTGGTAACCTTTCGGGGATTACAGGCATGATGTTACCTTATGTTATGTTGTTGTTTCATCTGTAGTGGTATACGATTAAGGCATTTGGTATCGCGTTCTTGTGCTGAATCTGATTTCCTAGATTATACACCAGAACCCAAATGTTCCTTAAAGTTCTAAAAAAGTAACATTTTCGAGTCCATTAAGTTCTGTCTGCATCTTGAACAGTTATAACGTTAATCAACTAAAGCCTAATTTTACCAATGAAACTGATCGCGATCAAACAGAACTAAACGGCATTCAAGAGATGTCAGTGCCACTATTCCAACAGAGGCCGTTTTTGAAGGCGGTTTACATACGCTATTCATTAGTAAAATCCGCCCTAAAAGTAAGGAAAAATAGCTGATTTAACACACAAAGCACCTGCACTGACGTTGACAAGGCTTTAACTTGAAACATATAACAAAACCAAGTACAACCTTGTACAAAACACCTCATGTATTTAAGAAAGGTACAAAGGGCTTCAAAACGCCCGAAGTTATACAAAAGCTTATTTATATACGTTGCCTCACACAAACATTAAATACGAGGAGATAAAATAAAAATGACTGTGAAGTAGAACGGTGTACATACAGGGTGTAAACAGACTCTTCACGAATCCGTTAACCAAGCGTTATCTACATAAAATTAAGCAACTTTACGCAAAAATTATTGCTGGGAAACGACTTTTTTTTTGGGTGAAAAATCACGTTTTACGGTAGGACTCAATTTAACGCATTCAAAACATTGTGTTGATGGATGGATTGAATAGTACGGGGATCGCGAAGGTGTCTTAAGTAAAAAAAAAAACATTAAAAACATCTATTAAAAAAAACTTGTGAAAAAGTTGGAACTTTGACCCCCAATATCTCCGTAACTAGAAGGTTCCGAGGTATGGTCTAGAACAAAAAAGGGATCACAATGACGGGGAGAACAAGTGCCTTTCGGCTTCGTTAAGAGTCTTTTTGGCTATAATTCTGGCTATAATCCTTACGTACTCTTTCTGATTCGTCTACGTTCATAGGTTTAGGCACTTGCGAGTACCTGACCTTTCTAAAGAATATTTACTGATGTGGTCAGTGTATGTATGTCCTTCTTTGGTGTGCATCCCGGTATTTGGTGAGGCTTTGATGATCGTTTATATTTTCTGTGTATTTTCTATTGTTTCTGTCCAACTCCTGGAGCAAGCCTCCCCCAAGTTCTTCCTGAAATTTTTATCCCGCGCCACCAGAAACCAGCTGAGGTACGCGTACAGTTCGTCTCGCTACCTCCTCTTAGGTCGACCCCGGCGACGCGTTTCAATAATGCCCAGAAAAATAAATCTAGGATCATATTTCATTACTTCTTCTTCTTTTTCTTAGCGTGTCGATGGTAAATTTTTACTAAATATGTTTGGTCCAAAATTCAGCTACACGAACTCCGCTCGTTGATGTCGTCAAGAGATCGTCAAGTGCACAAGTGTCAAATACAAATAAATTTCATTACTAAAGTAAGGTTTTATCCATCAACCTATTGGTTTAATGGATGGACCCATGGAACCAACCCAATGGACCCATTAAAGCATACTGTTCCAATGAGACTTTATTCACCCTCTAGTAATAAGCTTTATAAAAAGTAAGTTGGCCATTTCTTTGTGCCAAAACAAGACGGATGTACGAGCTCTTACATTTTAACCCATTCACTGCCCAGTACTTCGCGAAAACTTCGTGAATTTCGTTCGCGTGCCCACAACCCGAATCCGAGTCGTCGTTATAATGAACTATAGATGACTTGCATTCATGCCCAGAACCCGACTAGCGAGTCCATAGCTACGGATACGGATAGTGCGAACAAACAAATTATTGTTCGACTCATATGCTGGGTTCTGGGCACTGAATGGGTATGTTCTTTTGGCGTGTCATCAAAAGATGTTAGGAAGTTTTTGGCATGCAGTCTTTTTATTATTTAAAGATTCTTTATTTGCCTGAAATAAACAAATTCGACACAATGTGGATGGGTATAACAGTAGAGGAAGACCAAAGAAACGATGGATAGACTGTGTGAAGGAGTTATGAGGTGACTGCTGAGATGACGAGTACTAGAGAAGTATAGAAGAAGACATGCTGCGCCGACCCCATCGGGTCTCTATCAGAATTCCCAATGTTAAGTTGCCAGAGCTAACGGTACAATGGGTGAAAATGTCTTTCGGCTATCTAGGTACCTTGCTTTCATGTCATACAGCGTAAATTTTCTTTCAGCGAAAAGGTCATTCTGACAGAGGGGTAGATGACATATTATTCAGACTATTTTCTTTTCCAGACGTTTTCAATTCTAGCTCATTCTGAGTTTTTGTCATCCAACTAATTTGATTTCCAGCTAATAAGGTATTCTAATCATACGGACTATTCGCAATTCCAGACGTTTTGCTACTAGCTCATTCTGATTTTAAGTCGTCCAGCTGAGTTGACACTCACTGACTGGGTACTCTGCTTTTATGTCATTTAGCTGAATTGTCTTTCGGCGATCTAGATAACTTGCGTTCATGTCATCCAATGTGAATTGTCTTACAGCAAAAAGGTATTTCCGATAGTCTCCAAATAAGTTGGGATAAGGGCAGGCACGAGAATTAAACATAACAGTCAATGCGGAACATTATGATCAAATTCGCGGTAGAAATCACAAATGTCACAACAATTCGTCAACCTCCCCTCTCCCTATGGACATAAGACCAACTACAGTACTTTCACAGTTGTTATGCCTTGTGACTGGGACTGTAGCTTCATTTCATTGTTATCTTGTCGACAATTCAAAAGTGCCTGTAACTGGCCTACTTGAAATAAATGCTTTGATTTTGATTGTTGATTTTTAAGCCTTCTCCAAGATGCACCGCAACACCCTCCTCTGCATTCTGCATTCAGCCTTTCCCAACCACAACTGTGCTTTTCAAATTCTCCGCCGCTGTGCCTCTCATCTGTTATCCTTATCATCAACATCACTATCTTCACGCTCTATATCCTTAACGAGCCGATTAGAATGCTACGCTGCCACGGTTCAATACACAATCACCCATTGTAACAATATAAAATGTTTTTTTGCACCTTAAAAGTCGTCAAATAGCAGTTTTCGTGTCTAAATAGGTGATACAATGTAATCACCATTGAATCTATTTTAGGTGATTTGATGGATGCGTTCACTATTGTCAGATAGTTCGGTGAGCCTGCCTCACCGAACCATCTGTATTGGGTATGTCCTTTGCAATTGTATTTGGGAGGTCGTCGCTTAGCTATACAGGTTGTAAACAGACTCTTCACGAAGCCGTCAACCAAGCATTAAGTACATAAAACTATGTAACTTGATGCAAAAATTAGTGCTGGGAAACGACTTTTTTTTTCGGCAGAAAAATCACGTTTTACAGTAGGACTCAATGTAACGCACTCAAAACATTGTGCTGGTGGATGGATTGAATAGGGATTGAAGGGTCCTGGAGGTTGGCCCTTTACGGGGCCCCGGTGTGGGCGCGTTCCTTGAGGCGGCGAGCCGCCCACTACCTGAACGCGCCCCAGAAGGTGGTAGCCGTAAGGCTAGTCCGGGGGTACCGCACGATCTCCGGCGAGGCGGCGAGCCTCCTTGCTGGATTACCGCCATGGGATCTGGAGGCGATAGTCCTCGCGCACCTACACGAGTGGCGCGTAGAGGCACTACGCCGGGGGGAAACTCCGCTGCCGCGGCAAATTGTCGCGCTGCGGACAGACTTCCGGCGCGATCTCATGGCGACATGGAGAGAGCGATCCGAGATATCGCAACCCCGTGCAGGGCACGCCACAATAGTGGCGATAAGTCCCATCTTTAAGGAGTGGCTGGAGAGGCGCCACGGCACCCTGACCTTCCGCCTGACGCAGGTCCTCACCGGACACGGTTGTTTCGGGAGGTTCCTGCACCGAATCGGGCGGGAGGAAACACCCGGGTGTTACCACTGTGAGGGTCGCCCAGAGGACACGGTGGAGGTCTGCCCCGCTTGGGCGGAGCACCGCCGTGTCCTCGTAGCGGCGATCGGCGGCGGCGACCTATCGCGTCCGGCCCTGGCCCAGTCCATGGTCCGGAGCGAGAGGGAATGGGACGCCGTCACCTCCTTCTGCGAAGCAGACATGCTAGCGAAGGAGGTGGCGGAGCGTGAGAGGGAGAGAACCTCTCGTCCCAGCCACCGCGGGAGACGCCTCGGGCGTCGGGGGTCACGTGGTGGCTTCCGGCCACCGTAGGCGCGGACCTGTGGATGATGAGTAATGGGCTAGCTCGCCGTCCGTCCGTCTTTTGACGACAGGCCGTGCTGACGGCGCGTTCATGTTCCACGCGCGCCTCAAAGAGATGTCAGCAAATAGCCCGCAAGGGCCGATGCCTGCCAGGGCTGCGGGCTGTTCGAAAGAGATACCGCCCTGGAACACATAGGGCAAGGAAGGAACATGGATGGGTTTTAGTCACTACAAGTCTGACACTCCCTTCCGCTCTGCCCAGAGCGGGAGAAGTCATTTGATGATTTCCCATCCGTAAAAAAAAAAAGGGTCCTGGAGGTGTTTAAAGTAAAAATCTTACATTACAAACATGTATTTGAAAAAGTTGTAACTTTGACCCTTCTACTTCATCCCTTCTACTTTTTGATAGGTGTGGTCTAGAACAAAAAAATGATCGCAATAACGGGGAGAACAAGTGCCTTTCGGCTTCGTTAACATTTTGTTTACACCCTTTAGATACCTATATTGGAAGATTTTGGCATTGTGTTGACTCATACCAACCTGATATTAATTAGGTAGTGTAGGTCAAACTAAGTACAATAACATACGTAACATCACGCCTGTAATCTCCGAAGGGTTAGGCAGAGGCGTACCCATTAGTACAACCTAATTTCGCCATCAATCGGGTCCATATCCAAACTCCATGGCTGAAAGTGAGCAATTTCTTATGGAAAAACCCAATAACAATTTGCCCGACCTGGGAATCGAACCAGGACCACATGCTCAGCAGTTGTGCTTGCGACCACTACACCAACGAGGCAGTCTTCCAAGAAATTTATATCCTTCTAATTCTGCTTTCGTGATAAGACAACCAAAGGCTGATTATTCAATCTTTAGATAACATTTAGTGTCGTTTTGACAGTCCGTCCATACAAAAACTGTCGAAATCACAAACTTATTCGTCGGATAAAAGTTAACTGGTGATTGAAAAGCCTAACTCAAATCACAAAGTTTCAACACAATAACAAATACTCTCATTTGCATCAACTTCCATCTCACAACGACAATAACAAAAGAGCATCAACCAAATGTAATTTTACTAAAAGCCAACCCCAACACAATCAGAAGCGACCACACTTAACTCAAACTAGATTCACACAGTATAATTGCCTTCACAGAGAGATTTGAAATAACAACTGACATGACACTTGGGACAAAGACACGCCTTTCGTATGAAGAGTGAACTAAAACTTTGTTTATGGTAACTCGGATTATATTTGTATACCTTGTTACAGAAAAAAAAGGAATGTGAAATCTACAGTAATTATTAATACAGAAACATAAACACTAAGTTTTTTTGTAATTTTCCTGAAGATTGTGTTTTTGTTTATCATGAAGTTTTTTTTTTATATATTTTATATTTATAGTTTGAGGCTCTCAGCAACTGCAGCAGCAGCGCCAGCACAGTCCGCCGTGCTTTCAACGGCTTATTCCCAGAAGCTCCAAATTGATTGTTCTCCAAACAATTTCTCTCCATACATTGATTTCCAACAGCTCCATAATTTTATTAGTTAAATAATAAAATACCATATTTTTTTTTAATTTGGAGCCGGGATTAAAATTATGGAGCGCCTGGGAATAAGCCCTTTCAACATGAGCTGGCGAAAGGTTGTCGACGTAGTTTGCGTCCCACACCAAAGGCCTACCTACGTGCTAAGGCATCAGACTCATGTCATCTGGTTTGTTAAAATAATTTGGATTTATCTTTTTTGCTATGACATTACCTTAAAATAGCTAAATTCACTGCCAAGCCTGCAATTGAATATTATGCATTTGATGCTGAAAATTTATATATACAGGGTGTTCAGTAAATAGCATGACATACTGCCAGCAGGGGGTGATAGCTTGGGTCAATACCTACCAAAACAACACAATATATGTTCAGCAAAATCTTACGGATTTACAGTCTCACAAAATTTTCCGAGAGCACAAAAGTCCAGGTGGTTGCCAAGTCGTCGTAGTGATCACAATAAAATATCAAAATCGTAAGGTAAACAGAGTCCAAGGTACAAAACAGTCGTCAGTACGAAACAATAATTTGTGAATACAGAGATACTTTGCGCACGGCTCACTGTTTTTGTAGGTGTAATTTGTCTACAACACATTATTATTACACATTATTATTTAATATTGATCTAAATTTTATTATACTGATAATTTTAGTAGGTATATGAAATGAAAAAAATAATATTTTCAGCGAACATCTTTTCATTATAGAAAAAGTAAATTGAAAGAAAAAAAATACAGTCTTGAAAATCACGTTTGGAAGATTTCGTAGTAAAAAAAGTAATTTAATTTTCTTGAGTGCATATTTTTTTAAACTAAATAACAAAATATTTTCGCTTTGGACAAGGCAAAAAGTTTTAAAAGTTGTTTACACTTGTACTTCATTATTTTAAATATAAATTAAATTGAAATGTGTTCTGTATAAAATAACACGGAATTTTCGCTTATATTCACTACATTATGTAATTGACGGCACGGTTGGCTCAGTGGCTGAGCGATTGACTGCTGCGCTGCATGTCGCGGGTTCGATCCTCGCACGGAACAAATATTTGTATGGCCTACAGATAGTTGTTCAGGGTCTGGCTGTTTGTGTATGTGAGTTTAAATGTTTGTGAACGCACCCACGATACAGGAGAAAATCCTAGTGTGCGGCAACGTCTTTAAAAAAAAAACTTAAATAAAAAAAATAACTGAAATGACATTTTACTGCTTACAGAGAGTAAAATATTAAATATTATTATTTATTTTCTTATTATGAACCTGTTGTGTCCCACTGCAGGGCAATGGCCTCCCTTCCTTTTTTCCAGTTTTCCCTGTCTAGAGCTAATATTATTATAGTTAATATTTTAATTATTGTCTCATTGTATTATTCTTATTTTTGCAGCTTGAACTAATAAATGAAGTACGGTCGAACAAGCTATTGGGTATACACGCGAAAATATTCAAAACCCAATGCCAAAGCGTAAATTTTTCAAATTTTAATTGCAAACAATATTGTCAGTGTACTACCGTACCTCTGTAATTGGGATTCATTTAATTATTATCTATTCAAACCTTAACAAATTAAATAAGGGTGGGTACCTACGATATTTTCAATTTAAAAAATAACCGAGAAACGAGCAACATTGTGTTTTAAACACTGAGCAACTTTGAAATGGGATTTTCTCCGACTGTATTTATTGCAATTTCATGGAACCCCACATAATTATGAAATAGGTAACAAGGAATCAAAATTGAAATTGTTATTCAACGAGAAAATCACTTCCATATTTATACATTTGTTTCTATATATCCAGTGGTCAAAATACTTCAAACTGAACTGCCTCTTTGGTGTAGTGGTCGCAAACGCTTACAACCGAGCATGAAGTCTCGGGTTCGATTTCCAAGTCAGAAAAAGTGTTATTCGGGTTTTTAATCAGGAATTACTCAGTAATAACCACTTAGTCTAGATTTGTCCCCGGTTGACGGTAGTAGGCTCGTCCCTATTACATGGGACTATAACATAATTGGCGAAATGTGGGTGTACTATTAGGTACACCTCTACTGAACCCTTCGGGGTTAAACTTACCTAAATACTTTCCTATCTATTCAATATCCTGCAACAAAAATCTATAATTTCTAACAAACCGGTACACAACAAATTAGCGTTAAATAGCCCGACTAATGGCCCCCTTCAATTACATTTTGTTAGTAAATTAAGGTCTAGCTGTCCCGGCCAATATTTAGTGCCCTTGAGTGTACTATTAGGTACACCTCTGCCAAACCCTTCGGGGTTCACAGGCGTGATATTCTACTATGAAAATACTTCCCTATCTATTCAATACCCTGTGACAAAAATTTATAATTTCTAACAAACCGGTACACAACAAATTAGCGTTAAATAGCCCGACTAATGGCCCCTTCAATTACATTTTGTTAGTAAATTAAGGTCTAGCTGTCCCGGCCGATATTTAGTACCCTTGTTTGCTCTCAGCTATAATAAGTGCTGTGGCTTTAGTATCGGATATTTATAGGAAATAGAGATAGAATTTTAGGCTGTTTCCAGATGATACTAATCTGAGGTACTACTTTGAATCGCATACTAATTAACCTCGCTTAGTCGTGGGATTTGAAATAATTACTTTGGAATATACTAGTCGAAAACTGTGTTGAGTTGTATTGGTCTATGTAGGAAATATTCTCTAGGCATCAGCGATTGCATAGTTTAAGCTCATGTTAGGGTCGGTTTCAGTCTAACCGGATACAGCTGAATATCAGTATTCTACATGGAGCGACTGCTTATCTGACTAAATAACCACGGGGTAATACAATACGGGGTAATCCTCAAAGTGCAACTGTTTTTAAGCACAACCAATTAAGCGCAACTAAATTATTCCTCGAAGCGCAACCATTTGAACAATTTGAATTTGTGAGCGCCACTAATGGTTGCGCTTCGAGGAATAATTTAGTTGCGCTCAGTTGGTTGCGAAAAAATAATTGCGCTTTGAGGACCACCCTTACCATAACCTTTGGTAAGGGTGGTCCTCAAATAAATAATTACGCCTGACTGGGCCATGGGTGGCCGGGTAATTGGTCATCCTAACACCTAAACCTAAAGATCGACCCGAGTGACTGTTGTTATTTAGCTTCGAGCTCCACTCATATTTTACATACATACTTAATTCCCTTGCTTTACAGTCGGGCAAAAAAAATACAAAAATTAACTTTGTTCATAGTTTTATTTTTATTTTTTCTCTTTATTTATTATTAGGGACATACAGGTGTACATGACAGTCCCATCGGACCTTATTAATAGAAAGTTTTATAATATAAAACGTAACAATACAAACTTAATTAAACTATAAGCAGCTACGGAGTTAGGTGACGACAAAATATGATGGAACATGCAAACATCGTACATATTCATAGTTCATTCATAGTATAAATAGTTCATAGCATAGTTTATCTGGGGCGTGCCATCCATAGAGGCAATTAGGCCTAGCCTACCCTACCAACAACACCAAATGCATTTATTATAACTATGAAATAAAACAATACAAATTATAAAAAAAAAAAAACGCCTGTAAAATACTTATAGCAACTTGTCGCGTTGTGACGTAACGCGCGACGCTCCAAGCGTGCCTATAGGCAAGAAGGCGGACGGCCTAAATTTCATTCCTAAGTTTACGCACACTGGTGCATATTTTCGTGTGTATAAACGACACACATGTCTAGATTATGGGTGTAACTCCTGCAACAGGAGCTGTGTTGTTATTGGCTAGCTAGATTGTGAATGAATCAGGGTTCCCAATTTGTGGAGATTTCCCCAAGTTACGGGGAATTCGAGAAACGTACTTCACACAAACACGATAGTTTCCTTAATTACTGATAGAGATAATAAAAAAACAGGGTGGTATTGTCGAATTTATACGTTCCAAAAATTGATAAATTGTACGGAATAGCAAAAGCCCTTTAAAATATAGAAACAACAATCATGAATTTTATTTTCCGCTTTATTTTTGGGGAGTTAAGAAAATAAATATTGGCAACCCTGTGCCGTGTCTGTCAGTTTTATTGACAAATAAGAAATTAAATTTTTCCCAATAAACTGATACTGTGTACTACAAGCAAGTCAAGGAAATATTGTTTGATGAATAAATTGTGCCCTCACTCATATCATAAATTAAAATTAAAACTTAAAATAAGGGAATATAGTTATATCTCTTTCTAATATTTACCTACTTTTTTGTATTTTTTTTTTTTTGTATGGATGTTCTTTTCTTATTTATAATTTATATTATACTATTATTATGTTCAACAAAGCACGTTCTCAATATTGGTCTTTACGATACTGTGCTTTTTCCCATTGTTTAGTCGGTCATGTTATCACTTAAATATTTTGACTAAGATTTGTAAACAATGTGTCAACAATTTTTGCCAACATTACTTTGCAGTGTATTAACTTCTTTCTTGTTTCTTTTAGCCACTTTCTAGTTAACCTAGCTTTGTCAATTCCGTGAAACTCTGTTATTGGCTTAAGAGATAATTATCATCATCTCACTGTCAATGATTAGTGTATGCAGACTTTAAGATGCTAGTTACTTTGTCGCAACTGCATTGTGCTGTTCATTGACAGTGGGGTGAAATTTCACTTAAAATGTCTTTTAATAATAAGCTGTTGAGTTTCCAATAAATAAATAAATAAATAAATAAATACAGTACTCACGTTATTTTTGTCAGCTATCCGTTCTTTCTGTACTGTGGTACTCATGCATGCCTGGTACGATCCGTGCTATATTATCTCTGTTTCTCTCTAATACGCGATGTTTTATATCCTTTTTCTCTTTTCCACGTGAACCATAATGAATTTCTCCATGCTAAAAATGCGACAATCGTTCTCGACACGCTCATTCAGATTAAAAAACAAAATGTCAAAGTCAGTCTGTGGTCTTAGTCCGACGCGCGAATGTTTACTTTGATTTATAATTCGGTTTTTCGGTTGTGGTTGAGTGGTAAGTATATTTCTATTTCTGTGTGGCTTTCAGTGCACGCGTACCGGTACTAGAATTCTGTCGGAATGCTGTCGCAAATATCGTATTTGATTTAATTGTGAGACCAATTCTGTGTAAAAAGTAATAACTATCGCATTGCATATTTACTCGGTAATAGTTTTCAAGCAAAACATACACAAAAACAACTAAATAAAAGTTAAGATAATAATTTTTGTTCAACTTAGTCGGCAAAAAACACTTGTACTTCATTATTTTAAATATAAATTAAATTGAAATGTGTTCTGTATAAAATAACACGGAATTTTCGCTTATATTCACTACATTATGTAATTGACGGCACGGTTGGCTCAGTGGCTGAGCGATTGACTGCTGCGCTGCATGTCGCGGGTTCGATCCTCGCACGGAACAAATATTTGTATGGCCTACAGATAGTTGTTCAGGGTCTGGCTGTTTGTGTATGTGAGTTTAAATGTTTGTGAACGCACCCACGATACAGGAGAAAATCCTAGTGTGCGGCAACGTCTTTAAAAAAAAAACTTAAATAAAAAAAATAACTGAAATGACATTTTACTGCTTACAGAGAGTAAAATATTAAATATTATTATTTATTTTCTTATTATGAACCTGTTGTGTCCCACTGCAGGGCAATGGCCTCCCTTCCTTTTTTCCAGTTTTCCCTGTCTAGAGCTAATATTATTATAGTTAATATTTTAATTATTGTCTCATTGTATTATTCTTATTTTTGCAGCTTGAACTAATAAATGAAGTACGGTCGAACAAGCTATTGGGTATACACGCGAAAATATTCAAAACCCAATGCCAAAGCGTAAATTTTTCAAATTTTAATTGCAAACAATATTGTCAGTGTACTACCGTACCTCTGTAATTGGGATTCATTTAATTATTATCTATTCAAACCTTAACAAATTAAATAAGGGTGGGTACCTACGATATTTTCAATTTAAAAAATAACCGAGAAACGAGCAACATTGTGTTTTAAACACTGAGCAACTTTGAAATGGGATTTTCTCCGACTGTATTTATTGCAATTTCATGGAACCCCACATAATTATGAAATAGGTAACAAGGAATCAAAATTGAAATTGTTATTCAACGAGAAAATCACTTCCATATTTATACATTTGTTTCTATATATCCAGTGGTCAAAATACTTCAAACTGAACTGCCTCTTTGGTGTAGTGGTCGCAAACGCTTACAACCGAGCATGAAGTCTCGGGTTCGATTTCCAAGTCAGAAAAAGTGTTATTCGGGTTTTTAATCAGGAATTACTCAGTAATAACCACTTAGTCTAGATTTGTCCCCGGTTGACGGTAGTAGGCTCGTCCCTATTACATGGGACTATAACATAATTGGCGAAATGTGGGTGTACTATTAGGTACACCTCTACTGAACCCTTCGGGGTTAAACTTACCTAAATACTTTCCTATCTATTCAATATCCTGCAACAAAAATCTATAATTTCTAACAAACCGGTACACAACAAATTAGCGTTAAATAGCCCGACTAATGGCCCCCTTCAATTACATTTTGTTAGTAAATTAAGGTCTAGCTGTCCCGGCCAATATTTAGTGCCCTTGAGTGTACTATTAGGTACACCTCTGCCAAACCCTTCGGGGTTCACAGGCGTGATATTCTACTATGAAAATACTTCCCTATCTATTCAATACCCTGTGACAAAAATTTATAATTTCTAACAAACCGGTACACAACAAATTAGCGTTAAATAGCCCGACTAATGGCCCCTTCAATTACATTTTGTTAGTAAATTAAGGTCTAGCTGTCCCGGCCGATATTTAGTACCCTTGTTTGCTCTCAGCTATAATAAGTGCTGTGGCTTTAGTATCGGATATTTATAGGAAATAGAGATAGAATTTTAGGCTGTTTCCAGATGATACTAATCTGAGGTACTACTTTGAATCGCATACTAATTAACCTCGCTTAGTCGTGGGATTTGAAATAATTACTTTGGAATATACTAGTCGAAAACTGTGTTGAGTTGTATTGGTCTATGTAGGAAATATTCTCTAGGCATCAGCGATTGCATAGTTTAAGCTCATGTTAGGGTCGGTTTCAGTCTAACCGGATACAGCTGAATATCAGTATTCTACATGGAGCGACTGCTTATCTGACTAAATAACCACGGGGTAATACAATACGGGGTAATCCTCAAAGTGCAACTGTTTTTAAGCACAACCAATTAAGCGCAACTAAATTATTCCTCGAAGCGCAACCATTTGAACAATTTGAATTTGTGAGCGCCACTAATGGTTGCGCTTCGAGGAATAATTTAGTTGCGCTCAGTTGGTTGCGAAAAAATAATTGCGCTTTGAGGACCACCCTTACCATAACCTTTGGTAAGGGTGGTCCTCAAATAAATAATTACGCCTGACTGGGCCATGGGTGGCCGGGTAATTGGTCATCCTAACACCTAAACCTAAAGATCGACCCGAGTGACTGTTGTTATTTAGCTTCGAGCTCCACTCATATTTTACATACATACTTAATTCCCTTGCTTTACAGTCGGGCAAAAAAAATACAAAAATTAACTTTGTTCATAGTTTTATTTTTATTTTTTCTCTTTATTTATTATTAGGGACATACAGGTGTACATGACAGTCCCATCGGACCTTATTAATAGAAAGTTTTATAATATAAAACGTAACAATACAAACTTAATTAAACTATAAGCAGCTACGGAGTTAGGTGACGACAAAATATGATGGAACATGCAAACATCGTACATATTCATAGTTCATTCATAGTATAAATAGTTCATAGCATAGTTTATCTGGGGCGTGCCATCCATAGAGGCAATTAGGCCTAGCCTACCCTACCAACAACACCAAATGCATTTATTATAACTATGAAATAAAACAATACAAATTATAAAAAAAAAAAAACGCCTGTAAAATACTTATAGCAACTTGTCGCGTTGTGACGTAACGCGCGACGCTCCAAGCGTGCCTATAGGCAAGAAGGCGGACGGCCTAAATTTCATTCCTAAGTTTACGCACACTGGTGCATATTTTCGTGTGTATAAACGACACACATGTCTAGATTATGGGTGTAACTCCTGCAACAGGAGCTGTGTTGTTATTGGCTAGCTAGATTGTGAATGAATCAGGGTTCCCAATTTGTGGAGATTTCCCCAAGTTACGGGGAATTCGAGAAACGTACTTCACACAAACACGATAGTTTCCTTAATTACTGATAGAGATAATAAAAAAACAGGGTGGTATTGTCGAATTTATACGTTCCAAAAATTGATAAATTGTACGGAATAGCAAAAGCCCTTTAAAATATAGAAACAACAATCATGAATTTTATTTTCCGCTTTATTTTTGGGGAGTTAAGAAAATAAATATTGGCAACCCTGTGCCGTGTCTGTCAGTTTTATTGACAAATAAGAAATTAAATTTTTCCCAATAAACTGATACTGTGTACTACAAGCAAGTCAAGGAAATATTGTTTGATGAATAAATTGTGCCCTCACTCATATCATAAATTAAAATTAAAACTTAAAATAAGGGAATATAGTTATATCTCTTTCTAATATTTACCTACTTTTTTGTATTTTTTTTTTTTTGTATGGATGTTCTTTTCTTATTTATAATTTATATTATACTATTATTATGTTCAACAAAGCACGTTCTCAATATTGGTCTTTACGATACTGTGCTTTTTCCCATTGTTTAGTCGGTCATGTTATCACTTAAATATTTTGACTAAGATTTGTAAACAATGTGTCAACAATTTTTGCCAACATTACTTTGCAGTGTATTAACTTCTTTCTTGTTTCTTTTAGCCACTTTCTAGTTAACCTAGCTTTGTCAATTCCGTGAAACTCTGTTATTGGCTTAAGAGATAATTATCATCATCTCACTGTCAATGATTAGTGTATGCAGACTTTAAGATGCTAGTTACTTTGTCGCAACTGCATTGTGCTGTTCATTGACAGTGGGGTGAAATTTCACTTAAAATGTCTTTTAATAATAAGCTGTTGAGTTTCCAATAAATAAATAAATAAATAAATAAATAAATACAGTACTCACGTTATTTTTGTCAGCTATCCGTTCTTTCTGTACTGTGGTACTCATGCATGCCTGGTACGATCCGTGCTATATTATCTCTGTTTCTCTCTAATACGCGATGTTTTATATCCTTTTTCTCTTTTCCACGTGAACCATAATGAATTTCTCCATGCTAAAAATGCGACAATCGTTCTCGACACGCTCATTCAGATTAAAAAACAAAATGTCAAAGTCAGTCTGTGGTCTTAGTCCGACGCGCGAATGTTTACTTTGATTTATAATTCGGTTTTTCGGTTGTGGTTGAGTGGTAAGTATATTTCTATTTCTGTGTGGCTTTCAGTGCACGCGTACCGGTACTAGAATTCTGTCGGAATGCTGTCGCAAATATCGTATTTGATTTAATTGTGAGACCAATTCTGTGTAAAAAGTAATAACTATCGCATTGCATATTTACTCGGTAATAGTTTTCAAGCAAAACATACACAAAAACAACTAAATAAAAGTTAAGATAATAATTTTTGTTCAACTTAGTCGGCAAAAAACGAAATGTAAACAAACAAAATGGCTGGTCCTATCTCCCGATTTGCGATAATTGTATTTTTCTTCGATGGCTATTGAATAACATGTGTGATACCTCATTGGAAAGTGCATTTTTTGTAGAAAATAGTTAATTAAAACATCTTTAAACATCACAGAACAAAAAAAAAAAATCGTGCGTTGTACGTAAGTGGGAATTCCTTCAATCAATCCCATATATTCTGTATTGGATAAACCTACAACAAACATATTACACTACGAGAAAGAGTCATTCATTAGCTTAAAAAAAAACATCACTTGAGATGACTTACGTTACCAACGAGTCAACAAAAAAACATTTTGTGAGCGCGGCCGTAAGGCGTGCGGCGGCGCGCCCATTGTGATTCGAACTGGTAGCCATTGGAAGATTTTTATGATTCGGCGCGCGTGCGCCTTAATGGTTAGAGAAGGCTTTATGTGACAAACAATTTATTGGTTTGGATTTTTATATCTTACTAAGTTATAACCCTCGCAATGTCTGATGTGTGTAAATAGATATTAATAATTATCTGTTGATTGCCCCAAATTGAACCGATTTGTTGTGTTATTTGTTTATTTACTTCAAAATGGTGTGCTGTTGTGAAGTTTGCGCTGATAATGTGTGTTTGTTAGAAGTTAAAAGCAATAAGTTAACGCAATTATCATATGAATGATAAGGTAATTTAAGCAAGTTGTGTCTAAAGGTGTGTACCCAAATTATGAGAATTAACCTAAAAATATGTATACCCATTTTTTTTTTGGGTACCAGTATGCATGGCCTAACCTACTTGGAGAACCACTGCACGCCACTGTAGTTTATAGTATAGTTCATTTCATAGTTTTTCAATTTCGTAATAAGAAACTACTACTTTATTACATTATTTCGTTACAAAAACAAAGGACACTTTTATCTGAGTTCAGAAAGTGGTTTTGGGTAAAAACCACTTTCTGAACTCAGATAAAAGATAAAACCTCATTTGGATCTACAACCTTTGCGCCGTTAACCAAAGTGCCAGTTTGTAGACAGTTGATGAAGGTAAAATATTTAGGTTCGATTTTGAGATGTCAGCATGACCAGGTGGTTAAATTTTTGGGTTATAAATTGAGTTTATATTACGGAGGTGGGCTTAACCCTTTTAGCATAGTTTGGGACAGTACTGAAATAGAGCGAAATATGTTTAGTAAAGATAGTTAGGGTATTCTGAGTGTTTCTTGTGGGTCATTTAAAACCAACCACCGCAATGGTGGTGATTTCTGAGCTCTTTATTTTGGTAGATAGGTATCCGTACATCCTCGTTTTTACCCGACTGTGGCGAAGCCCAAAAGGAGGGTTATGTGTTTGACTTGTATGTAAGTAAGTGTGTTTGTATGTATGTCCATTTCTTTGTTCTCTTGGGACTCCTAAACGGATGAACGGATTTGGATACTAATCTTGGAAGTAGGCGGGACGCATTCCATTTTCATAATTTTATATTCAAATGGGTCTCGCCTGTATCCAACTGAACAGTTTGGTCAGACTGTTTCCAATGAAAAATGACTCTGAAATATTTTTCCAATTTTACAAAATTTATATATCTGACATAACACCATGAAACCTTTCATATAGTGACAGATTTTTTAATTTTTTTTTTCAAGCGCGATACCTATCTTACGCGAGTAATGTTTGCATGAACCCGATACCTTTTATTTTTTTTGCATATAGACGTGCTGAATTTCTGGCACATAGAGATTCGAAAATAGTCATGCGAGATTCGACAAGTCTTGAGTAAACAGTGGGCGAGAAATAGTAGAAACTACTTTGTACTTGACATTCGGTCACACCAGGCGATTTCTCACAAGAAATAACACTGGGTAGTGGGATAATTAAATAAAATAATTTAAAAAAATGGCCTCCTTCTCTTAAAGATAGGACGCCATATGTCGTAGCAGTGGTGTGTGTGGCATTATGGTCTATTTTTGCCGGCGAATTTTCGAACTGAGATTCGAAATTCGAAACTCGATTTCTTTTTACACATGTCTATGCTTCTAATTAATTTTGAAAGTGGAACGATTGTATCATACTAGTATACCTCAAATATTGTTTACACAAGACAATTTTTTATTCGCTTTCGATAAACACTTCGAGGCGAGGAACTCTCCCCGCGTAAATAGTCCACGAATGTTATGTTTACCTCGGGCGTCAATAAATATTATCAGAATCTTGTTTGTTCATTTAATATACTGTTTTAAAAGAGTATGGTAATGGCATAATTAATTTTGGAGTGAATTTGCTGGAACGTACGGCTTTATTGAATGATGTAGCCTGAGGCTTCGTGTAGTGGAACAAAGTTTAATTTGTTTTTGCTTTGCTTTGATCTAATTGATAATGGATGTAAAGGAAGCCGTAGCTGTTTTTTATTGATACAATGACATACATACATAACAACACTCCTATAATTCCAAAATGGCAGAGGTTGGGCAGAGGTGTACTAATCTTGTGTTATGTTAAAGTTGCATGTAATAGCGAACGAACCTATTGCCATCAACCTGGCACCAAACTAGACTCCGCGGCTACTATTAAGAAATTCTGCATGGAAAAACCCAACAATACTGTACCCGATCTGGAAATCGAACCCAACACCTCATACTCAGTAGTCGCGCTTGCAAGCGCTGGACTAACGTTTCACCAGCTACTATTAAGTTCCCGTTAATTTACCTGGCAGATAATTTCATACAAATTCTATTCCATTTTTTAATTTATTCGGTAAGTAGTGGCTATTCTCGGATGTCGTGAAATAGGCCATAAGTGATATTTAAAACTAACGAATGAAAAACTTCTGCTTAGTTTAAGTTGCACTCATTGACTGTAATGCTTAAGTTCGCATAAGCTGTTTTAGTTCACGAGCCAGAACAGCAACCAGCGAAAACCGCGCCCGTGCCGTAATGAATATTGCCAACTCTGCTAATAATCGATTTCTAGTAGTCCATATCCCTATGGACTGCTACATCCATACAGCAACAGAAAGACAGTAGACGGAGGAGAACCTTATTAACCTTATTTAAATAATAAACGGTGTTGATATGTATACAGGGTGTATACGGACTCTTCACGAAGCCGTCAACCAAGCATTATGTACATCAAACTAAGTGACTTTACGCCAAAATTATTACTGGGATGTGATGTTTTTCTGTGGTGTAAAATCAGGCTTTACGGTAGAACTCAATGTAACGCATTCAAAACATTGTGCTGGTGGAGGGATTGAATAGTATGGTCTTGAAGGTGCCTTAAGTAAAAAAAATAGAAGTAACTAGAAGGTCCTTTTGGCTTCGCTATGAGTCTTTTTACATCCTTTATGTACGTACGTTTAGGTTCAAGTACTTTGGTGTTTCTTGTGAAATTTCTGCTCACTCTACACATTTGATGGGTTGGTTACGTACGTAAAATCTTCAATTTACTGTACGGACGGTGGGTTTTAGCCGTGCAATCTCTAAAATACCAAATGCAAAAACAATATCTTTTAAACTCTCTTATTCTCTTATTTCGAGGAGCTCGTCGATAAATAATGTCAGCCACTCGTGTCGATCTTCAGGTTTATCCGCGCTTACCTAGGTTGGTCCGTGGATGGGTGACCACCTATTACACACCACCGAGTTCAATCCATGCCTCGGAAAGCGCGGATCCCGGCTGTCATTTGTAGATCTTTGACAGTCGTTACATGTAGTCAGTGGTCCTAAAGTCTGACAATCAGTCTTTACGAGGGTTACTTAGTACTATCTAAGTTGTGGAGGTAGTCGCTCCATGTAAAATAAACACCAAAATGATGAACACCCTTTAAAGAAAGAACCAGCTTTAAGTGAATATATTTCCAAATCAGCTACCAGGAATAATAATTAAGACTTACTGATTTTCTTATATTTTATTTTTAACTTTTTTAGGAGGATTATTAGTTCTATTTATTTATGTACCCACACCCAGTTGAGAGTTTTATTTCGCTAGACTAAAACTACGCTTGATGCTGCGGTGTCAGTCACCGGTGCCTGACAGAATCATTATCTGTTCAGGCCATGTCAGGCACCGGTGACTGACACCGCAGCATCAAGCGTAGTTTTTTTTTACCGTTTTTTATCCAAATAAAGAAAAGGGAACACTTTTTTATACATAACTATTCATTATAAACCAAGATTCAATACGTAAGAAATGAAATTTGAATAGTACAGAAAATATACCTTGGCAGTTAACGTGTTAATAAATAAACTCAATGTCCATGGGCCTTAAGTAACTGCGCAAGTCCCTTCACACTTATCAAAATGTTTTAGTTCAGAGCTTGTCAGTACCTGGAGAATAAAGTTGAATTTTTCATCGTTATTGCTCAATCTGGAGTCTCTGAGGTATTTTTGTAGGTGAAATATTTATGACGGAATTTCATAAAGGTCGGAAAAATAGGATAATCTTTCTTTCGTTGAGTCTATTTTGATAGATAGCCAGTAATATTTTATTTGATGTCTAAAGTATTAAAATATAATGAGATGTGGAAAAGATACTGATCGGAGCTAAAAAATTCATCGGTTATCATATTTATGACTTTATTATCAGTTCCCGTTTAAAGTCATAGATTTATTTGCCGATAAATATGGTAACAAAAGTTCTTACAATGGAAGTATAATAGTAGCTTAACCTTAACATATTCAATCATATAATGCAAATTTTTATTTTTATTTATTTAATTTTAAACTGAAGGAATTATTTTATATTATAGAAGGGATTCTCTATTAACCATCTGTGTAATCCCTTCTGAAGCGGACTATTGGAAGTTTTTTAATTTGGTTAGGAATCTTGTTATAAAGGGTGTAAACAGACTCTTAACGAAGCCGAAAGGCACTTGTTCTCCCCGTCATTGCGATCATTTTTTTGCTCTAGATCATACCTGGGAATCTTCTAGTTACGGGAATATTGGGGGTCGAAGTTCCAACTTTTTCACGAGTTTTTTTTTAAATACATGTTTTTAATTTAAGAGTTTTACTTTAAATACCTCCAGGAGCCCCTTACTATTCAATCCATCCATCAGCACAATGTTTTGAGTGCGTTATATTGAGTCCTACTGTAAAACGTGATTTTGCAGCTCAAAAAAAAAAGTCTAATTACACTAATTTTTGCGTAAAGTTACTTGGTTTGATGTACTTGCTTGGTTGACGGCTTCGTGAAGAGTCTGTTTACATCTGTATATCTGATTACACATAGGATAGCCGTTTGTTTTTAGATCTTTGGTTCGCGACTGTTTTGACATTTGCAATAATTGGTGTTTTAAGTTTCTTACTACTTAGTTACTTTTGGTGTCATTTAGAATACACCTGTGAAAAACCTGAAAGTTAACCATCTTGGAATAGCGAGGAACTTTCAGAACTTTGTCACAAAACGTCACCCATAATATTCAAGCGGCATAGGCTGTAGTTTAGAGTAGATATCTACCTACTACACCCACATTTTTCTGCAGCTGCGTGCAGGCTGTTATGTGAAATACTATCATTTTCATTAATTTGTTGTTTTTTTTAAATATTTTTAAAAACGAAACCAAATAAAAAAAAACTGGCCAAGTGCGAGTCGGGCTCACGCACGAAGGGTTCCATACCATAAACCGAAAAAAACACGTTTCTTGTATGGGAGCCCCCTTTAATAAAATAATTTATATTTTTATTATTTGTTGTTACAGCGGCAACAGAAATACATCATCTGTAAAAATGTCAACTGTCTATCACGTTCATGAGATATAGCCTGGTGACAGACAGCCAGACAGACCGACAGATAGTGGAGTCTTAGTAATATGGCCCCGTTCTTACCCTTTGGGTACGGAACCCTAAAAAACATTTATTTAAAAATATAATAGTAGCCCCTATGCTGGTATTGCGAACAGGATCCGAGCAATGGTATTTAGCTGTTCTGAATCACCTAACAATAACGTGCCGTGTCCAGAAGTACTGCTTTCTGAATCAAGCCCTTGATCCAGCTGCCGGGCGAGAGCCTCCTCAGATGTTAATCGAGGTTATTGGCTTATAAGCAATTATATTTACTATTATATAACCTACTAATATTTTATTAGCATACATCCCATTCCACTATATTTAGATACTATCAAATGTCTGGCAAATATTGGTATTTATGTGAAATACAAGTCATGTAAATTCCAGTTTATTTTATTCCACCGAAACACATTTAGTTTAGTATCGTATGAAATAAAAATATTTACACTAAAAGTACTGTATGATAGTAACCATATGTTTGTATTGGCATAATATGCCAGCGGAAATAGCGTTTTATATTTATATTCTGTGGTACTGTAAATCATAACTTGCGGTATTTTTAGTCTGTGGAAGAAATTATTTATTTGGTTCGGCGAAATCTGGATATATAAATATTATTACGTAAATTGTAGTGTTGATTTTGAAATAAACTAAATTAAAATTGTGTTATTTACCAATGCTTCTTGACAAGCAACGCTACCATGAACTGCACATTTAAAGTGGTAATACTATTGGTGCTTTATTAAGATACAATACACACACACACACTCACACCTACCAGCATAAAACATGTCAAAAGCAGATCAGACCAACTTATAAGCCGACCAACTTACATTGCTTCAACATTCCTTATTCTTCCATGTATTAGCAAGTTACTGTAAGATTAAAAGTTACTTCTCTAAACCCTGGAGACTCATAAGCCAGTCTCGTTCTATAGGCACGGAAGCCCCAAGAATTATTTCTTCGACTTCAGAGAATTTATTCTGAGCTGAATTTTCTGTGTTAAAATTGTTGAATGTATTCTGTAGAACGCTTCGTTTCGAACATGGGTTGAAAATACAGGACACCTACGCACAAGCGGTTACCACGTAGGATTCAGTATATCATCATGCATCGAAATTGTATCGATAATTTAAAAAAATCAGCAGATCCATACATTCTGACCATGCAGGTTTTACAGTTTGTGGGAAACAACAGTTTTTTTAATACCCATGACAGTTTATTTCTTCAGAATGATGTACTGTACTCGTGGTAACCGCTAACTCTGCAAAGATTACAGTATAATCTGCCTTAACATTCCTAACGCTGTGGTTTCTTTATGTGAGAGTCTAGCTGTTGCCCGCGAATTTCGTCTGCGTGAAACTATTATTAAAAAATCCCCATTATTATAAGCATTTCCCTAAATGACTGGAGTGGTGAGGTTGAAAATAAACCAGTAAATGAGGGACTAGTGAGAAAGGTTAGTGTGGATGAAGTGAGGATTGCAGTAAGTGGAATGAAGAATGGTAAGGCATTAGGACCGGACGGAATACCCGTTGAAGTGTGGAAGTTATTGCGGATGGACGGATGGACGTGGTAAGCTTTATTCTTCAATAAGTTGTTGCTGGAAGAAGCCATACCTGATGAATGGTGCAGCAGTTTGCTGGTGCACATCTTTAAAAATAAAGGTGATGTGCTGGGGTGCAATAACTATAGAGGAATAAAGCTAATGGCGCATACTATGAAAGTTTGGGAGAAAGTTATGGAAAGACGACTGAGAGAAGAGAGTGAAATTTCACGAAACCAATTCGGTTTTAGGCCTAGTCGGGGAACGACGGATGCCATTTTTGCCATTCGCCAGCTGTGCGAGAAATACAGAAGTGCGCACAAAAACTTGCACATGGTGTTCATCGACCTCGAAGAGGCATACGACCGGGTACCTCGTGAGGTTTTGTGGTGAGCCCTGAAAGAGAAAGGTATACCTGGGAAGTATGTGCAGTTGATCCGAGCGATGTACAGTCGATGTAGTACTCAAGTCCAGTCTACAGCGGGCACTACCGGCAGCTTCAATGTGGCTGTCGGCTTGCACCAAGGGTCAGCTCTAAGCCCTTACCTCTTCCTGGTGATAATGGACGCACTTACGTCGGACATCCAAGAAGAGGCCCCCTGGTGCATGCTATTTGCCGACGACATTATGTTGGTTGCCGAGAGTGGCCTAGAGGTCCAGAGCAGATTGGAGGTGTGGTGGCAAAGACGTTGAACGTTGGCCTGAAAGTAAGTAGGACCAAAACAGAATACTTCTTCTGTGATTTCGGCGGTCTCTCTAGTCCAGTACCCATAACTCTTGCCGGAACGCCCATACCGATCTGTTTCGATTTTCGGTACCTCGGGTCACTTTTGTAAGGAGATGGAGAAGTAGACCGGGTCGTAACGCACCGGATCAACTCAGGATGGATGAAATGGTGACAGGTCACTGGAACAACTTGCGACCCACGGATGCCCCTCAAGCTAAAGGGGAAAATATACAAGTCCGTGATTAGACCTGTCGTACTGTATGGGTCAGAATGCTGGGCTGTGAAGAAGATGGATGAAAAAAGATTGCATGTAGCGGAGATGACAATGTTGAGATGGATGCATGGTGTGAAAAGAATGGATAAAGTAAAATTACAGAAAAATTGAAAGGAAGTCGTTTGTCTTGGTATGGACATGTAATGAGGAGGGATGAAATGCATGTGACTAAAAGAGTGATGGACATGAATGTTGATGGATGGAGAGGGAGAGGCAGGCCAAAGAAAAGATGGATGGATGGATGAAAGAGAAAGGAGTAAATGATGCCGTGACGTCTGACAGGTGAGAATGGAAGAAGAAAACGTGTTGCACCGATAGACAAACAAACAGGCAGAAAAAATTGTAAAAAATGTTTTTTTGGTATATGTACCGTGTATACATCAATATTACAAACAGACACTCCAATTTTATTTATCTTCATAGATGTATAAATATTGAGCCGATATCAACCATGCTAGCCCAGCGCTCGTTTAGTAGATTACGGTTTCTTCTCATGATGTTATCTTTCACAGTTTTGAGACCTATGGTGTTGGAATAAATGTATGTTATTATAAAAGTATTATGCCCGCTTGGGTCAGAACCTACGACCACACACAAAAATCATTTGCCTAGTCGTTTTCACGGAACAACTGCCATTCTGACCTCCACAACCCAGTACTGAGTAATAATACGACACCCCTTGGTAAAACTGGTTGTCAGACTTTCGGGGCACTGACTACCTTAAACGACTGTCAAAAATCTACAGCAGACAGCCGGGACCAACAGCTTGACGATTCCGAGGCATGGAAGAAACTCGGTATATAATGGTCGGTCACCCATCCACGGACTAACCTAAGCAAGCACGGCTTAACTTAAAGATCGACCCGAGCGACTGTTAATATTTAGGCACGAGCTCCTTCACGACAACACACAAACACGACATGTAGAATACGTCTAAGATTGAAACAAAAACTCTTCTAAAGATTAAGTTAGACCCTACATCCCCAAAAAGGTCCAATCAATGCCAATAACAGTTTAATAATAACTTGATCCTCGAGAGGGTACCACTTTCATAGTTCATATACAGGGTGAATTTTTGAAGTCCGCGTGGATGGCCAAATCTGAAACTATGAGGGCTACCGAAAAATACTCAAAGGATACTGTCGAGCTCGATTTCGATGGAAACTAAAACTGCATTATTACATCATTCGATAGTGTCGCTGTCATTACTTCTTAGAATTTGATCCTTATTAGCGACACTATCAGATGGTGTAATGATACAGCGTGTTTTTTTTTCCAAAATCCATGGGTTCGATTCCTGGTTATGAATATAGATTTTTCAAAAATGTAATGATGCAGTTTTAGTTTTATCAAAATTGGGCTCACGACCCCTTTAAGTATTTTTCGCTATTCCTCATAGAATTTTTAAAGTGGGCGTGGATGGCTAATTCCGAAAGGATTTGGCCATCCACACCCACTTTAAAAATTCATCCTGTAGATGTAGGTAATCAAGTTAGGCCCCAGACTAAGGCCAATTTCCAAGATGTTATCATATCACGTGGAAGAAACGAGGTGATTGGTAGGTACCTAGTTGTAATGTTAGAGTACGTACTTACATAATTATATCGATATGTCTTTTATTAGGCTTTGAGGGTCATTCAATGTCGGGGCTGCGGCACGGGACTGTTCGAAAGAGATACCGTGGCCCTGGAACATAAAGGGCAAGGAAGAAACATGGACAGATTTTAGTCAGTACAAGTCTGACACTCCCTTCCGTCCGCCCAGAGTGGGGGGGTCATTTATACAGTCGTGATCAGAGGACTACAAGTTTTAACATAAAAAAAAAAATAATAAGAACCTAGACATACTCTTACTTAAAATTTGAATGTCAAAACTAATTGTTTCGGCTCAGTTTTCAAAAAGAAAAAAAGGAAATACGAAACTTCAATATCGTCAAATTTTTTGATAATAATCGGTCTAAGCTGCAGCTGTCTCTATAGTACTGTACGGCCGGGCAACGAGGCAGCACGACGGCAAAAGTTTTTTCAACTACCTATTTTTCTAATTCCGCGCAACCATGTTCCCTCTTAAGAAATGACAGCTTCGGGTGGAGGCCGTAATTTCAATAATGTAGCTCCCAAGACTATTTCGCATTCCCAAAACACAGCTCTAATACAACATATTTTACAGTCTGTTTACGATATTTGTTTTGACTTAACGACTACCAACTCTGCCGTAAACCGTCACACATACCCGCAGAAAATAATTTCAAAAGCCGACCTTTATATTCAATTATGGTACAGTTTGAAACCAATATCGTGTGCGCATTAACCGGAATGCCTCATAAACGTCTAGAGAGTTCCATAAATTTAAGTGCTGTACGCATAGAATTTACGATATTATACCTCGTTTTAGAGTTATTTGAAGTTTCTGTCGGAACGATATGTTTGTTTAGATGTAGATGTGGCATTTAGTGCGTTCGTTTTGGTACAACGTTACTAGGTTACGTAAATATAAGAGCAGAGGACAAACACAAAGCTTTTTTTGCAACTTCTTTACGCACATTTGACTTGGGGAGTAAGCTGGTGAATGCGTTACGAAAACGTTACGACGCGTTCGGGCGAGGCGAACGCTTGACTTAAGGATTAAGCTGGTGAATGCGTTACGAAAAGTTACGTTACGAGGTGAACGGAAAAAGTTAAAGGAGAAGTTTTACTTCAGTCGTGTGGTCTAAAGCACACTCATTTTAAGAAGTAATAGTAAATTATGATTTAGGTGCGGTAAGTTGAAAATTACAGCAGAGGCGATATTGCTAGCCCGAGCCATAGGCGAGGGCTACAAGAGAGCAGAGGCTGTAATTATCAAAGCGCGCGTATGTCATACGACGTTTTATAACATATTTGAGAGGAAATAAATAAAACTCGGACCTTTTTAAACAAAATTTTGATACGTTTGTAAGTATCGGTCGATTTTTCGGGCAAGAGGCTTAGAGTAGACTTTTTCGCTGCCTCTGAGACTTCAGGCGGTGTCGTATTAATAAATTCATCATTACTTGACGACATATTTTTCAAATAAAAACAATACAGCGAAAAGAAAAAGCGCGCGGAATATTTTTTACTTGTTCACAAATTAGCGAGGTGCGCGCATCAGCGCTTTTTTTTAAGGCAAAGGAACAAAATACAGCCAGTATTACTAATACAGTAAATTAATATTTTTGTTACAGATTGTTGTAATTTATTGTCAAAATTAATTAAATGAAAGAATTAAATGTTTATTTAGTATATTTTATCTCCCAAAGTTAATTTTATTTGATAGGGCGAGGCGAACGGAACATAGATGGAGCTAAAGAAGTTTTACTTCAGTCGTGTGGTGATAAAGAAAACACGTTTTTTTTTCTTCTAGAATTTGTCGTTTTCAAAAAAATCTTGTGAGATCAATCAATATACAATCTTTTATTGTCGTGGGACAGTAAAAGATTGTCTATTGACATCTCAGACGAATTTTTTAATGAATGGTGGATACAGGCAATCCCCAAATCGTTCCCGTGAGCCTAGAAAAATCACCGTAGTTTTCACTACTTGATGTATCTTTACAACTGCTTTCAAAAGGCTTCACATATTAAAAGTTTTCCGTAGTTTTTCTACTTCTGTCAATTCAATACATTTTTAATATTCCGTCATCTTTATGGTTGATAGAATGTTAGTTTGTTTGTCTAGATTTTCAGATGCTTTTTTATAATTCTAACACACAGGAGTAGGTAACAGAACGTAAAAAAAGTTAGCAAAGTTTTAAATAAAGGTAGGTATCTTCTTAAAGGAGTCTGCCCACTGCATCGTACCATACCATGACACGAAAAAACACATGACACGGAATTCTATGCCTACTAAATCAACAGCGTTTCATACCGGTTTATAACAGGTTTAGAACGGTCATCATACGCGGTTAGTTAAACCCTATATTCTTTGTATTGAAAAGTGTTACATATGCACACTAGACAGTTCCGAAACCATCGCGTGCAATGGACGGAGAGAATATTTTACCGGTGCCGATACGCTACGTGTTCGTGCATGGTATGCGACGCTCTTATATAGTGGGCTTAGTTTTATACTTTTCAATACAAAGAATATTTTTTTCCCAGATATGTTCATAGCTTGGTAACATGACCATTAGCTACGGTGTAGTGAGCAGAATCCTTAAATCTCATAACTCTCAGACAGTCTCTATCTTAAGCTCAAAGTGTCATGTTACCACCGGAGTACTGTTTATTAATTCCATATTTTTGCTCGCGACTGTACGACGAGATACATACGAGTACGTTTGCTGCTCGTCTCAGGTACTGAGATGAAGTAAGCAGTAATAAATCTTTTAATATTTATGAGTTTTTGTGTTACCCTACCTAATAAAATTCTCACAATACTGCTGAAGGGTAACACTTCAGCAGTATTGTGAGAATTTTATTAGGTACCTAAATGTGTAATTTTGTCGTACATTCTGTTGGTACCGCTTCTGTAATGTTGGTTTGTAGGTTAGCATAATATAATTATGTTCCCTCTGCTGAGACACAGGCCTCCTAACTTAATAGCTGTCCCTCGTCTTCGAATTTGAGAGTTTAATATATTCTAAAACAATTAAATAAATTCTCTTTCGCATGTGGGTTTTAAAAATAACTTTTCGTCTAGTTATTTACAGCGTAGCTATTTCTAACTAATTATAAAAAAAAAATATTTAGAATTCTGTAACTGCAATCCCTAAACTCCATTTAAAAGGTGAGATCATATTTTTTTAAACCTGTAATGGTACTGATCGTTCTTATACTTTTGCCCAGATGTCTTGAATGCCCAAGAGTCCAATACTTAACAAAAATATACCAAAACTCTCAATACTAAAACCAACCATTTGTGAATTTAAGTTCTCAAGTTTGGAACCACTAAAGCCATCCATATCTACGCAACTTTTACCAAAAAGTTTTATAATAAGACTGTTTAAATTCATTACGTGGTTTCTTCATTTTGTTCTTCGGAATCAACTTTTCAATTGGGCAATTTGGATTCGTAATTTTTCTGTTCACAAGGCAAATGACTTTCAAGGATTAGAAATTAAACGTATTTTTTTCAGGGATCAATTAGATGACCATTCAGAATGACTAAATTAGCTTTAATCTGCCTTATACTCGAGTTCACTGACGGTCGACCAATTTTCAACCGTATTACTGAAGTATCATGGTGAAAAGTAGTAGACCTTCCTGTACTTCAACCTTGTGCACCATTTGTATTTCATTGTTGAGACATATTATGTAGGTGACTATCATTTTGCAATCCAAAGATATTTTCATTTGGTAAATCACGACCACAATGTGTCTCAATCTTGGCCACAGAATCTTTGACTAAGAAGAACGTTTTGTCTCACAACTGCTTAAAATTTGTATGGAAGTTGCATGATATCCCAACTGATGGTCAATCTTATGTGCCCTTGTCTCATGTTATTTGGGCTCAGCGCATCACGTTTTTTTCTTCCATTCTCCCCTGTCAATTGTCACGTTACTCCTTTTCCCTACATATCATTCCTCACACAGTCCATCCATCTTTTCTTTGGTCTTCCTCTCCATCCCCTTCCATCAGCATTTATTTTCATCACTCTTTTATTTACATGCGATTCGTTCCTCCTCATAAAAATGTATATTGTTAGTTGTTGCTTGAGGTTTAGCTTGCATGCACCCGACAATCAGAAATACAGTAGCGTAGCTACCGGAGGGCTAGTAGGGGTAGTGCCCCGGTATATACTACAGGCGATTCGCTTTCAACTTTTCTGTAACTGGCACGACTTTCAAACTTCCTCTAATATACTCATTCCTTATTTTATCCATTCTTGTCACACCACAGATGACTGGATAAAACTGAATTATCCTTGTAATTTAACACCTTAAACCCAAGAGCCTTCAGGACATGATCTGCAGCGGACTAAACCGATTACGCACCCAAGTAGGCCGCTGTCAATACAATTTGGCAAAATGAGGAATGAAAGATCCTTCCGACACACAGTGTGAATGCGGTGCTTCTGACCAGACCATGTCCCACTTCCTGGAGTGTCTGAAGTGTCCCAACAGCTGCACTTTAAAAGACCTAAAAGACGCCACGGACTTGGCCACATACTGGGCCAAGGAAATATAAGTCGTACCATCGACACGAAAGAAGAAGAACACCTTTTTTTTAACAGGAAATTACTACTTCTACTAAGCCTATAAACAAAAACATCCTAAAACTAAACTAACTATAACAGAATCAATGACAAGAATGCCCTTCTGACACGCCATTACATTAGGGACCGACACATTAGCCGAAATAAAGGACGGCACCATTCCTAATGTGGTGATGCACTTACAGTAATTAATAAGGATCAAAGGGATGGCTTGGGTTGTAAGGGTGATGTTCTGTGATCATTTTATAAATGGTTGTCTAAATGGTGTTATTGCCGTGATGGTACACTGCTTAAATACGAAGTCATTGTTTTGAATCTGGAATAGTCAAATCGCTCTAGGCACGGATTCCACTAAAGCTGTCAGCTCCTAGGTTGACTGGTAGAATGACTAGTAGAGAATGCCTTGTAGCATTAAGTCCGCCTATGTACCACTCTTGTACATGCAGTTTAAATAAATAAATAAAGCGGATAGACGGGTAGAGAAGTGCGAAGTGCAGAGGAGAGGAGATGCTTAGGAGTTAGGGTGTATCCAGCGAAGCTGTGCGGTGATGCATACTGGCTAGACCGGAACTTACGCCCAGTTTAGCGGCCGCCGCACACCGCTCATCGCACACCGGTTACGTCTCTTCTAGTCTCCGCTGTGCGTTGAAAAAATATGAGATATCTCCTCGCCTCTCTGCTCAACCGTTTCCACTAAAGCTAAGCTAAGACGAGAAGTCTAAATAACGAAATTCTATTGGAGGTTTTTAACATATCTCCTCTCAAACACTGTTTTAAGCTTTCACGGTTTACAAATATACATACTTATATTGTCACTTACGAGATATCTTCCGTGATTGGAATTTGTTTTGAGTTCCCGATATTGCGACGCTGTCTGCTCTTTCTTTGTCTTTTGCTACAGCAGACAAAGAAAGAGCAAGAGCGTGCAAGAAGGTAGACAAATTTGCCTGCTCCTAACAAGTTATTTCCATCCACCCGCATTCTCTAGTCAACCCGCGATCATGGCGCTTGCAACAGCGTCGAAATATCGGGACCTCAAAATAAATAATAATGACGGAAGATTTCCCGTAAGTGACAATATAAGTACATTTCTTCTCCCCTTGTCTTTCTTTCACTTCGGTGGAGTCAAAACAAGTGATTGTGAACTTGTAGCAAAAACTCGCAATTATAAACGATATTTATCGCTACCCACACTAACCGTCTAAAAATCATCTCGCACGCGTATACGCGTACACAGGTCCTGTTTTCTTTCGAGTTTTTTGGTACAAGTTCACATTCTCTTGTTTTGCCAGCGATCTTACTATAGTCTCCTTCAGTTACTTTCGCGCTCATCACTATATACTGATGGTGAAGGAAAACCTCGTCAGGAAACCTGAAATTGTAAAGACTAGATTTGGAGTGGCTTAAAAACGCCAACACCTGTGTATAGGCCTCTGTTAATTTGTGCCAATCTCACCACCAGACTAACATACGTACTGCGTCGTACCATCCACATTTGGTTGATATCTCGACTAGTCGTACTCAGCGCTTCTGCTCCACATTTATTATGCGCACAGCCAAAGAGTGGAACTCTCTGCCGGCATCTGTTCCCTCACACATTTAACACATCTGCCTTCAAAGCAAGAGTGAACAGACATCTTCTAGGCACGCTCGTTTCATTATAACCCTCATCCATCGCTTTTCATCCGGTGGGATCGAGGTTAGAGCAGGCCATCATGTAATAAAAAAAATAAACTCACAACACTCTTGTTCCAGCCTCATTAAGGTTTTACCCGTGATGGCAACAATGTTGTCTACCTATCTAGCTGTCGGACGACCAATATTTCTCTGCCCATTTCTTGGATGTCTTTGTAGTACTAGTACCTAAGTAAGCGTCAAATCTCGTTCATTATCTGCGGTAGATTTGGTATTTGCACTGAGGTGTGACTATATTATACGGGCTCGATAATAATTCACCAAAAAGTCTGGCAACCTGTTTACCAAGGGTGTCGTGTTACCCAGTACTAACTGGTTTGTGGAGGTAAATATGCTGCCAGCCATCCTGCGAAGATCGTCGCTCCATCGAGCCAGAGGGCGTCCGTCCCACCTTACGCTTGCCGATTCACCGTCTCCATTTAAGAACATGTCTACCACAACAGTCATCGGTTCTACGGCTAACATTACCATTTTCAGCATACTTATTTTGTGAGCTATGTTGATAACTCTGGTTCATTATTGAGTCAGACTATTATTTGCATTCCGGGGATAGCAAGAATAGACAGCCTTTTATTACTTTAATAAGTATAGAAATGAAGACCTCGTAATTACTTCAAGACCTTTAAGCGTATTGTAATCCGACAGTAAATTCGGAACAGAAACCACCACGGGACCTATTTCAAATTTAACATAATCCTCCAATCACAATTACTAAAACTTGGGGAAAACGTGGTTTTAATTAACACTTTCACACATTAAATTGTAACTTCGTCTTACCCGTTCGGGATCATTATCTCGATCTAACGTAAACACAAAGATTCTGAGACACTCTTGTGAAAATTCAGTTTGTTTACAAACTTGTGTAATTGTTTCGGCAATATTAGGTTTCGGTTCCAATTAAAGGTTTTGGGGTTTTTTGTTAATTAGAAGAAAGTGTTTTGAAGAAGGTTTTTAATTAAGTAATTGATGGTTATTTAATAACCACTAATACCTTTTATCTATTGTCATCAGGAGTAACCGAGAGCCCCGTATGGGTCGATCATCAAGGTTAAGCAACGCTCGCCGAGTTCGGTTCGTGGATGGGTAACCATCCACTACATTCCGAAAATCGACCCGTGTCTCAAAAATCACGTGCGGTGCCCGATGACATAGGAAAAATAGGTATTTAAATAATAATAACTACCAATTGTGATGATCACATAAAAATATTTCTTATGCGTTAAATTATTAAAAATACTATTTTTTCTATTTTTTAAAGTTGACAGATGCTCCGCTCCTATTGGTCGTAGCGTGATTTTATATAGCCTATAGCCTAGACCTTGATAAATGGACTATCTAACATTAAAATATTTTTTCAATTCAAACCAGGAGTTCTTAAGAGCGCGTTCATCTAAACTCTACAGCTATATAATATTAGTATAAATGATAATACTAAACCATTTTTTACTAAATCATCTAACTCTTAACTAACAAGTTTTCAAAAACAGATTCTCGCTTCAGAAAAGAAAAATATTTTCGCCTTTGTAAAAATATAGAGCTACAAAATATTGGCTGGCTAGTGTAGATAGGAAACTACGGAATAAAATAGAAAATTTAAGGATGGTTTCCACCAAACGGCTCGCATCGCATCGGATTGGAACAGATTTTACAAACTAACAAAATTAAATCGTGTACACAGAATTTAAAGTCTATATTACCAAGCCACGCACAGCAGCTTAACAGCGGGCGTTTTTCGCGACACGCGATCGTAGCCGAAAGTATGCTGCGACGCGCGATCAACTCCATTCGCCTGTCATCGTATCCGATCCTTTAAAAATTAGAACACATCAACACGGTAGGAATGAAACTATTTGACTAGGCGCAGAAACGGATATTACGTTCGCAAGCGACGGTACGGCCGATCGTATGCTTCGACATCCTGCCGCTGTCGCCGCATCTGTTCGTATCCTTTCCGATTCCGTTTAGTTTAAATCATTCTTTAGCGTGTTTAATAGGATACGAAGACCTCTAGCCATATGTCTTGGCAAGTTATTGCTACTCGTAGAAAAAGTACGTTCAGTCCAATACAAACTATTTATTATGTGCAAGTTAGGAGTTGCCACCGAATGTGTAAATTTTAGCGATGTTACTAATTTATTAATGATCATCACAGAAATGATGTAACCAAGCGTTTGTTATTTTGATTTCATAAAATGTCCATGGAGTTTCTTGTACGTTCATCTCCATAGAGATCTACGCCTTAAAATGGGCAACTACTTTCACAGTTATTATGTCTTGTGACTGGGATTGTAGGTCCATTATGTTGTTTATTTATTTTAAATCAAAATCAAATATTGATTTTTGATCATTCCTGTGTAACCAGATGCAGATGAATATCAGTATTTTACATGGAGCGACTGGCTATCTGTCCACCAGAACCCTTTTGTCCATTATTATCCTCAAAAGACGTTCATTGCTGCCTCAGTATTGGTATCACGGAATCCTTCAGCGTCTAGGGACAGCAAAACTTATGAATTTCGTGACACCAGAATACCGCCATGTATAAAGTATGCTAAATCCGAAGGTATGAGGAATGGAAAAAAATACAATTAAAACTACTTCCTTTGTGGAAGTATGTTGGTACATACTAATAATACTTACGTACGTACTAATAATTCTATTGATCATTTAAATTATTGTGTCCTTGATGAAACATAATATTAGTATGTAGTTGTTGTAGATTAGCTTGTTGTTGTTGTTAATGTGTGCAGTATGTTGAATGAAATTCTAGAGAAAAAAAAAAACTAAAAAATACAGTGTTTTTCGTTACTTATGACTAAACCTGCTACAGTTTTCTACGAAAACGTAACAATTTTATTCACCTACGTTTAAGTAATGCAAAACTGAGTTATATCCCAGAATTCCCCCGAACAAGGAAGAAACAACTTTTATTAATACATGCGTGTGTATTTTTCGGGCATTTTTTAACAAAAACCTTTTTGTTATTCACTTTAGATGAGACGTGACTGCTTTGTGCTGTTATTCGTGGAGGCTTTTTCCGCCGTTCTTGTAAATGACTGTCAAAATTGCCTGTATTCATATATTTTTCTTGGTAAACACAGCTATTTGGTATTTTTATTAAAATCTTCAAGTATGGTCTATTAGGTGTTAATGAAACAAATGCTGTGACATTGTGTCATGATAACAAAAAGTGCAACCAAATTTGTTACTCGTGTATGATTAGATAAGACAATCGTTATTGATTAGTGTGACTCAAGTGGGTTACATAACTTAGTGTTGAGTATGTGTGCATGTGCCTACGCACCTACTTACATACGGCAGTGCGTTACTAGACAAGCATTGGTTTCACTCGTCTGTCCTCATACTTAACACTTAGGTTATGTAACACCCCCGTAGTATGTTAATTAAAGGTAGTAAGATGTACAGACGCCAGCAGGTCAAGCTACCCGAAACTGGTAGATTGTCCCAACCAACCTTGAACCTAATACTTAAGTGATAAAGTTGAATATCTATTAAAGAACTTGACAGCTTGTAGCAGCTTGATATGCTGGCATCTGTACTACCGGGTCATTGACGGTCTCGACAAGTCATAGGTCTTGAGTTCGAATCCAAGACTCACCTTCGATTTTTCAGATTCGCAGGCGTAGTTTATAATTGTGTTTATAACTTGTTTCAGTGAAGGAAAAACATCGTGAGTAAACCAGCATGCCAGAGAGATATATCTCAATGGCATTCCCAAGGGCCTCACAAAAACTCAGACTCCAGATTAGGCACTAACCATACGATAAAGAGGAATGAAGGTCGAGCAATTTTCAACCTTATTACTTAGGGTGAAAATTGGCAGACCTTCAGTGAACTTGGTAGTACTTAAACCGCGCAAACGGGTCACTTTCTAAAGCCACCGGTGGCTGGCAACAAGCTGTTTACATGATTTTTAAAACGCTATGTATGCAATCGCCGCACACGTGTAGCGAGTGGCGTCCACTCGCGACTTAGTGTCCGCGACACGCTACGACCCGTGGCGGCCACTCGCGGCTCAATGTTCGTGACATGCTTCCACCGGTGGCGGCCACTAGTGACTCAGCGTCCGCGACACGCTACCGGTGGCAAATTATAAATAAATACTGACCACTCGCGGAAGTCACCTTCGTTTGCGCGGTACCAAAGGACGTGGCCCCATTTTGCTGTAAATTTTATGGTGAGACTGTTTCGAAAAACTTTCAGCCCCTGCAGCTTGGATACGGCTCCAAAGGGGGCTGCGAGGCTGCCGTACATGCTTTATCGACCTACCTACATTCTGGCAAAGGTGAGGTCATCCTGAACGTGGACATAAAGAACGCCTTCAATTCAGTGAATAGGGACACCTTGTTAACAGAAACTAAAAAAGAATTACCCCAAATTTATAGTCTTCTTTGGAATCTGTTATTGGCTGTCAACAAGGTGACCCCCTCGGGCCAGTGGTTTTCAGTTTAGCTATTCACCCAATTGTTCGACAGCTAAATTCCAAATTTAACGTTTGGTATCTAGATGATGAAGAACCTTATGATGATTAGGAACCTTGGGAGGCGATGTAGATTCTGTTCTAAAAGATCTAAATTTCCTAAAAAATGAACTTCATTCCATTGGCCTCGACCTCAACCTTTCAAAATGTGAAATTTATGTAGCGGACAGTACCGACCGACAACTGACTCTAAATTACAGAAAAAAGCTCTCTTCGTCTCCTTGGGTCTCGTATCTTTGTAAATTCTTTTCCCGATTTTATCGAGGAAAAAATTCAAAATTTCAATGATGTTTCGGAAAGATTGCTCGAAATTAACATACATTCGGCCATCACAATAATTCGTTACTGCTGTTTCAGTCCAAAATTAACGTATTTCCTTCGTGCTTCCCCTTTATGGAAGCACCTTCCATTCCTTCCTTTTGGACAAAATGGATGAAATTATCAGACATACTCTAACGTCAATTTTAAATGTGGCTTTGGACGACTGACCTTGGGCACAAGCTACTCTTCCTATTCGCATGGGAGGACTCGGCGTCCGCATAATTTCCAGTATTAGTTTACAGGCTTTTATATCCTCGGACCACGGCACTAAGAAATTAATCAGGAATATCCTGTCTTCCACACTGATTGATTTTGATGTGCCGTGCATGTTCGAGGCTATCGATGCTTGGAAACTCGCTTGCCCGAATACTGAAGAACCCGAACATCCATTTTCCCAGAGACGGTGGGACGAGCCGTGTTGTGCTGGTGCTGCCGCTGCGGCTGTAGAGAACCTCAAGCGGCGTAAATATAGAAACCTTTGTGGTAACTATATTTTCGAGCCGTTTGGGGTTGAAACTCTTGGGCCGTGGGGTCCGAGTGCTCATAGCCTATTTAAGGAAATTTCGAAACGCCTAGTTGACGCTTCCCGTGACCCAAGGGCTGGCTTTTACCTTGGCCAGAGGTTAAGTGTTGCCATACAACGTGGCAACGCCGCCAGTCTCTTGAGCACATTACCAGCTGACAGCGTTGAGGAGGAGTTTTTCGATGCCCTTTTATAGTTTGTTGTTAGTTTATTTATTTTTGTTTAATAGTTTTTAATTATTAATGTATATAGTTAGTTTATCTGAACGGAAATTAAAAATTTGAAAATTTAAATAAAAAAAATCACATTATGAAAGAAACACTTTATTTTTTATAGTTTTTCACTAACAGTGCATTCACAGTTAAAGTTCCTTACGGCAAGAAACTATGTAATAAAAATTAATAGTAAAACAAAACATACATTTTCGAAACAGCGTGACATACAAATAGCTTACATTGATAGTGAAATATATACTTTTTCTCTAATTTTATTAGACTTAAAGATTCGTGACTACATTTATTGTTTTCTACAGAAGGCCGTGTTTTTAGGCGTTAATAATAACAATTATATAAAATAATGAAGATTATGCGTTACTTACCGATGCACAGAAGTATTCTACAAGATTTACATTTTTTTTAAGGATAGTAAAATTTTAAGTTCACGATGTTACACATAATATTATATGAAGCCTATATAAAATGTATATGAAGTAAGATATACATATTTATGAAGGTAAATCTAAGTACTTATATACAAGTATTAATTCTCTAGTTAAATGTTAGTTGTATAATAAGGTATGCTTTTTTTTGGATAAATTCTAGAGTAGGACTAGTATACCCCCCCATACACATACATAAAAATTTGCCGATTCAAACATAAGCTGTTTTTAATAGAAACATTGCTTAGTGAAATTCAGTTGTTATTTCTGAATAAGTAGATTTTTTTTCTTTTTTCTTAAACTCAAACTCAAAACTCAAACTCAAACTCAAAAGCATTTATTTCAATTAGACCATTACAGGCACTTTTGAATGTCAGAAAAACAAATTAGGCTAAGCTACAGTCACAGACACAAGGCATAATAACTTGTGAAAGTACTGTAGTTGCCCATTCCAAAGCGTAGATCTCTATGGAAAAGAATGGGCAAGAAACTCCATGGAAGTGTCCATGGAGTTTCAATCAAAATATTGTTACAAAATCTTGATTACATCATTCATATTGAGATTATACATATATGTGAGAACGATGTAGAAATACGTGCACGTTAATCTTCGTTTTATTCTCTTATTTAGGTAAATAAAAAAAATATTGTTCGTCATTGCTTTGGAGTTGGAGTATAATCTTTATTATCTATTTAACTGGTTTCTGAAACTAGTATTTTCAATATTATTCTCTAAATTCTATAATTAAGATGACTAGTCAAAACTATTAATATTTGACATTGTTTTGTATGGCTGCAAAAAAAATGCGGTATTTGAGTTAGTTATTACATTTTTTTTATCTAAATTTTTTTATTTTAAACATATATACAAAGGTAAAGCTTCTTTCTTTTTTTAAATAAGATTCAATGCAATTAATTTATATTAAAAACAACCAAAACGATTTTTTTTATTGCCGAGTCATACAAAATAATGAAATATTAAAATTACATAAAACTAGTGACTAGATGAAAATGTTAAAAGTATCCTATGCGATATGTGACGCAAACGCTTTAAAGCATAGCATAATGAATCTTAATCTTATAATCATACGATTTATATTCTAGTAGGTACGCTAAATCACAACACTGCAAAATTTAAACATGTTTACGAGTGGAATGTTTTTAATGCTTTAAGAGTGCTTATTGCTCGATTAATAAATTATACCCGTAAGTACATATAGAATTTTTCTTTTTGTGTTGGGGTAAGCCATTATGGTTTTATAGGGTCGCTTTCAAAGAAAATTGAGGCTGAAATGGCCGTGTAAGATGAGACTTTACTGTTCTCGATATATCAACGTAAACCAATATTTATTTAGGTAGAGTTGAGTAGAGCCTATGAAATAAAGTTCACAAAAATATATATCTTTGGATCAAATATACAGGATGGAAAAAAACGAATGGTCCTTGAAAGGAGGTACCCTAAAGATCGATTTCATTTTTTTTAAACTTTATTTTGGTTCGATAATTATTTTTTTCACCCTGTATACAATTATCGATAGTTCCTGGTTATTAAAACATGAGGTATATGTCCCCGTAATATGCGAACGCAGTGCTTTAAAATCGACTCTTGAGTGTTATGAAAAAAATAAAGTATTATTTAACATTTTAAATTACAATATCTAATAGTATTCAAGGTATCGCAGTAAGCACATTAACTATTTTAGAACATACGCTTTTTTGTAGGTAAGTATGTATATTGTTCAGAAGTCTTATTATATACAATGCTTAAGACTATTAATAAATATCATAAATTAAAAAGTAGTACAAAAGTTTCTCGTTTTTGAAAACCTTAGCGTCGAGTTAGGTACTAACATTTTTGGTTCCATTTAGAAATATAATAAAATGTATATATACATACAGAGATTATAAACATGTTTAATTTATAAAGGGTGTAAGGGACAGCCCCCTACAAAATGATAAGGTGCATTTAGCTGTCGTTATCCTGAATCATATTCTACTGGATTTTTTCTCCGGATTTTTATTTTATTTTTTTCAGTTACTATTCCTTTATTTCAATGCAAAATTACATTCCCTGTACGCAACACTCCGTTTATGTAAATAATACGGCTAAAATCAAAAATCCAACAATGGATGTTGAAATACTCTAACGAACGACGCGTGAAATCAGCTGTTCACTTCCTGCCTAGCTACAAAGTTCATCGAACTCGTCGCCACGCTTATAGTTTGCTACGTGCGTTTTGCCACGGTAACGATACATTGCGTATGAGGAAATAAAACAAATCTTTATTGGAATCCCATAACATTCTTGATTTTTTTTTTGTACCGGTCATCTTGTTATGATGTACTGAATTCACCCCATCAGTTTGTGGAAGGCGGTCCCTAACACCCTGTATAATAATTTGCAAAATATACAAATACTTTAGCAATGTTAAAGACTACAGAAGAAAATCAATGAATGATCAGTAGAAGGGTCATGGTTTTTTCTATGCGTTTTTTTTCATTAATTATTTGGCATTTCTAGAATAAGCCAAATTATTTTACAAAGCTGAAATTCGGTACATGTTTAAAAAAGCAAAACAAGTTTTATTTTATTTTCAAATAATCTATGATCGCGAAAAAATTCTACAGTAATATTCGTTTCAACTATTATGCTATGTTATGACTTTAAATATTTTAATGTTTACCCTAGTAAAATTTTAATGAATTATGTCTAAGCAAAACACATTTTGCCTTAAATTAGTTTATCTACAGCGTCGCTTTAAATCTATGTAAGTCGTAATTATCCCGGGTTCAACTTTATATACATATTCCTTACGATTATATAGTAAAGCTTCACACAGATCACTATTAGATATATCTATATGAAAATGTGTTAATATAAACACGATAAAAGATACATGAACTACGTATTAAATGAGTTTTAAAGGCTACCATCCAGTTAGGACTGAGATTTTTCTATATTTCATTTTGCGATATTTATTTTAACTTTATTTACCCCGAAAAGAGCTTCTCTTAGCTATTTATTAAACAAGGGTGATACTAGTATCAATACAGTATTTGGTATGAAACAGAGCTAAGCTCAAAATATAGCTCACAGGTATAAATTTAGCATACATTTACATGGCTAATAACAGTAAGAACATACAGTTAACTATTAATTTACGTAATATATCAGCATCTCCATTTGCACTATAATTACATCTAATAGAAAAGCATTCAGTATCAACCACAACAGCCATAAGATTCTTAACTATAAACGCTGAAAAAAAACTAGGCATTGAGAGCTTCTATTTGAAGAGAACCTATGCAAACAGCACCTAGAGTAGGCGCGCAACACCTAACTTAAGTGGGCAACATTAAAAGAGAGTGGGTACGCAGCACCCACAGAGAGTGCGTAAAACCCAAAGTGAGTGCGCAAAACCCAAACTGAAAGCACAACATCCAAAGTGAGTGAAAAATAACTAAAATAGGTACGCAACGAGCAAGGCATGTGCATAATATGGACGTGCTATACGCATGAGTGCTCTCCAAAATGGTACTCTCAACGGAATATAGATAAATAGAAAAATACAGCACAAAATATAAAGAGTATTAAAACTTCCAAGTGACATTTTTACACAAAACAGTTGATGAACAAAGTTTTTAATCAACACTTTACAAAGCAATTACAAGATAAGTATTTACAATGTCAACAGTTTGCTCTAAACTTGAAACGATTTTGGTCTAATTTCAATTCTGTGACTCCGTTGCTCCACTGGATTCGTCGTTTTCAATATCATCTGGCTTTGTCTGCCCTATGTTGAATTCTTTCAATGCATCCTGTATATGCTTGACCTGTCGAAGCAAAACCATGTTAGGAAAAGTTTTCCCTTAAAGATTGAACTCAAAAGAAAGAAAATAATGTATTACTAACTTGAAGTACAGTACGAACTAACTAAACTTGAAGTGAAGTACTCGTACATACGTAGTGAGATTCATATAAATTCCTACAGCATCAAACATTCATAGAATAATCATAAAGTTTATCCAATATGTGTAGCAAGTATGAAACTCGTCGAAATAGAAATGGTCGAATGACATTGATAGAATTGAAAAGTTCTGTTTGTTTGATACCAAAAGTAATAAAACCTTTGGATTTATTTAACTTTATTTCCGAAGCAAAAAGAAAGTTGGAAGCGATTACAAATAGCGCTTTATTTTTCACAGATTTCCACCCTCTATTATGCTCATCACATTTTAATAAAAAAGTCTCCTTTAAACTTATTACTTTAGAAGAGACTTTTTGTGAATTATGACACAAATAGGAACACATATGACACAAATAGTGGAAATATGATAAAAACGTAATGATTAATGATGTGTCATAATTATTATTTTTATATTATTTCTAATTATAACAATCATTTTTTTTCATATTTCCCCTATTTGTATCATACTCGTAAGTGTTCCTATTTCATAATGATTGAAGATGTGTCATAATTATACAACCGCAGAGCTCATAATTATAAAACCTTAGTGTCACTTTTTTTTCAAACTTCCCCTTCGATTGCGACCTCCACCTTATTTACATTTTTTGGTTGCCAGACCCTTTGTCGTCCGTTGACCTTTTTACCCCAAGGTCTTTCATAACTAGAAATATCTACAAGAATATGAACTAAGGCGAACAGTAATTAGTTTTAAGTACTTGATGAATATTCAAGGCGTTGGACCTATATTATAAAGAGAGGCCTATGTAATTATAATCCAACCTCGTTTCGTATGCAACGAGAGAATTTTGTGAAGTAATTATGTTAGCAAAATTCAAGCAAAGATTATAATTATTTGTCTTGGAATATTTTTAATGCACACTGTTTTTGAGATGACTTTTTGTGTTTGTCAGACATTCTTTAATTTAGTGTCTCGCGTCAATCTTATCTGATTTATTTTTATTATCACACTCAGTAAACTTAAAACTAAAATTACTTGAGAAAGTAACCACAAACTTGTAAAAACCTATTCAAACTAAAATAAATGATGTTTTTCACGATAAAAAAGATAGACAAAAACAATTCATTAATCCAAAAATTATATTAAACTGTCTTAACTGTCTTAATCAATCATTCAATCTAACATAGTAAATATGGCAAATCAATAGAAAAAACTCACCTGAGAAACCGTAGGGTCGGTACCAGGGTGCATGTACTTATGAAGGAAATAACACGTTCCCGTGATGTCCTTGGGGAACGAATTCGGGAGACAGGAACGGTCCCGGGGCTCCATCTCAAAGCCCGGGAATTTTATTAGCCACCTGTCAAAAAAGTTGTGTTAAGAAAGTGTCTGGCCCTTCCGTTGCACAGTGATTCAGTGGTCATGTTCTTGTTAAGTTAACCAAAGAATTTGGGTGTATTTGTATTAGGCGTGTAGGCAATATTCATTCAAAAATCGAATTATTAACTCATTTATTATTACATGAGTTAATAACAAATGACGTGCTATTGGAATCATCTAGTTGAATCTCGTCTGGCAGCACAGAATTGCACTTTCCATTTGCTAAAGCGAGAATCTATATTTATTCGAGACCAGACCTAAATAAATCGATTTTATACGAGGACTCCAAAATATTTGGGATCCTATAACCCCTGCAAGTTTACTGTGAAAATCAGAAGTGATAATTATAACAAATTAAATTGCGAACCAGAACCTTTCTTGAACACCAAAATTACAAAAGCCAACCCCCAATAACTTTTTACTTCATCATTTCTAGAGTTGTAGCTTCGCAGAAGAATGGTGTGACAAGCTACCCAGCAATACATCTGTCTTCATCTGTCAGCCCAGAGTCTCTTACTTGCTTATTCTTTCCTAGTTAGCCCAGGAACCATCACATTGCGTTGCACATTGCAACGTACACGGAAAGCACGAATGATCTTCCTAGCCTTTTCCCCACTATATTGGGGTCGGCTTCCAGTCTAACCGGATGCATCTGAATATCATTATTTTACATTGAGCGACTGTTTGACGTCCACAACCCAGTTAGTACTAGGTAATACGATACCCCTTGGTAAGACTGGTTGTCAGACTTTCGAAAAACCACTGACTGCCTGTAAAAGATCTACAATATTGACAGCTGGAACCAACGGCTTAACGTGCTTTCCGATGCATGGAGGAAACTTGGTATGTAATGGGTGGGCACCCATCCATAGACCAGCCTAGGAAAGCGTGGCTTAGCCTGAAGATTGATGCCAGCGGCTGTTATTGTTTACGAGCTCCAATGGAAAGCACGAATGCGTATTATTAATATAGACAACTTCTCAATCCAACAGGAAAATCTATCCCATATTTCTTCTTAGTAGGCTATGTATGCACGTCATATCATAAATTTTTCATACGCCCATATACCACCCTAAAAAATGTACGCGAATGAGGTCATGAAGCACACAACCCTTTCACGCCAGAAACTAATGGATCATAACTGAAAGTCCGCAATATGAATGTTCATGAACCATGTGCCCATTTCGACAGCACCTTGTATTAGGTAAGTTTTTTGTAAAGCACAATGACCCGCTGTGAGTTCGAGGAAACCGCTTTGCTAATAATGAAAATAATTGAAAGACTAGTTTGTTTAGGTTTTGTATTATTTTGCTTTTAAAATATACAAAAATGTAATTAATAAGAAAAGAAGAAAATAATACTTAATTATTAAGAGCCTCGACCAGTACCTGAGGCTTTCGTTAGGCAGCTAGTGTGCTAAATTTTATCCAAATCCGTCCAGTAGTTTTTGCGTGGAAGAGCAACACACATCCTCACAAACTTTCGCATTTATAATATTAGGAGGTTAGGATTTAACTGTGCTTTGATCAAGCAACACATCCACTAATTAAAAGTTAAAATTAACAACTTACTTATAAGTAGTTGGACTGACGTTGATCTTCAAAGGTTCAGAGCCGGACTCGAACTTGTTGGCAAGCGTGACGTTGTGGCCAAACAGGCAGTACTTCAACATTGTCTTGCCGACGACTCCGGCTAACACAGTGCCGGTATGCAAGCCTATGCGCATCTAGGGAAGATCGAGAAACAATAGGGTATTTTACCAAAAAAGTCAAATTACTCCATCGGATAGATTTTCAAAAAATAAACAAAAAATTAAGGCGATGCAGTGCGTCGAAAACTCGTGTGACGTCACTATGTCAGTACTCTTTTACTGACGACGTGACGTCACAAGCCCCCACTCATGATCTTTGATGCGTTTTATTTTCGTCAGTTTTTATTGATATGATAAAACAAAAATACGTATCCAATATTTTTCGATAATCTAACTGACCGACTAAATGGAATATTTCTTTTTTACTCAGGAAACATCCCTATTGATTAAATTAAAGAAATCACGTTTAATAATACCAAAGTAAAATTTGACAAATCACTAACTTCAAATTCTCAACTCGTATAGTTGTTTCTATTAATAAAGACTAGCTGTGCCCAGCGACCTTCATCTGCGTCAAATTATAATAAAAATATGACTTCTCTATTTGAATCGGATTTTGTTAACCATTTCAGGTGTTTCAATTGTTTTTCTACAATATCTATTATATTGTAAGCGTTACCTAACCTAACCTAACCTAACTTCTCCTTATAGCATCAGCTATCTGCCAGTAAGTCACGTCGAAACCTGTCTAGCTGTTTCGGAGATATAAAAAAAAAAGAATAATAATAGAATGTTTTTTGAAGTAAAACTTCTTTAGGCGCGACTAGGGAGTAACTCAGATTTTTTTTCTGACGGAAGTAACGCTTACGTCTGTGTAGTTTCCGCCATTTAAAATTAATAATTCTGATTGGTCGTAAGTATATGTCATATACTCCACGCTTCTTGACTTATACGCCAGCTAGTGGCAAATATCATAATCAATTAGGATTATTTATTTCCAAATTTTCAAACGGATCAATTGTGAATAGCAAAGTGAATGAAAAATTCAACAGTTTTAAAAACATTATTTTAAATTGCAAAATTTTTCGAAAATCTCTAAATATACTTGTTTATTTTTTTTTTTGTTATACCGTTCACTAAAAAGCTTTTATTTTGAAATTAAAACAAACACTTCAATTTTATTTATTTGTATAGTTATTTTAAAATATTTTATTAGTCACAATAGACTTCGGGAATCAATTTACGATCTAACTAAACTGAATACAAAATCTTTCGAAATAAAACTTAACAAATTAATTTCTTGCTTGAAAGGTGTAAAAACTTTGATTAAGCTTTGCGTCAACGTTAACGTTTGAGGGCAAACGTAGATGTTTACATACCGAGGCAAACTGTTGATTCTTTGAGGGAAATAGGTTGCGTGAACACACAGACTTGCTATGTTTAGTAGTTTTACAACGTGCTCTCATTAGTATTAATCTGTCGTGTTGATGCTTGTTGACAGGCAAATAAATTACTTTGTAGGGAATGCAAATACGCGGTTAAAACGGGTTTAGAACGGTCGTCATACGCGGTTAAACCCTGTATTCTTTGTATTGAAAAGTATGAGACTATGCCTTCCAGACCGTACTGTCACCGTCGCGTGCCATGCACGGAGCGGCAACATTTTTCGGCGAGATTATTTTGCCGGTGCCGATACGCTACCTCCATGGCTCGTGGCGGTGTGACAAAACGGTCTAGTGGGTATATAAGGTCCCATTAAAATAGATGGACAAACATTTAGATACTTTTCAGACCACCAAAATAAGGACAATGGTAAAAAAATAAAATAAAAAAAAACATATTATATAACAAACAAGAAAAAAAATCAGGTAGCGAAAATACACTAAAAATTAATTAATTTATTATTTTAGGTCAAAATAAAATCACTTTAATCAGTGTTTTTTTTTTTTTGCTTGGATATTTTTGGTTAGACGTACTGAATGTATATTTACTTATAGTCTCATACCCTTCACTACAAAGAATATTTTTTTGCCTGATACGTCCATAGCACGGTCTTGGTATGATATCCCATAGCATGACCGTGCTAAAATAAATAGTGGATTATGCGATGTTTATAAATGGACGAAAAAATAAATAAACTTCAACAATTTGTGGTTGACTGTAATACTAAGGTTGGTTACAATAAATTACCTAAAATTTTGTATTCAACAAACAAACATGAGCTTATTTAAATTACAATTCTACGAAAAATAATAACTAAATTTCCAAAAAAAAAACACCCTTCGGAAAAAAAATACTAAGTTTGCGACAGAAATACTAAGTTTCCAAAAACATGTTCTGCCAAAATAATCGGTTTCTTAAGCTCTATAACTTAGGATGCAAGAGCGAGCGATGCTAACTCGAGACTTAGGGCACCCCGACGTTAGGTTTGGTTAGGTTACTTTAAACCCTGCAGACAGAAATAAGAGCCCGGGTAGCGGGGCTACGTCGACTACGCCTTATTACATTTTGATATTTATCTTGACGTTGCTTTTATTCCTGTTTTATTTATTTTATAGGTTAAAACGCAATTTTAACTGGTAGAAAAATGTTATGTCAGCAAATGCTGTTATGATTTACGGAGTTTGCAGTATTTTATTCGGTCATTTCTTTGTCCTTTCAGTTGTCGCAAGATTAGTATTTAAAGCAGTACATTTCACATTTTGAGTATGCTCATAATTTTTTTTTGCAGCTTTTCTTACAACCCTTTATAAATAAAGATAAAAAACAACCGTGGGGCCAAGGATGGGGCTGAAGAGACTACAAACGACCCCTTTATAAAGTATCAGCTAATAAACACCATCTCCTCGGCTTGGCCGGGTATACCTTTATAGGGTTCCCCTCGTGCGTCAAATGCTGCGCACACGTCTCCACCATGCGCAGTGCCATCCACGCGATCTGCGGCGCGTGAGTGTCGATCTTACGATGCAGCCCGCTCGCCACGCAGTATGCGTCGCCTATTGTTTCAACCTGCACGGAACATTATGTTTAGAATGCATCAGTGACAATGGAGAAGTACAGCTGACAATAATATTTTAAGGTTAAACATAGATAGCGAAAACTGTTATTTTTTTCACAGATAAGGAAAAGAAAGAAAGTATTTACTACCCGCACAAGACAAACACACACAAAAAGAAAATGGATAAATTAAAGAAATCAAGTAAAGGACGTGTAAGATCTAAGTGACAATCATTTGAGGATGATAGATCTCATGCTTGATCCAAATCTTATGATCAAAATGAACAAAAGGTGGGTGGGTGGGTATGGTCAAAATAGACTAGGTCAAATTCATATCATTCCATTAATTCTTAATTTAAATCGCCCATATAATTGAATTCAGCACAAATAATAACTTAATTCATTAGTGCATTTACAATGTGAAAACCACTGAACAACAACTGTATTTCATTAATTGATTGATACAGATTTACTTTAAAAATGTATATAGATCACGCACATAAATTTGTATGATTTCGAATTTAAAATATAACTCATGCATGTTCATGCTGGAAATGTTTGTATGTGGCATTATAACGAAATTTAAATTGATATTCAATGATCTTGATACCAGATAACGTTAACGAGATTTATTGAACAAAAAAATGGTTGAAAGGCAAATTAACAAGAGTTAAAAAAGAAAACAGCCAAATGCGAGTTGGACTCGCGCACTTGTTTTCGTATAAATTTGTAGGTATTTTGTTTTTAAAATACATATTTACGGTTTTCCTTTACATGTGCTGTAAGACATTGCTTCTTGCCAAATTACATAATTCTCGGTCAACGGGAAGTACCCTATATGTCTTGATTCCCTTATAAAATCGCAAAATATGCAACATAAACTAAACTAAATTGAACTGTATCATGTGTTTATTTCCATCATGAGGACAAAAGCAAAGTTAAGCAAAAATCATCAATCAGTGTTAAATTAAGTTCCTGTCAATTTTCCTATATAGAGCGTCATCATCATCATTTCAGCCGAAAGATGTCCACTGCTGGACATAGGCCTCCCCCTAGTGTCGCCACATTGACCGGTCCCGTGTGACTCGCATCCAGCGGATCCCCGCAACCTTTACCAGGTCATCGGTCCACCTAGTGGAAGGCCTTCCAACGTAAAGTCTTCCGGTTCGCGGTCGCCACTCCAGAACTTTTCAGCCCCATCGGCCATCCGTTCTGCGAGCAATGTGCCCTGCCCACTGCCTATTAATTTTGGCAATTCTTTGGGCTACGTCGATCCTTTAAAGACCCTTCAAAGATTTTATTAACACACTCTCATTAATATAAAGCTTCTATTTATCCAACATCCTTCAAACAGATTAATAACAAGAGTAAATTATCCTCAGTAAACGACTATTAATTACATAGAACAGTAATTACAATTATGTCTTAATTATAATTTAATTAGAGCATGGATCACTGGCAGCACTTTCTTTTGTAAAGAGCTACAAAGGTTTATTTTGTTGCCACTTAATTAAACGCTGTTTGATGTTTCAATTTAAAAAAAGATAACAAAAGAAGAGAAAGTTTGACTCTTAAAGGATTATCTTTTTGTAGTGAGATAAAATTTTAAATTCTAAACAATACATAACATCACGCCTGTAATCCCCGAAGGGTTAGGCAGAAGTGTACCTAATAGTACACCCACATTTCGCCACTTATGTTATTATAATAGGTGGCGAGCCTATTGCCATCAATTAAGCACAAATACAAACACCGTGTGCTACTGAGAAACTCCTGATGGAAAAAACCATTAGCAATTTGCCCGACCCGGGAATCGAACCCAGAACCTTATGTTCAGCAGTCGCGTTTACGACCACTTGACCAACGAGGCGATTCGTTCGAATTAATCCTCAAGTTCCAAGTACAAAGAATTTAGGAACGAACAACTGAGATAACTTTAAAAAGTGGTACAAACAATAATAATTGGTTTTCATGATAACCGGACAAGTTTTTTTTTTTTAATAGAGACGTTGCCCCACACTAGGTATTTCTCCTGTATCGTGAGTGCGTTCACAAACATTTAAACTCACATACACAAACGACCAGGCCCGGAACAACTATCTGTAGGCCATACAAATATTTGTTCCGTGCGGGGATCGAACCTGCGACACGCAGCGCAGTAGTCATTCGCTCAGCCACTGCGCCAACCGTGCCATTAAATTGCCTAGTTTGTTTGCGGAGGTCAGATAGGCAGTCGGTGCTTGTAAAATACTGATATTCAGCTGCATCCCGTTAGACTGGAAGCCGACCCCAGCATAGTTTGGGAAAAATCTAGGCAGATGATAATAACGCGTTACTGTAAGGTTCAGTTCTGAAGGCAGTTACGACAGGAAACCGCAGTAGCTAAACCCTCGTCATAATTATGGTCAACAGTCAGTCAGATTCACTGTGTACAGTCGCGAGCACCAATATGTATACACTTTTCTATATTTAAAAGTAATTTTCGCGAGACATAACGATTGTAACTTGGAGATAGGATTTTTTTCATAAAAATATGAGTTCCAAAATACTATGTTCGTTACAAAATGTAATTTTAATCAGAACAGTGGGAGAAAAATCCTTTCAAAAGTCGTTGATTGTTTCCATATTGGTGCTCGTGACTGTAACTCAAACTCAAACTCAAAAGCATTTATTTCAATTAGACCATTACAGGCACTTTTGAATGTCAGAGTAACAAATTAGGCTAAGCTACAGTCACAGACACAAGGCATAATAACTTGTGAAAGTACTGTAGTTGCCCATTCCAAAGCGTAGATCTCTATGGAGAAGAATGGGCAAGAAACTCCATGGACACTCTTTCCAATCAAAATATTGTTACAAAATCTTGGTTACATCATTCATATTGAGATTATACATATATGTGAGAACGGTGTGTTCCGTCCTGGCCCGGCCACGACGCCAAACTAAGTCATGGCCATGGCAACAGACTGCACGGACATGCACCCCTTGGCACCAGAAAGAGAAATAAGAACACCACACCATCCCACGACCCATACACCACTCCCAGTGGCCGGGCCACACCGCACTCGCCCCGGCCCGCGGCCCGATCACGCCCAGATTGGCCGAAATCCACAACCCCAACGGACTCCTCGCGTCTGAGATCCATGCACGCGTGGATCCATGCACACATGGAATTGCAGCTCACTGTACACAGTGAGTTATGTGAACGCTATCGCTAGATGTTGTAAAAGCTTTGTGCAATTGTATCGTTATGATAGAATGTAGCTACACGACTTAATTCTAAGTAAATCAATAAAAAAAATATAGATGGCAACATTACCGCTTTAATAGAGAATAATGCATGTAATTTTTTCTTCACTGAAATTAATTAAATACAGTACTATCAACTCAAAAACGTATTATAAGTTAATTCCAACTAGTGCTTGTCGCTCACAAAATAAATTAAGCTCCTAAAATTATCTACTACAGTTAAAATGTCCGTGGCTTTCGCGGGCATGATGTGCCGTCATTTCTATCTGCCTTGTTTACATTATTTTGGCTTTGAGTTTAGCAAGCATTGACACCTTGTAGAAACATCGTCGAGTGCATTGGGCTCATATTAACTACATAGTACGAGTATATTGAAAAGAGATGGACAAAACGTCCCAAAGTGAACAAAAATAAAATGTATTAAAAATAAATATTATAAAAAAAAAAAACGAAAGTCATCATCTTCCTGCCCTTATCCCATTCTATTTGGGGTCGGCGCAACATGTTTTCTTCTTCCATTCTCCCCGTCAGACGTCACGGCATCGTTGACTCCTTTCTCTTTCATATCAGTCTTCACACAATCCATCCATCTTTTCTTTGGCCTGCCTCTCCCTCTCCATCCATCAACATTCATGTCCATCACTCTTTTAGTCACATGCGTTTCATCTCTCCTCATTACATGTCCATACCAAGACAAACGACTTCCATTCAATTTTTCTGTAACAGGCGCCACTTTTAAACTTCCTCTAATATACTCATTTCTTACTTTATCCATTCTTGTCACTCCACACATCCATCTCAACATTCTCATCTCCGCTACATGCAATCGTTTTTCATCCTTCTTCTTCACAGCCCAAAAAACACACAAAAAAAAAAACGAAAGTACCCTCAAATATTCATTACTTTTTGATCAACTAAAGCTGTTGAAGCTTAATTTTCATTAAAGTGAATGAAAGATGGATTACAACTTTCATTGTTTCTTCATCAGTAAAACCAACATTTGAGTCCAGGGTTGAACGATTTTAAAGTTCTTGTTAAAATCTAATTTAACGAAAACCAATTAACCAATTTAAGTTTGATGTAATTTTAAACAACTGCTGCATGTTTATGATTAATATCTTGTTTTATAATGTTCTTAAATTAATGTTTTGTTTTTTGAATGTTGGTATATGGCTAGAAAGGAGGTGATTGCCGAGATGACGAGTAATAGAGAAGTATGGAAGAAGAAGATATGCTGTGCGTTGACCCCAAATAAATTGAGATAATGGCAAGAGAATGGTGATGACTTTTAAAAGTTTAAAATGATAAGTATGAGTTTATCTGTAACAAACAACTTTCCATAATCCGTATTTTTTTAAGAAAAGCTATTGGACAGATTCACTGAACTTAGTTATAAATATCCTTTATTTATTTTTACACATATTATTTACATATTTAAATATTCAAATATATAAAAGAAAAAACATTTAAAAATTATTAACAGCATATATGTTTTGATCTTGCCTGTTTTATTGAAATAATTGTATAAAGTCAGTTAACACTTTAATAATATGAAAATTGTTTTGAATCGCAAAACAAGTCCTTTATTCTCCTGAATCAAAAACTAAATGAAACGGAATCAACGCTACAATTCCATAAAACGACCTACTCAAAACATCTTCACAACAAACGGACGGAACCGTCGCTTACTGAAGTATTGTGTTTCCAAAAGGCAGAATTTCATTCTAATTACTAACGTGAAAATTGTATGCTCCTTGTTTCAAATTACCAAACGGTTTAGGTTAATTTAAATTTGTAAAGAGAGCAATTTTCAAACGGTCTTCGGTATGTAATATGAGAATGTAGGGTTTCAAACATCTTTGAGGTGGTACTGTAATAATAGGAGTACACCCATATCCAGAAGAGCTGAACTTAAAGCCGTGGCTAAAAATAACAGACACTTGTATCGAACTTTTGGTTAAACCGCGCTTGCCTAGGTTGGCATGTGGATGGGTGACCACCCGTTACATACAATGTTTCCTCCGTGGCTTGGAAACCACGTTAAGCCGTTGGGCCCGGCTGTCATTGTAGATCCTTGACAGTCGTCCCCTTTCAATATTTGTACAACAAAGACTGACAGAACTGGATATTTGGTGATTCGTTTGGTAATCAGTACGAGCTCCATAATTCAGTCTTGTCCTCGTTGACTTTTTATTCAACTTCATGTACTGATGAAATACTTATTTGACGTATGGCTGGCTTATTTGACGTTCTTTACAGTTATATCTTTAGTTAAAATTGTATTAGGCTTACAACTGACGTGTGTCGATTGACCAACGCATGGCGACGGGAAGGTGGTCTAAGGGACTGTCTTAAGTATTAGCTTAAGCTCGCGGCTTGGCCCGCATGAAGTTCGGTAACTGTCCCACGGGATCATACTACCGGTATAAAAATTATCTTAGTTATTTTTACAGACATCCAGACATCTATACACATAAACATCCTCACTAACTTTCGCATTTATAATATTAGTAGAATAGAAAAAAAAGAGAGTCAAGAGGCAACTGTTCTGCAAATTAACAATAAGTACCATCTTATATTATTAAATGTGTAGAATTAGAACTCTTACCTTATAAACATCCAGCTCCTCACAGAAGATATCAAACACGCTGTACAGATCCTCAAGCATCGCGATGACCATCATGGGCGTAGCTGTAGCACATATCGAAGTGAAGCCGACTATATCGCTGAACAGCATTGTTACGTCATCGTGGCTTTTGGCTTCAATCTTCTCACCTTTGAAAGGAATAGCTTTGTTAGATGTTTCTGTATCGTCTTTTCAAACTCAAACTCAAAAGCTTTTATTTCAATTAGACCATTACAGACACTTTTGAATGTCAGAAAAACAAAGAAGGCTAAGCTAAAGTCACAGACACGGGGCATTAAAACTTGTGAAAGTACTGTATTTGCCCACTTCAAATCGTAGATCTCTTTGGAGAAGAATGGACAAGAAACTCCATGGACACTCTTTTCAATCAAAATATTGTTACAAAATCTTGGTAACATTATTCATTTTTTATTTGGACCATATTAACTGATATGCTTTGTCCTACTATAAATCGTCCGTTTCATTCAGATTGTGCAAGGTCACTCATTTTAGTATAAACACTTATTCTCAGCCAGAAGGCGACGTGGTACACCTGGCGGGATGAGCTGGATAAAGCCAACGACCACTGGTCCACATTAACCCTGGGTCGAAGGATTTGGAAGCCATGGGGAGAGGCCTTTGCCCAGCAGTGGGATGACACGGGTTAACACTGACAGTGACTTTTTCTTCCGGTTTAAGAGTCGTGGTATCTTTGGAGAGTTGAAGTTGGGACTCTTTGTCTTTGGCCTAGATTATCTAGGGCTGCGGGACCGCGAAAGAGATAGCGCAGCCCTGGAACACAAAGAGCTAAGAAGGAACAAGGATGGGTTTTAGTCACTACAAGTCTGACACTCCCTTCCGCTCCGCCCAGAGCGGTAGGAGTCATAATTGATGATTTCTCATCCAAAAAAAAAGGGCCTAAATTATAACAGTCCCTTGCACCAAACTAGTTCAATTCATAACATTATCATCTCAGTAAAATAAATTCGGCTAAGCAGCCCAAAACCCAAAGACATAGGCATTCATACATTCTAATTTAGAACATAATATAAATTTGTTACAACAACGTAAGATTCTTGTCACCTGAGCCATCTATGACACTACCTATTAAACAAAGTGATTTATCACAATACTCTTTATTTATTCATCCAGCCTGGAATTATAAAGGTGGGCGCACCTGCCTTCGGGTCTTTGCCCACGGCGACTTTTTGCAGTGATAAAAAAAAAACCTTTTTATTTGCTAAATCAAAATAACTACCTTGCACAGTTCAGTATGTTACAAATAAGCAGTTGAAGTAGTTACAATTTTTCTTTGTTACGTGTCGGTACTTATTAAGTAAGGTACGTCATTGCGTTGTAAACACAGAAATAATTCGCTCTGTTCTCCGTACTAGTATGGACTATAAAGGGTGTAAACAGACTCTTAACGAAGCCGAAAGGCACTTGTTCTCCCCGTCATTGCGATCATTTTTTTGTTCTAGACCACACCTGGGAACCTTCTAGTTACGGAGATATTGGGGGTCAAAGTTCCAATTTTTTTACAAGTTTTTTTTTTAAATACATGTTTTAATGTTTTTTTAGACATCTTCACGACCCCCGTACTATTCAATCCATCCATCAGCATAATGTTTTGAATGCGTTACATGGAGTCATGAAGTAGAATGTGATTTTTCAGCCCAAAAAAAAAAGTCTTTTCCCAGCAATAATTTTTACGTAAAGTTACTTATTTAGATGTACATAACGCTTGGTTAACGGCTTCGTGAAGAGTCTGTTTACACCCTGTATAACGGTGAAACAGTTTTCTTCGTTCTCTGTGATTGTACTTATGGTAGCATACTTGTGACAAAATAATATTTTAATAGAATAAAGAGTTTTAGGTTTTACACAGGCACATGCATACTCGCGATGTTGTCGTTGGCTGTGTAACTTCGCCAATATAACCACCATAGTGTATCACTTTAATCGTGATGAAAACGAGATTCAGTACGACGCAGAAATACCTACGTTCTCCACTCTTCGTTCTCTCTATGTCATCTGATACTGTAGTGCGTTTGTATCAGTACAGTAGCTATGCTGACGCACATTGCATCGCTTGCATATGCAACGTGTCTACTAATCGCGCGGCAGTATCGCCACAAAAAGTTGCCGTGTGCGAAGGCACTTACGCAGTGCACACTCAAAGCTCGATTAAACTTAGTAATTAATAGTTTACAACCCCGTTATGGTGGTGAAGGGTGTGACGGTATAAAGGAGGGCATTATAAGAGGAGGACATAATATAATATACAGCCTTATAATACAGGGTGCACGAAGCCGTCAACCAAGCATTCTTTACATCAAACTAAGTAACAAAAAACAAAAAAAATATTGCTAGGAAATTACTTTTTTTTTGGGGTGAAAAATCACGGTTTACGATGGGACTCAATGTCATCTGCCTAGCCTTTTCCCAACTATGTTGGGGTCGGCTTCCAGTCTAACCGGATGCAGCTGAATACCAGTATTTTACATGGAGCGACTGCCTATCTGACCTCCACAACCCAGTTACTACTGGGAAATACGATACCCCTTGGTAAGACTGGTTGTCAGACTTTTTGGGACACTGACTACTTTAACGACTGTCAAAGATCTTCAAATGACAGCCGGGACCAACGGCTTAACGTGCTTTCCGAGGCACGGAGGAAACTCGGTATGTAATGGGTGGTCACCCATCCACAGACCAACCTAGGCAAGCACGGCTTAACCTAAAGATCGACCCGAGCGGCTGTTATTGTTTAGCCACGAGCTCCTCCACTACGATGGGACTCAATGTAACCCACTCAAAACATTGTGGTGATGGATGGGTTGTACGGTGATCGTAGAGGTGATTAAAGTAAAAATCTTACATTCAAAACATGTATTTAAAAATAACTTGAAAAAGTTGGAACTTTGTCCCCCAACATCCCCGCAACTAGAAGGTACCGTCTACAGGTATGGTCTAGCTAGAACACAATTAAATATGATCGCAATGATGGGAAAAAAACAAGTGACTTTCGGCTTCGTTTAAGGTCTTGTTATACTTTTTATGTTATGGTGATGACTGGCTTTATCGTGCAGTGGGGACGTCATCATCCGGTATTGCATTACTATACAAGATTGAAGTTAACGTAGAAGTGAACTATTTGGCTATTTAACACAAGAAGAAAATAGTAAGATTAGTGATAGATTGGATGAAAGCTTGTTACGTATTTTAAGGCTCGGCTCGGATAAATTGCGGAGACGAATTCTTCCGTTATCTGTCCTTGAGAGCACCTAATTTGATCCTATTTTATTGTTCAACAATGAAAATATTTTAGATCTATGCAATAATATTCAAATTAGCATTGAGATTAGAACGACTGAGTGTTTTTTATTACATCAACTCACAACTACACAATAAAAGTCATAATACCAGCAAAACTTACGTACCCAGCATCATAATAATTCCCTTTTATATGACACTTAAACTCAAGCCTACGCCGACAATTTGTACAAATTATTCACAGTAAAACTCTCAACAGAGAATATAACTTGAAATAAGGTTTTGTAAGCATTTTGACATCAACATCAGTCAGTTTACATGACAAAACTGCGTGATAACTGAGTGCGTCACGCAATACGTTCGTGTCTAAACAAATGCCGTTGAGTGAATGGGACGCCTCGGTTTTGGTTTATGACTGTAATAAGAGTTTGTGGAACTAAGGGTTCCAATCTTGAGATTGTGATCTATATTTTGGTGTTTGAACAATGTGATCTAGGTCAACTTTCTCATTGAAGTTGGACACCGTAAAATCGATTTGAACTATTAAGAATCATATCGATAGGCTGACTAGGTAGACAGACGCTCTCCTTAACGTTTAGGCGGAGAATGTCTAATTCGCTAAATGTCCAGCGATGGAAAATGTCAAATTCGCAGAATGTCCAGTTCACAAAATGTCCAGTTCGCAGAATGTCCAAATGTTGCCGGAAGAATCTGGAGATCATGACACAAAACTGCCAAAAGTGGAGAGATTTCAAAGAGACCTTCAACATTCGGTGGCAAAAAAAAAGCAGATAGGAAAGTCGAAGAAGGAATAGGGAAGTCGATAGGAAAGATACAAAAGAAAAATAAATTACTGACAATATTGGCAGTTGGCACACATCAATAAAAAGTGCAATGCGTTCCCTAAGTCCTCAAAGTTGCTAATAGCTTGGTCACCATTTGTTCCTTACTGATCTAAAAAGTCGCCTTAGAAAAAAACTGGCCAAGTGCGAGTCGGACTCACGCACGAAAGGTTCTGTACCATTCGTTACCTATACAACATTAGACAAAAACGGCAAAAAATCACGTTTGTTGTATCGGAGCCCCCTTTAAATATTTATTTTATTCTGTTTTAGTATTTGTTGTTATAACGGCAGAACAACAACAACAACTACAACAGAAATATATCATCAGTGAAAATTTCAACTGTCACTTTCAGCTATCACGGTTCATGAGATACAGCCTGGTGACAGACAGACAGACAGACGGACAAACAGCAGAGTCTTAGTAATAGGGTCCCGTTTCACCCAAAAAAATGAAGAATAGTGTAAAAGAAAGTCCTCATCACATGATACAGAAGTTTTAGAAGACAATAATAATGACACGTCTATAAGAAGGCCTATGACTCGGTGCCACATTCATAGCTCATGAGGGTGCTAGAGTTGTATAAAGTTGATGCAACTCTGCGCATCTTCCTGATGTCATGTATGGGGCAATGGAGGACAGTTCTTCGCTATCCCTGGATAGCGAAGAACTGTCCTCCATTGCCCCATGTCGGCAAATCCAGAGGAATAGCGAACCGATAAGTATAGAGCGAGGAATATTTCAGGGCGATAGTTTGGGTCCGCATTGGTTCTGCTTGGCCTTGAATCCTCTAAGCAAACTGCTGGAGGATTCAGGTCTAGGCTATCGGTTGAAGAGAGGTGGTCAAGTTATATCTCACCTCCTTTACATGGATGACCAAAAACTCTGTGCCCCCAACGATTTACAACTGATGGAGCTACTGAAGGTAACTGAAACTTTTAGTAGTGCCATCAGGATGGAATTTGGTGTGGTCAAATGTGCGGTCATGCATATAAAGCGAGGGGAGATTGTGGAATCTGTGGGAACCCAGTTCACGGGTTCCATAAATCTTAGATCCCTCTCAGCAACCGAAACCTATAAGTATTTGGGTATGTCAGAAGCGCTGGGCATCAATGTTGCTGACATGAAGTAATCGTTGAAGGAGCGCTTCTTTGGCCGCCTGAAAAAAGTATTTAATAGTCTTTTGTCAGGCGGAAATAAGGTGCGTGCCTTCAACGGTTGGGTCATGCCGATTTTGATGTACTCTTTCGGCATACTCAAATGGACTCAAACAGAACTAGACGCCTTGGATGTGAAGGTCCGCAAATTGTTGACGGCATTTCGAATGCATCACTCACGTTCTTCGGTTATGAGACTGTATATCCCGCGGAAGTGTGGGGGTCGAGGCTTTTTAAAAGCTAAGACTCTTCACAATCGCGAGATATGCAGTCCCAGGGAATATTTCCTAGAAGCCGACGTGGGGTGCATCGAGATGTGGTCGCGGTGGACAAGGGCCTCACCTCGCTCTCCTTGGCTAAAGAGAACTGGCACAACCCTGTAGTACTTGACACTAACGACCGCAGGGAAGTATGGCAGAGTAAGGAGTTTCACGGACGCTTTTTCCGGGCCCTGCATGGGCCCGATGTAGACCTATCAGCATCCGTAGCCTGGCTACGTTTTGGGGACCTCTTTGGAGAAACCGAAGGTTTTGTCTGTGCAAATATGGATGAAGTTATGATGACGAATAACTACTGGAGATTTATTGTGAAGGACGGCACGGTTGACATATGTCGGGCATGCCACCGTCCAGGCGAATCAATCCATCACATAATGTTTTAATGTTTTTAATAATGTTTTAATAATGTTTATTGTGTCTCAAAAGTAACATGCTTTACATGAGTTGAGACAGCCCCAGTAAGTGATTAAAAATACTTGTGTTGGGGTTGACTCGCTACTTCCCTTATTTAATACAGTATTAAGACGTAAGAAATTATTAGAAAAGAATACAACAAAAATAAAATTAAAATAAAACAAAACCCAGCCAAGAAGCAAAGCTGGTAAAAAATATGTGATCTTCTATGAACTTATTCTATACATGCGTGTTTGTGTGTGTGTGAGCGCGTGTGAGTGAGTGTGTGCGTGTGTGTGAGTGTATAGTTATATGATGTATGTGTCAAATTAACAAATTCGTACTAGAATGTGCTCAGTTTCCTCATACGTTAAAGTTTTTAGCCATTCAGTTATAACTTTCTTACATTCATACAAGACTTTAGGATGAAATTGTAGTTTGGCATTTATTTTGTTGTAAATATATGCAGATTGGGTTACATACTGACGACTAGCGAAAATCGAACGAACCATTGCGGAGTGGGCCACAATATCACTCCGTCTTCTATCCTGGCTGGCGGAATTAAATGGAATAGATTTATGTAGATATAAGGTCACATTTAACAAGTATAATTGTCTTACCGATAAAACTCCACTTGTTCTGTATAAGTTAACTGTGGGGTATTTATATGGTTTGAAATACATCACTTTTATTAGAGACCGCTGGGCTCTTTCTAGCTCAATAAATTTAGTTTTTATGGCACCTCCCCACACCGGTATGCAGTATGTAATTATAGATTGAGCTAATGCAATATAAACCTTATTAAGTATCACTGGAGACATCACATGGCGTAGTGTCTTGAAAACCCATATTAATTTCCTTACACGTGACATAATAGTATTAATGTGTGAGTGCCATGATAGACATTCGTCAATAGTTATGCCTAAGTATCTTGTAGAGGGAACTTTTTTTAAAATTTGGCAGTTGCACCTTTGTGAATAGCGGTCCGCACACTCATGTATCCCAATCTCAAAATCAGCACTCGGTTTAGACCTTTGACTTGGAGAAAAACAAATATAGTTTGTTTTTGCTATGTTAAGGGTCAGCAAATTATCCTTTAGCCAGTCAACTATAATAGTAAGACCACGCTCAGCATTCTGGCGTACGGAATTCCATGTTTCTCCATGGTAGACTACAGCTGTATCGTCCGCATAGGAGAAGATTTTTCCTCCGCTGCTCAACTGATTACATAGCTCGTTAATGTACACCAGGAACAGCGTTGGACCAAGCACACTCCCCTGTGGCACACCAAAAACAACATTTTCTTCTTCACTATGTAGGTTTCCTATTTTCACTTGTTGAGTCCTACCACGGAGATAGCTGTCAAAAAGACACAGTGCTGTACCTCTTATACCTATCGCCTCAAGCCTCTGCACAAGGATGGAGACCGAAACGGTGTCAAAAGCTTTCTTTAAATCTAGGAATACTGTAATGCATTTATGCCCTTTGTCTACCCTACCTACAATTTCAGTCGTCAGTGCTGTTATAGCATGCTGGGTTGAGCGTCCTTGTCGAAATCCATATTGCGAATCAGAAAGTATGTTATACTTATTCAAGTAGCCAATAAGTCTCCTATTTAATATTTTTTCTATAATTTTTGAAATTGCAGGTAAGACAGATATGGGTCGGTAATTGTTGACGTCACCAGTGTCTCCCCCTTTGTGCACAGGCGTAATTATGGAACGCTTTAGTGCTTTCGGAAAAAATCCCGCTTCGAAACATAAGTTGGTCAGTTGACATATAAGGGGAACTACGAAATCCCTGGATAATTTGAGGAAGCATATAGGTATATCGTCCCATCCCGACGCACTTCCCGAGTCAAGAGCCATGAGTATGCAATCCACTTCTGCTGGATCAGTCTCCAACAACACAAAAGAGGTGGTCTGTGATGGTGAATTGGATCTCATGACTAAACTAGAACGAGGCCCAGCCGAAATCATTATTTCTTCTGCTAGTGTTTTTCCAATTGTAACGAAAAATTGGTTAACACGGTTTAAAGAATCGAGAGGATGCGGTGTGATTTGAAGAAGATGTGCATTAGATGAATTGGGTTTTTTAAAATGAGTTATGTTATTAATATTTTGCCAAAGCTTTTTTGGATTTTTTAGAGAACATGCACATAATCTCCGGGTGTTCTCGTCTGGCTAACGGAGAGTACTTGCATAGACACAACCTTCTAGCCAGGATTATCCATCAACAACTTGCTCTAAAATACAGCCTTGTGGAATCGGAAGTGCCGTACTATAGGTATGTGCCCGATCGAGTTCTAGATAATTGCAATATCAAACTGGGGATCTAAAATGGCCACTTTTAGCAATTCCTCTAAAAGTAATTCATTTTCTGAATTCCCAGCAGATCATTAGCAATTCTGCTAATTTTCGTAAAATGGTGACACATGGTAGCTGAATCATACTCAATTCATTTCATATCCAGAATCAGATTTGTTGTAAATGTTGCCACGTGAAAAATAAAAGACCGTATTTTTACCGGTTATTTTTTCTCTCCAGATTTTATTAATTAAATTCATTTTATTGGAAGCATTCCAGTGATTTAAACACTATTTCAATAAAAGACAAATATGGCACAGTTAAAACACTGCAAATAAGGTCTTAGAAAGGGAATTTGAAACGATAAAGATTGACTTTTTAGCCTGGTAACATGCGCATAGATGTCTATCCTTGATGGAGATGTCAAGACGTCATGTCAACTGTCAATTGGTCTTGTCTATTTGTTGTTATTGGAAACCAATAGTTTTGTTGTATTTTTGTTTTCAATGGTATTTTCTCAAGCAGTATTTATTGATAACTAGGCGTACAGTACCTCTGCTAACCTATTTCTGGCTAAAGCTGCGACCCCACTGGATATACTTCTACATTCACGTATATGTAGCTACTAAATGATACTGGAATTCGACAAAAAGGCCGTAAGGTCGTTGTGTTTGAAGAGATGGCTGAAACTCATAAAGGAACTGCTTGAAAAATTCTCTTGTTATTCCGTCAGGATATAGAAATAAGCAAATTCAAGGGATTTTTCATTTTCACGCTGATTTCGTGTGATGTGTCGAACCATACCAAAGCTATTGAAGGCAGCATGTAGCGAGCTGTTCACACCACAGAAGACCTCTCAGGGGCTGGGACTAAGGAATGACGAAGAACTAGCAGAAAATCAAACCGAGTGAAATAGTGTAGTGTGTGTAATATTGGTCAGAATTTTTCAATACCAATGCGTGTATTTGTTGTGTTCCAATATTCGATATTACCATATTATAATTGAAGGGGATAACTACACAGCAGAGCTATTACGAGCTTAAATGGCACAAAAGAAATGCTTGTGTGTAAAAAAATCCAAAATATTCAATATACAAAGGTTTGAATCTTGTCTTCAAATCACAGAACCTTTTAACTAAAAGGAATAGAAGAGGATTACATTTATGCATTATCCAAACCTGTTATGTGTAAAATGAAACTCTTTCAAAATAGAAATAACTTAAACATGTGTGAACTCGTAGAATTACCCGTACACAGAATTTTAATATTTAGGAGTACCATATTATAATGAAAGTAGTTGACCTATCCTATATATTTTTTGTACCTATGTATGTATTTTATATGATGTATTGTAATTTGTAATTTTCATGCCATTGAGAAGAGATTGATGAGTATGACGGAATGTGTTCTGCACTGAAATAACTGTAACATCCTTTTCCTTCACATTTTATGCAAATAAAGATGCTTAAGTACATATGACTTTCATTACCTGTTTTATACATTTACTTTTAAACAGTACATAGACTTAAAAATGTGAGATAATTCTGATTTCTGACATTTAAATTAGTCATCATCTCCCTAGCCTTTTCCCAACTATGTTGGGGTTGGCTTCCAGTTTAACCGGATGCAGCTGAATACCAGTATTTTACATGGAGCGACTGCCTATCTGACCTCCATGACCCAGTTAGTACTGGGTTGTATGATACCCCTTGGTAAGATTGGTTGTCAGACTTTGAAAATGTCTGTTAAAGGTAAACCCATGTACAATCTTTTAAATGGATAGATATCCTTTATTCGCCAATTATGTTGCGTATTTTACACGAAAATAAAGTAGGTAGCCTTACTTTTTTCGTTTAAATTCAATAAATTATTGGACTCTTTTTTTTGTTGTAACCTCTTTTTGCAGATGTTATATTCTTGTCCCAATTTTTTTTTTTTACCTTTTTCCATTTCGTAAAGTCCAAAATATATCATTATTTCAATATTTCTTTACAAAATCTGTAAAATGAATTGTGAGATTTTGCTCTTGACAATCTTTTTATGAATCTGCTTATTGACAGTAAAGCAATTCATAATAAGTGGACCATTTTACGATTCTCCATACAATACTGTCAAACCAGTGTCTGACAGATGAATTACGTAATATGAATTGGACGCAGTTAATATTATGAATTGTCAATTTGTGGCCATTTTAGGAATTGAAATGTGATTCATATTATTATCCTAATATGATTCTGCCAATGTTACCATTTTAAGCCCCCTGTACTGGGATCGATCCATCATCACTGACAGGACTATTGTAGCCAATAAGCCTGATATAGTGGAGGTGGATCGATCAGAGCGGCGCGTAATGATTGTTGACAATACGGTCCCGCATGACGAGAACCTCGTGAAAGCCGAGAAATATAAACAAATCAAGTATCTTGACTTAGCTCGCGAGGTTGTCGACATGTGGAATGTGGACTCAGCGATCATTGTGCCGGTAGTCGTATCAGCCCATGTCTTAATTGCCAAGAGCCTCGACCAACACCTGAGGAGGCTCTCGTTAGGCAGCAAGGGTTAGATTCAGAAAGCGGTACTCCTGGACACGGCTCGTATCGTCAGGAGGTTCCTCTCTCTGGAGCCCTGACCGCCGGTAGCTTGGACCCTATTCCCGATACCGGTGGGCTACTATTTTTTATATTTTTAAATGTTTTTTTTTTATATTTAAATATTTAAAAATGTAAACTAATATGTATAAAAATAAATAAAGGAAATAATGAAACGTCTATACCAAACCTCACTCAATAACTTTTAAAACACAAGTAAACTACGCCACAGGATGCCACTTCGAAGCAATACAGCTAAATTTCCTCTAACGCCTAACTCACTTTAATTCCCTGGATGCAAACTTTAATCAAACATAGTGTGTACTTAAATTAAACCATACATAAATCAATTTCAAAGTGTACGAACAGATAATTGTCTTACAAACTTACCTAACCAGAGTCTCTTAGCTATATGCGGAGGAAATATTAAATGTAGAAGACTGACGTTCTTTTGTCTTTCTTTGTCAACGGCTTTGCTTGCTTCTTCTATTGAGTTCTTTAGCTTGTCCATGCGTCTTCGGAGTCCATCCTGAATGAAAAAAAAATTGATTAATAAAAAGCTTCCTACCAAAATGACGGCAATTAGAATTAGAAGGAGCTCGTAACTAAATAATAACAGCTCCGTTCGGTCTTTAGGTTAAGCCGCGCTTGCCTAGGTCGGTCTGAGGATGGGTGACCAAAATGTTTTTTTTTTGTGACGTTAGTAAAGTCAAAATTAAAATCAAAACTTATGTCTTGACTTGTTTGTTATTAATTTTATTTTCTTTATTTATACAATAACATATTATCGAGTTCCTGTCTTCCCAAAGGGTATGGCAAAAGAGTTTAGTTAACTCTTAAATTTTCCCTAGTAATTACTCAAATTCCAAGGACAGTTTGCCTAAGTTTTAATTTTTCCAATTAATTCCCATCGGCTGCACTACTTACTAGGTAATAAAATTAAAAATAAATATTCATTGTCATCTTGAGCTCAACTCAAGCTTTTGCTTCCACAAAGCAAGTTTCAAGCACTCTGCCGGAGACGTTGGACTTGAAGATAATCAACAAGTGTGAAACTTTGAACTCGTGTTTTAAAACTACTTCTAAACTGATGCTGCTGATGTTTTTGATACTTCTTTGGTAATTCTTGAACAACTATGTAGAAAAGCATGTTGTTGTGTTCTTTATGTTCAAGATTCTTTGTAGGTGTGGTAATATAATATTAACTGGTCAATACTGAACGACCTATTTATAGAAGAAACTGGGTTGTCAGGATTGATTGTGTCATTGTATCAATATGTTAAATTTTGTTAAATATAAGCTAAATATTACGGGTATATTCTTTACTACAGTAGGTACCCAATATTTAGTTTTGTACGATATTGTATTGTATTACATGGAACGTGTATTTTTAGATAAATGGAGTATACCATCCATAAATTCTGTTCACGCTATCATGTATCAAATCTTGATTTATGAAATTGAAATACAAAAATATGTATCGGAAGCTCTTATATTCCAAAAAACATTCATGATAAAATATAATAATATAAAGATTTTGTTTACAATAAATATTGATTAAAGTATCGTTCGCGAGGTAACGAGAAAACAAAGAAATAATTTAATTTTAACAATTTAAGAAAAATCTTACCTGAGCTCTTGCCTGTTCTCCAACCAAAATGACATCTCTCGTTGCATCATGCAGAGGTATATCAGAAATGAAGAGACCTCTACCAGTCAGACCCTCAAGTCCATCGAGGAAAGGAGATCCCACGAAGAGAAGAGAGTCTGACTCGGAACAAAACACCATCTGGCCTTTGATCTCCAGACCCTGTTGGCAATCAAATAATGGGTTTAAGACAAATACATGTTTTTTTTTATCAGAATGTTGGGATATAAAAGGGATGAATGAAAGGCATTTGCATGTGGCTGAGATGAGAATGCTGAGGGGATGTGTGGTGTTACGAGTATGGATTCAATAGAACAATGAGTACATAAGAGGAATTCTGAAAGTGGCGCCGGTTGCTAAAAAGTTGTGTGGTAATCGGTTGTCGTAGTACGGGCATGTGATGCGGAGGAATGTCTGATGAGATGACGAGTAATAGAGAAGTATGGAAGAAGAAGACATGCTGCGCTGGCCCCAAATGAATTGGAATAAGGGCAAGAGAATTATGATAGTGAATTAACTTGATTTTTTTAAACTGACATCCCGTTTTAGTGTTAAATGGTCAAACACTATCCAGTGTTTGACCATTTAACACTAAAACGGGATTATTAACGCAAACAAACAATAATATCCCGTTTTTGTGTTAATGATAAATACTTGAAAGTACCGAAATTCAAGAAAAATCAGACTAGATTCTTAGAATATCTAGAAATTCAGAGAAAGAAAAACCGCAAAAACTTGATGGATGTTTGGGCTACATTTGAATAGTAAATATCTCGCAAAGATAATGATTTATGTAATCCTTAATCCGAACAACAAAAGAGAAGCTTAGTTACTAAGTAGAGATAGGCTTTTTTTTTCGGATGGGAAATAATCAAATGACTTCTCCCGCTCTGGGCAGAGCGGAAGGGAGTGTCAGACTTGTACTGACTAAAACCCATCCGTGTTCCTTCCTTGCCCTTTGTGTTCCAGGGCCGCGGTATCTCCTGCCTGTCGTCAAAAGACGGACGGACGGCGAGCTAGCCCATTACTCACCGTCCACAAGTAGAGGTAGGCTAGCTTTCAGTCTTATCTAAGACTTTATTTTTGTTTCACGAAAACTTAATACGTCAAGGAATAAAATTAAAGTCTGATTGTATTTCTGATATGGAGCAGTGCCAGAAACATTTCTTTACGAAACTTAACACATTAAATAACTATCATGTTCATCTCAGATATTCCTGTTTTCGTCTGTGTTACCCAATAACACATTTTTCCATCAGGAATTTCTCAGTAGCAGCTACGGAGTCTGGGTTTGTGCTCGGTTTATGGCAATAGACTGGCTCCCTATTACATGGGACTCAAACATAACTGATGAAATGTGGGTGTGCAGGCGGCGGCGTTGCCACGATGTATGGCACATCGTTTTGAAATTTCCTTAGTGAGCCGGATCTTAGAGTTTCAACCCAAACGAAAGGAAATTGAGAATTTTATCAGGTTATAAATAAGTAATAATATTTAGGAGACGTAAATTTTCGGACGGACATAACAGTCTTTAGCAGACACGGTACGAGCAAAACTTTTGGTGCTAAAACATAAAACCTTACTTTAGAGCCTCTTTCTACCTCTGAACACGTTCCGATGGAACTCCGAGTAGTCCATTCAAAAGTTCCAACGACGCGGTAGTAGCAGGCAATTTAGGAGGGCGTCAAGTAGAACGTGATTAGTGCACCACTTTAACTTTCTTTTTGTAAATAAAAGATAAAAGTTTTCCCGCAATAACGTTAAGAATATATGGAGCACAGAACTAGGCTGCGGGTCAATCACCTTGAAGTGTAGTACAGAATTTTGTTTTTTTTTTTATTTTATTTTATGTAAGGACTGATAATAATGTACGAGTATGTGTAGTATAATGTTGCGCTCGGATCGATCTTCAGGTTAAGCCGCGCTTGCCTAGGTTGGTCCATGGATGGGTGACCGTCCCTTACATACGTATACGAGAGTTTCCTCCGTGCCTCGGAAAGAACGCTAAGCCATCTATTCGGTAAAGAATTTTATTCGTACAAAATAATATACAGGGTGTAAACAGACTCTTCACGAAGCCGTCAACCAAGCATTATGTACATCAAACTAAGTAACTTTACGCAAAAATTATTGCTGACAACGACTTTTTTTTTGGGCTGAAAAATCACGTTTTACAGTAGAACTCAATGTAAAGCACTCAAAACATTGTGCTGATGGATGGATTGAATAGTAAGGGGGTCCTGGAGGTGTTTAAAGTAAATCTTACATAAAAACAAGTATTTAAAAAAAATACTCTTGGAAAAGTTGGAACTTTGACCCCCAATATCTCCGTAACTAGAAGGTTCCCAGGTATGGTCTAGAACAAAAAAATGATCGCAATGACGGGGAAAACAAGTGCCTTTCGGCTTCGTTAAGAGTCTGTTTACACCCTTTATTATGTGCAGAACGGTAAAATAACGAATGGTATTGTTACGGAATGAGGTGTAAACTGTTGTTTAATAAAACTAGCTGTTAATTACTAGTACCTGGATGACCGAGTTTTGCTTGGTAACACGGATAAAAAGACGTTTTCTAAAATGAAACCTAGCTAGATCGATTTGTCGCACCCAAAACCCATGTTTACTAAATTTCATGAAAATCGTTGGAGCCGTTTCCGAGATTCAGATATATATGTACAAGAAGACAACTGCTACTACTTGTATATACAAGAATTGCTTGTTTAAAGGTATTAGATTAGATAAAAATATAACTTCCCTATTTGAATCCGATTTTGTTAACAATTTCAAGGGTTTTATTTTTTGCAGGTTACCCTAATTTTTTTATTATTATTATTATAAGCCTATGTTGTCCCACTGCAGGGCAAAGGCCTCCCATCCTTCCATATTTCACGATCCAGTACGATTGCAGGCCAATCCTTTGCGAAAGAGTTCAGCTCATCTCGCCATCTCCTTCTGGGCCTGCCGCGTTGTCGTTACCCCAATCCTTTTTCTAAAATAAAAACAAGCCTAAGCTACTTCTTATAATATCAGTTATCTGCAAAGTAAAGTCCCGTCAAAATAGGTCCAGCCGTTTCGGAGATAAGCTCAAACGAACAGTGAGTCGGACAGACAGACGATGTTTTTTCTTAGCCTGTCATGTGTCCAACTACTGGGTGAAGGCCTCCCCTTTGTCCTCCCAAACCTCCCTATCTTCGATATTTTGGCCATGTTCGCTCCGCAACAAAGATCAGATCAGAAAAAAAAAAATAAAAAAAATTTAGAAGTACCTTAGAATAATTATGCATTCAGTAAAAAGCTGATATTTTGAAATTACAGACAAGTGTCTGTAATTCTTTTCTCTAGACTTTTGAAGTAACAAATAACAAAAAGATTAAGTTACTTTATTATAGATTTGACAGTTTATTTTCATATAGTTTTGTTAGATCAATCGTTTTTACATATCACTTTTATTTTCGTAACTGCTTTTCGCAACCCATTTCAAAAAAAGCCACTTACCAAACAAAAGCTTTTTAGGTACCTATTCCTGTTCCGAGTTAAATATTTTCGATATTTTCCTGTTTTTGTTTGATTGTGTACTTTTAAAAGCTTTCAGGAAACCGATACAAAATAAAGAAAATTTATTTATTTGAATGAATGATAAACGGCCTTCCATCTTTATTCAACAAATTCGATACATCAACTCGTTTCATTGTGTCTTTTTAATCCCATGGGTACGAATCGAAATGTTTGCTCTTTTCATGTGCCTTTATTGAAAGAAAAATGGGATTCAAGCTCACTGAAAGATAATTCATTTGTAGTTAACGTTGAACTGGAAAAAATGATTTTTAAGCTCTGTATTTAAAGAATAAAATTGCATATCACGTCCTTTTCATACTCAATGCAATATAAATGGATTTTGTCTTAGAAGTTTTAGTCGCATAATATTATTATTTGCCCGAAAGAAAGAAGGTCGGGTTCTCGACCTTCTTCTTAAACCCGTTGATAACAATCTCCTTTATCGTGTGGTTAGTGTCTAACCTGATATCAAGAGTATTTATCCCACCTATGGGCCTCTGACTTGGCTTTAACATATCGTCGAGATATAACTCTCAGGCATGTTGGTTCCGTTACGTTGTTTTCCTTCACCGAAGCAAGTGATAATTATAAAATACGCACATGAATCCGAGCATTAGAGGTGGTCTTTGTTTCGAACTCGAGACCTATGATTGACTTGCTAACAATAAGGTTGTTCTCTATCATTAGGACAAAAAAACAACCGGCGTAATGTGGGTATACTATTAGGTAAACATCTGCCTGCTTAAGTTTAAAGATTTTGTTCCGAAAAAGCCGAAACAAAAATATTTTGCAGTAACACTTTAGAACCGTTTAGCAATTAAGAAAGGAACTACCAGTGGCTCGGTTTAAATTGTAAAACAAACAGACTGCCTAGAAATTGTGACAGATAAAATCCGGTACAAAACTAGGATTAAACCTTTTCCATTGTTGTGGCTTTACGGTTAGGGATAAGGGTTGCAAAAGTTTTAACTAATCGGTTAATTCAGAAAACAAACGGATTTGTCTGGTAATTCGAACCTTTAGTTGTATCCAACATTTCTTTTGGGAAACGGTAGCGTGACTAATTTTTGTCGGGACTAAACAAGGATACGGAACAAGAGAAAATATTACTGTTTTCAGCGACTAAATCATTTTTGTATCTATTTACCTCTTGGTAATTTTTTATTACTTTTCTAGATTTAGTAGATCCATAAAAAAGAATGACTTTCGTAGAAAAAAAAACTTTGGGGACTTACGCGACATTTGTTAAGATTTAATGTTTTTCGCTTAATGTTGGTTTTGTAGAAAACCGTTTTTTTCTGTATACCTTGTATAAAATATTGTTGCTATTCACGGTTTCGTGAAAATGTTGTGTACCGACGTCGAAAAATCTGCTAGCCTAGATATTTTCTAACAAAACGTGAAATAATGTTTTATATTCAGTTGTCACCGTAGAGAATTTGTTTTTTGGATGTAAGTCATATTTGCAACACAAATGTTTTATTGTCCTCCACAACCCAGTTAGTACTGGATAATGCGATACCCCTTGGTAAGACTGATTGACATTGACTACCTATAACGACTGTCAAAGATCTACAAATGCCATGACCAACTGCTTAACGTACTTTCCGAAGTACGGAGGAAACTTGGTATGTAATGGGTGGCCACCCATCCACGCACCTACCTTGGCAAACACGGCTTAACCTTGAGATCGTCCCGAGCGTCTGTTATTAAGTAGCCACGAGGTCCTCTCCTTTTATTTATAGTAGTATAATAGAATAATAAACTTTTGCGACACATCTTATTTCTGCGAGTGGTTCATAATTCATCTTGCGGTTCCAGTGTGGTAGAAGTCAGATGTCTTTCAATTTTTGAAGTTATACTTCTTTTGGCGAGTTAGACACACCGTCAGGAAAAACCGACACCCTGAAGTTAGCAACTTTTTTTTTATTAGGGTTCCGTGGAACCCTTATAGATTCGTCCTGCCAGTCTGCTTATGTGTCTGTCTGTCCGTATGTCACAGCCCTTTAACACCCGCCTTTCAACACCAGCTGCGGAATCGTCACGCGTACCATGGTACGTCGGCTCCTAAACGTGCCTACGCTGCTATCGTCACCAATGGCACATCTGATGCATCGCAGCCAAAGCGACAAAACAGGAAAGGGGAACAGAAAAAAGGTGCTTAACCTGTCCTGACTGCGGTTCGTAGCTTCTTGCCAAGAACCTGTAGCCAAGTTGATGATGGTTACGGTTGGTGAAAGGTTGGTTGGTGGGTGGTTTTACGAAAGTGGAAAGGAAGAAGAAGAAACCCTGTTCTCGTAACATGTGCGGCACCGCACCGAGTGGACCGAACATGCTGCTGCGCCCTGCTGTCCGCACTGCAACTGAGGATGTCGTGCAGTATGTCAAAGTGAAAACCAACTGGACTCTGAGGGTTGAAAGGTTGGAATCGCGCCAAAACATCAACTTTAAGTCATTCGTGGTACGAGTTCCAACCCACCATCTACACACCTGCCTGAATGAGGACTTTTGGCCGAAAGGTGTCGTATATAGTCGTTTCCGAGGACGGTTACGCGACACCTCGCAGCGAAACACGACGCCGTCAACATTACGTGTATAGTGTCATAGTTTTATAAGGTTTTTATTATGTATTAGTTTATTATAGTATAAGATTATTCTGTATATTCTATTTATGGGCCTTAGATGCCTGATAATAAAATGATTATTATTTTAACTCTGAGTCCGGCACCACACAGTTTAATTCGTGGGTAGATACCTTCTATGAGTCGCTACACAAATATGATGTGAAATTATGAAAAAAAATAAGAGAGGTCGTAATATACGTTTTTGATTAAAATCCTACTCCTATCTCCCAACAACGTTATGATGAATATTGGACATTTTTCCACCGCTGGACATTTTGCGAATTGGACTTTCTGCGAACTGGACATTTTGCGAACTGGACATTCTGCAAACTGGACATTCTGCGAATTGGTCATTTTTCCATCGCTGGACATTTAGCGAATTGGGCATTCTGCGCCTTAACGCTCCATACATGTGAGAGCAGTGGTAATACAATAAATTACACGAAGCAAAGTGAGCTTTTCCAGCCTAGGTTGAAACTAACGATCTGAACTATTTTTTAAATATTCCTGGCAAATATCAAAGAAACGATGGATGGATTGTGTGAGGAATTATATGAAAGAGAAACAAGTAAATGATGCCGTGACGTGTGACAGAGGAAAATTGAAGAAGAAAACACCTTGTACCGACCCCTAATAGAATGGGACAAAGGCAGGAAGTTGATGACTTCTGGCAAATAAAATCGCAATTATTGTTAATTAATCACAATAACACCTCAGCAAATACAAGCTATTAGAATTCACAACACATTTACGAGCTTCCAACCGGTTGATTCCAAACAATGGCTCATTTAACCAAACAAACTTCCGTCAACCCGCAGTTCCGAAACCAACTTGTACTGGCAACTTTCGCGAATAAACGCAAATGAATGCGCCAAAAGTTGTACGGCAAAACAAAGGAGGTTGGAGATAGTGTCCAGATTGGCGCTCGGATCTATCTCTACTGTCTAGTTAGACACAGGACTAAGTTGCAGTCTATTTTGAGGTAGAAACAGCAGTCTTAGTTTCGGTGCACACTGACGGCACGGCATGGCAAGGGATTTCTAGGTGATGTATAAAAATATGACGTCAGAATGTGAAAGTAAAGTTGACATTTCAATGATAACCATGCAATTTTATAACGTTGTACATACCTACGACTGCGTAAGTACAAAAAAAAATTGCATAGGGATGCCGTTTTGGAGCCTTCGGAATGCCTCGGCTTCCTTCGAGACTTTTGGTCAATCTTCCGGATGCCGGGAGGCAGGATAGCGCCCGCGTCTCGCATGTGACTTATGCGCTTACGTGTAAGGATGCTGAAGGATCCCCAGCCATACCGTAGCGCCAGTGTGCACCGGGGCTTTAAAATATGGCAAAGAAAGATTCACCAGTCACCTAAGTTTTGGAGCGAAACATTTATTTTTCTTTATAATGTAGTTAGTGCCTAACCTGGTGTCGGAGTTTTTAACGCCGCACATGCTTGATAGACTTGGCTTTACATGCCGTCGAGAAATATCTTTCAGGCATGCTGGTTTTCTCACAATGTTTTCAATCACCGAAGCAAATGATAATTATACAATATGCATATGAATCCGAAAAATCAGAGGTGCGTGTCTTGGGTTCGAACTTGAGACCTACGATTTGTCAGTCCGACGATCACACCACTAGGCTATCATTGCTTTCGGTGGTCACGTGGTGGCTTCCGGCCACCGTAGACGCGGACCTGTGGACGGTGAGTAATGGGCTAGCTCGCCGTCCGTCCGTCTTTTGACGACAGGCCGTGTAGACGGCGCGTTCGTGTTCCACGCGCGCCTCAAAGAGATGTCAGCAAGCAGGGAGGGGCCCGCAAGGGCTGCGGGCTATTCGAAAGAGATACCGCGGCCCTGGAACACAAAGGGCAAAGAAAGAACATGGATGGGTTTTAGTCAGTACAAGTCTGACACCGTCTGCCGTTCTGCCCAGAGCGGGAGAAGTCATTTGATGATTTCCCATCCGTAAAAAAAAGGCTATCATTGCTTAGCGAAACGTTAATCTTAAAATAATGACTTGCCAGGAGATCAAAAAAATCCATTAGAGTAAATATAGAATACCAGTATCGCAATTTACAGTAAAAAAAGAGGAGCTTTGATAGTTCACAAAGGAAAAAAAAGAAAAAGCATATCAATGAATAGGTTATCTTTTATAAATAAGTCCACCAAAGTAACAAAGATAGGGAAAAGTACGAAATCTTCAGAGAAAAGTGTTCTCATTATGTTACATAAAAGGTTTTCACCTAAATGATTAATGATATCGAGGTACTTATAGTAGAATTCTTGTATACATAGTATGATAAGATAAAAGAACCAAGGGAAACCAAAGACCTAAGATTGACGAATGTCCCAGACCAGAACGAGATATTTCTCGGCATGAAAAAGCAACTTCGAGTCCCAAGGGTGGCATAAAAAGTCTGACACCAGGTTCGGCACTAACCACACATATAAACACACACAATAGAAACAACTTCTTAGTTATAACAGACAGACAGTCTGAAATCGTACAGCATAACATAAACATACAGCTTTCGAAATTACATTTACTGGAAATCGACATTTCTTCTTATCTATACAAATAAATAATATTTAACTGTCTGTTTGTAATGTCAAAATAACAGCTTTTACTGAATGCTTATGAAAATATGTATAGCACTTTAACAAAAACACATATTTTTAAATTGTTGTCTGTCTGTCTGTTTGTTCCGGCTAATCTCCGAGACTGCTGGACCGATTCGGGAGTTTTACTGGCAGATAGCTGATATTATAAGGAGTCACTTAAGCTACTTATTATCTATGACTACTCAGTGGCTACTTTTTTTAGAAGAAGGATTATGGTTCCGTGCAAAAAAATAAAACTTGAAATTGGTAATAAAATTCGATTAAAAAAGGGAAGTAATAATATATTTTTTAAATAATTTCACGCAAACGAAGGCATAAGCTAGTTAGTAAATATATTTTAAAAAGCTGTTTATACATTACAGAAGGCACTTCACGAAATTCCTCCAATGTAGACCACATTGAAGGAATTTCGTGAGGTGCCTTCTTCAAAATATCGAGAATAGATCAGCCATCTCCTTTAACAAAAGATCCAACGGCCCATCTAGACGAACGTAATCTTCGTGCAAATCTTTTGGCCGACCAGCTCAACTCCTTAATCAAACATAGTTAAGGAACGAACAAACAGACGGATCTGCTATTTACATTACCTAATAAATATAAAGTAACGAATCCCTCTCGATACGGGTTTTATTTTCTAGTTCGATTGCATGTACCTAATCGTGTTAGTGAACGGGGTTCCGATAAACAAGTTGAATTTATTTTATGGAACTAAATAGAATACCTCTTGCAGGGTTTTTAGTAAGGTGTGATTGTCACACCTTACTCACACTGTCCTGGCAATAATCGCTGGGCGATTTGAGTGCCCCTATTTACGAAAATGCTGCAGCAGGCATACATGATAGTGCCCTTAAATTTTTATTTTTATTTTATTTGAATTTAATGTTATTTGTACGTTATTAAAATGCCTATGATTGTTGTGTTTATATGTGTAATTCTGTCGGTATTGTGTATGATAATTTAATGTTAATTCTGTGACTGTTGTATTGTGACGTTTTATTTAAATTTTTAATTCTGTGACGTTCTAAAATTGTATTTTACTGTATTTTTGTGACATTAATCTAATTTTATTTTTTATCTCATTTATCCTTGGAGCAGCATTTTGACATTTTTATTATTCTTATTCTTTGTATTAATTGTGCAATATGGGTGTTATGCCTGAATTAAATGAATTTTAATTTAATTTTAATTTAATTTTAATTGCACTAAAATAGTTATTTTGTGCAGCACAAATTTACGTTTTGGTAATGGGTATCATCAAACTATTTACCTTACCTTTTTAAGACCAAAGCCGTATTATATCCATAGATTTGGTCATTCTGATTACAAAAATACTAATTTCAGAAATTTACAGAGTTACGACTCATGGTTGAACTAACTGCATTTTCAAATATCATTATCTGCCTAGCCTCGGCTTCCAGCCTAACCGGATGCAGCTGAATACCAGTATTTTACATGGAGCGACTCCCTATCTGACCTTCACAACCCAGTTACTTAATACTGGGTATTACGATACCTCGTGGTAAGACTGGTTATCAGAGTTTTTGGGCCACTAACTACCTATAACGACTGTTAAGATGTACTAATGACAGCCCTTACCAACGGCTTAACGTGCTTTCCGAGAAACGGAGGAAACTCGGTATGTAAAGGTGGTCACCCATCCACAGACCAACCTAGGTAAGCACGGCTTAACCTAAACATCGACTCGAGCGGCAGTTATTATCTTACCACGAGTTCCTTATTACATTTTCAAATATTAATATGCAGACTTCAAAAACGAAATATCGAAAACGTAATTTTATCAGTAACAAGTACCTCCTAACCTTGGTAAAAATATTTTTCATTTGGTTAATAGTTGAGTGTAAGTCAGCTTCTAAACTACTAAACTAAATGCGGTGATAACGCTCACATTTTGGTCAAGTTTACTCGGGCAAGTGCACCGAAACAAAGGATTGAGCGATTTTGCGATACCACCGGTGGAATCGCGCTTTAACAATTTTAGAATGTTGTTTATGATTTATTGGCCGACAGAAAATAATCAAGTTACTAATCATGTTTTGCGAATAATGAAAACGATAACTCTTGATGCGAAAATGGAAATTTTAACGTCAAAATATTAATATAGTGATAAAGTAACAAGTCAAATTGAGTATAATCAACAAATGAATATAAGATTTTGACGTGTACATTCAACGAAAATAGAAACCAAGGAGACTGTATAATAGCGAATTCAAAAAGGCCATTTGAAGGGCTTTCCCGAAGGGCTAGGATGAGTACCAAAGATAGCAACAGTTCGCCAGAGGGCGAGCCTCCACCAACCAATTCACGACGTCGAACTGCTACAAGAAAAACCAAATGACACTTTACCAACCTTCTTTATGAGATATAAAGAAGGTTGGCGAATCTTTTGCTTAGTAGTAGCGCTTGTGACCACTAAGATTAACGAGGCAGTCACAAGAAAATATTCCGTAACAAACATAAATGTAGGCATGAAATTATCCATTCCTACACAATTTCTCAAACCATTGTCCATACAAAGACATTAATAGTGTATTGTCATATTCCTACGCATTAAGTCGGACGCAGGGTCTCGTGTGACACACTTTTAAGGTAGGTCACTGGAAAAACTGTTGTCGCAAGCTTTTGTCTAGCCAGCACTTGCCTTTGTTGATACGTAATCTGAGCTAGGGGGCGAAGTTTAAGAGGGGCTGTTATAATTCATGTTGGGGTAACAACTGCAATGCTTGGAGTAACATTATTGTGCAGTGCGATATTTATTGGTGCCTTGTTTATTTTGCATTTTCTGTGTCATCGGGTGTATTGAATTACTTGTACTGATACTGTTATGTCACTGTTGGCCAAAGGCCCTGACTTCCAGTTGTTTCTTTCCAGGGCTAATGTAGACCACTGGTTTAGCTCCACCCGACGCCATCTTCTACGAGGTCCTTTTCCAAGACCTTCTGAGTGTGTGTTTATCACGGCTCCAAAAAGTGGCTATTTTGGCCCACAGCGTCAGACGTGGTCAGTGCAGTCTCACTTCAGCTTAGCGGCTTTTTGAGCAAGGTCGGTAATTTGTGTTACTTGTTGGTGTTAATAGTTTAGAATTATTTATTATAAGCATCTTTTTATCGTATCCGGGGTGCTCCTCACTCGAACGGGTCACATTCAATTCGCCAGTATTTTTTGAACTACAAAACTGACCCGAAGTAAACACTATACATATTCGGCTCTCATTCGGTTTAACTAATATCGCTGAATCGTGTTCGAGGTACCACACAATTTTGGCTTAGCCGAGTCATTCCCAAATGTACATAATATAAAGGGTGTATTAACACCCTTAACGAAGAAGAAAGGCACTTGTTCTCCTCGTCATTGCGATCATGTTTTTGTTCTAGATCATACCTGGGAACCTGCTAGTTACGGAGACATTGAGGGTCAAAGTTCCAATATTTTCACAAGTTTTTTTAAAATACATATGTTTAATGTAAGGAGTTCAATTTTAATCGATCCATCAGCACAATGTTTTGAGTACGTTAAATCGAGCCCTACCGTAAAACATGATTTTTGCCCCAAAAAAAAGTCGTTTCCCAGCAATTATTTTCGCGTAGAGTTACTTTGTTTGACGTACAAATGCTTCGTGAAGGATCTCGTTACACTCTGTATTAAATTATACCCGGCTGTGTATCATGCCGAGTCGAATATGTGTACCATCATCTGATCCCTAGCTTTTTCCTTTGCCGATCTCTAGGTCGGCTTCCAGTCAAACCGAATGCAGTTCAATACCAGGATTATACATGGAGCGACTGCCTATCTGACCTCCACAACCCAGTTATTCCTGGGCAATACAACATGTGCGTAGCATTCCTCAATAATTGAGATTGTCATCCTTCCTATAACTATTTGGTTTGCAAGATAATTTTACTAAACGTTTATACAAGAAAATTTTAGTAAACAATGTCGGAGGAGCTCGTGGCTAAATAATAACAGCCGCTCGGGTCGATCTTTAGGTTAAGCCGTGCTTGCCAAGGTTGGTCTGTGGATGGATGACCGCCCATTACATACCGAGTTTCCTCCATACTTCGGAAAGCACGTTAAGCCGTTGGTCCCGGCTGTCATTTGAAGATCTTTGACAGACAGGCCACAAACTACTTAGGTAGTTTGAGGCCTGTCTGTCAAAGATCTTCCAAAAAGTCTGACAACCAGTCTTACCAAGGGGTATCGTATTACGCAGTACTTTTTAACGCCAGAGCATTAACGCACAACCAAACCGCTCCACGCCAAACCACAATTTCACCGCAAATGCCTACAAATAGAATATGGCTTCCATATCAATTTAATTGTTTATTTCGTGTTATTAGTGCACCACTTTTTTTGTCACATATTTGTGTCGTTGGCGTACAGGGCACGCGTTTGTTTGTCATGTATATTTATGTAATAACAACCTAATTGGGAAAAGGCTAGGCAGATGATGATGATGAATATCAATTTCTTTACACCAGCCCTGTACAAAACTGTTTTAGTTACCTCCAAAAACAAAACTTCCAAGACTCCATCATAAAACAATTTCTATAACAAACAAGGCCCAATTATTTCCATAATCCCTCTCCTATCATAGCCTTTATAATCATCTTAACACCGGGTTGAATCATCAATATTGAAACAGGGTTTAATCACGGCCTGCGAAAGTCTATTTGTATTGATCTTATTTACGAAACACCTAAACAAATTTGGTCAGAGAGCAAATAATTCGACGGTGTCCATTCGGAACGTTATATTGTGTGCAAACTTAGTAAAGTGCCTCCTTACAAAGGATGCTCTGGAGAAGTGTTCTGAAGGGGGGGTGGACAAAGAAAAGCGGATAAACATAGTTACTGTGGGTTTGGTTACATATGTTTTTGGGATCTGTTGTGTTTTGTAAAGGATGTGTGAACATCTAAACAGCAATCCTGGAGAGATGCTAGTTTACATGGTTGTATTGTGCATGTTTAAGTAGGAGGGAACTAGATTTATCTTATGTCAAGATTTGAATAGTAATATAAGGGCTATTTTTGTTTAGTTTTGTAGGGGCCAACCAACATGAAGGCGATGCTATTTCTTAAGTTTTTTTTTTATTGTAATTAAATAAGTTATTTCAGAGATTTGAATATCAAGTGTTAGTGAATAATTTCAACTCTATATATAAAAGTTAATATAAGCGAAAAAATATGCATGATTTTTAAGAAAATTGAGCTATTATTACCAGCAACGGATGCTGTTTAGTGCCATGAGTGTTTTTCCACATTAATTTTGTAACTACATATATTTACGAATAGCTGTAATTTCTATATCTACTATGAGGTCTTTATAATAAATCTTCAGTTTCAGGTCAGAGTTTTTAGAACTGGCTGGTATCATTGTCTTTATCCTATGTAAAGTGAAGTGGCATTAATGTCAGTGCAAAATGACAATTTATGTCATTTATACTTGTCAGTGGATATCAAAAAAAATCAATTAACTGTTTGTTTAAATCGTAAATTAAATAATAGTGTTTACTTTTTTTTCTTATGTGCTATGATTGTGACAAAGAACCTTTTTCGAAAATTTGAGTTCTTTTATATGATGGACCTGAATATGCTACTACCTACCGTTCAACATGAAGATACGGTCTAATCTAAAATTTATATTGGTCCTATCTTTAGTTCCTTGTAAAGTTGGCTTGAAATAAAAACCTTAACGTAAACGTTGACTACTACGAACATTCTCATGATAGGGAAAAAGCAACCAATGAGATGTATATCAATAAAGCTGCATCGATGCATTTTAAAAACCACTCTATTGAGGAAGTTTGGAGCTTGTGGTAATAATCCCAGGTAGCTCAATTACGGACTGGTCTTCGAGTTGTTAATCTATATTTCAAACTGTATAATAAAGAACTCTGATTATAAACCAATATTAGCAATAATAGTTTTATTTATTCTTAGTAGTTGCTTAAAGGTCTAGTAGAATGGATCATTTTATGTAAGAAGGATGATTTGAGGATGACAAATAATGTTTAAACCATGTAAGGGTGTTAGCTAAAACACGCGCGGGTCCGGGCTTGGATGCGCGGCTACGGGTTTGGATGCACGCTCGCGTGTTAGTATTGAAAAATAGTATCAGCAACGCAAAAGGCGTGGGTGGTGGTCCCGTGCGGCCGGTTTTCTAAGGATATTTTGACAGCGAGCACTCGCGCGAGTTTTAGCGGACGCCCTAAATGGTAAACTATATTCAGCACCACCGTATACAAGCACACAATAACACAGGTATAATGGTAAAAGTTTATTGATTCTCTAGCAATACAAGTTTAAGGTAATCAATAGCGACAGTACAATTTGCACAACATTGTTTAGGATGTTGATACAAATGGTTATTAGGTATCAGTTTAACACACACAATATTATTCGGCATAGTTATGATGAGCCCCTTTGTGTTCTTCTTCTTTGAATATCCATCCATTTCGTACATTACGTCTTATTATAAGCAAGGGCACATTCATTTTATAAGCTTCAAGTGACACCATATTCGCGTTACCATTGCCATCTGCGTTATCACTTCCAAAATCTTTAGATCATCATACAAAAAATGAATTACCCATAGATAATACCCATGTATTAGAAGTGGTGACTTGGCGAACGTGGCTGGATGCAAGAAACACTAGTTAGACTGTTCAACGTAGGGACGCTCAGGGCGCCTACGTCCGGTAGTAGTCGTCTTCTGCTGATATTATGATGATGCACTGAAATTGCTGGGATTACAATTCAGTCGACTAGTTTACGATAACAAAACATCACGCCTGTACCCCTCGAAGTATTGAGCAGAAGTGTTTAATACACCTCTGAGACGTAAATAAATACGTTAATCTTACCTTATATGGCACTACGTTAATACAGTTATTAATTATAATTTGCAGAACAACAGTATATCCGTTGGTCCAGAGCACCTTTTCTAAACTGTCAAATATTCCTGCTATTTGACGCAAAACCATTCCTGCTGGATGTTAAAAAGGCACGTCGTAGTACCAATTGAATGAACTATTTGTGGTGACGTCATCAAAACTGCTAATTTTAGCAGGAATACAAGAAGCTTGTTTTAAGGAGGTAGTAGTACGAAAATACGGTGGTAGTGATTACATACGGGACCGAAACGTGGTCGCTCACAATGGGCTTAATTAGAAAGCTTAAAGTCACCCAAAGGGCAATGGAGAGGGCTATGCTCGGAGTTTCCTTGCGTGATCGAATCAGAAATGAGGACATCCGCAAGAGAACCAAGGTTACCAACGTAGCCCGAAGAATTGCCAAACTTAAGTGGCAGTGGGCAGGGCACATTGCTCGCAGAACGGATGGCCGATGGGGCCGTAAAGTTCTGAAGTGGCGACCGCGGACCGGAAGACGTTTCGTTGGAAGGCCTCCCACTAGGTGGACCGATGACCTGATGAAGGTTGCAGGGATCCGCTGGATGCGAGTCGCACGGGACCGGTCAATGTGGCGACACTTGGGGGAGGGCTATGTCCAGCAGTGGACGTCTACTGGCTGAAATGATGATGTTGATGATGAGTACGAAAACGCAAAGCAAGGTTAAAATAGGACTGCTTTAAGAGGTAAGGTAAGGCCCCTGTTTTTTGTTCTGATAAATAAATAAATAAAAATAATATAGTTGGGAAAGAGGCTAGGCAGATAATATACTATATAGTTTACATGATGTGGTCAACGCTTTGACCGCTTTCAGAAAACAATAATGTGATATTGTACTTTAAAAATACATAACTTGCTTTACTTTTTCCAATCACAAACAGGCCAAAAAGGAAACTTAAAAGTGAAATAATTTTATTTAAACTTCGTACAACGTCGGAAAATCGTGAATAATGAATTAAAAGTTGGCGACACTTCCGTTTCCTCGGCGACAAAATTTTGTTAAAAACGATGAAGATGAGATTATTCCGGATAACATTTTGTTGCTTCCAAGATAACTTGTTTCTTATTTAAATAGTTTCTGACTTAGAGGGAGTGAAGAATATAATATAAATTAAAATATAATTTGGAACATGACTCCGAAAGTCTGACAGCCAGTCTCACCAAGGGGTATCGTATTACACGGTGTTAACTGGGTTGAGAAGGTCAGATAGGCAGTCGCTTCATGTATAATACTGATAGTCCGCTGCATCCGGTTAGACTGGAAGCCGATCCCAGCATACTTGGGAAAAGGCTATTTAGATGATAATGTTGACTTCATTTCACCAATAATAATGAACGCGATCAGTGTCAATATGTCATGGTAAAGTTGATCTAACAAAAAATACTCGTTTCACATAACGTCGTATCCTACGAATAATGCCCTAACAAACATAGGTGCTTTTTTTTATTGCATAATTCAATTCTGCTCATCAGACCACATATAACCAGTTCAACAAAACAATTTAAAACGGTACAGGTTATCAAACAATAACGTTTTCTAAAAAGCCACAATTGTAAGCACTACGTTTTCAACGAAGAATAAAGCCACAATCGCCATCAGGACGCGATGGACGACGATTTTTCGCGAGTAGTGGGGGTATTTTAATATTGGGTACATAGAAAAAATGCCTCATGGTGATTATGGCCGTGTTCTATGGAATGGCTAAATTGCGTATATATAGAAGAGACGAAGTCCTAATTACGTTTGTGTCTTTCTTCTATGTTCAAATTATATTTTTGTCTTTTATTCGTCCACAATTGCCATTGTGGCCTCAACATTTCCGGAGATAAAAGGCGTAATGTAACTTATTGCTTAAGTCCAGCCCTAATTCGCAATAATACAACAGAGAATAAGGATTTAAGAGACAAAATGCGTATAAAATATAAAGATAATTTATTGAAAATAATCCTAGCCGAACCAAAATATGCCAATACTATATTAATAATGTTGGTTTCAAATAATGTTATTTGAAACCAACAATACACATATTTGTTTAAATTTAAATTAATTAAACCAAAAAAAGTGTCTCCCGAAAAGTAGCTATTATGCAGTTACGCCCCTATTCGTAGGATACGACGATAAAATATAAATAGTTTCATAATCATTTAAAGAATTTATACATAATGTCTATGGATAATTCTGATTGTTCTTGATGCAAACAATTTAACTAAAATGCTTCAAGTAATTGTATTTTCGATTCAAAAATGTACATATTTACGTTACGTTACCACCTCTTACTAGGGCCTCATCAGTTCATTCGTTTGAATAGTAACGTAAACGGTTTCTTTTTTCTAAAATGTCCTATCGCAAACTCACCTTCCTCAAGCTAAGACTGCCAAAAACATGTTTCAGAGTATGTTTATGATAACAAAGTAAAACTCATTAAGTCATAATCTGTTTTCATCTACTCAAGCAACAAAATAAGCTCTATTTCTTCAAGATTAGCATAGCAAACATTCATTAACTTCTTAATACTTTTTTTCTTGCACGAGGCAAGCGTATTCTAATTAAAATTTTCTCAAAACTTTCTTATAAAGTAAAGGTATTCTGTGTTTTTCTTCGAGTAAAGGCTACCTTCATTTAATGGTGATTATAACTGGCTCCATTTTCATCTTGCCTTAGGAGTTCCTAACTTAATCTTGGAAGCTTAGCGTTCAATCTGAACAGTGTATTAGATTTTGATTGGGTAATCTAAATTAAGTAGTTTAGGGCCGTGTGCTTCATACCTGATCCTTCGGGTACTATTCGGTTTTCTAAGTCATAAATATAACATTACATCACGCCTGTAATCCCGAAGGGTTACGCATAGATGTACCTAATAGTACACCCACATTTTTCCAGTTATGTTTAAGTCCCATGTAATAAGAGGCGACCCTACTGCCATCAATCGGGCTCAAATCCAGTTCTGTGGCTCATCAGCCTATAATGTTCCCACTGATAGGACACAGGCTTCCTCTCTATGAGAGGGAATTGGCTATAATCCACCACGCGGGCCTAGTGCGGATTGGCAGATGTCACATGTTTTCGAATTGTTGGTTATAGGACATGCTGGTTTCCTCACGATGTTTTCCTCTGTGTGTGATTTCTGTGGCTACTACCGAGAAATCTCTAATGGAAAACCCACAATAACTGTTACGAAATAAAAACGCTGTTAATGCCAAACTGAATTCATAGTCGTGTGGTTTAAATGGATCTAAATAATACTTAAGTCTTAAATAACCCACTGAATAATCAGTCAGTCATCAATCTACATGGCTGAAAATAATTACTTCGGTAAACCTTTATAAAAGAACCAGAAAAATCACTTACTTCAGCTGGAGAAGAAGACCCAGGCACCTTCAAGCAAAACATGAACGGAGTGTTCACTCTCTTTAGGATCTCGCGAAAGTCAAGAGGAACTCCTCTAGGACGCAGCAACCTGAAGTATGTGCCCAGCGAGGAACCCTGAGATGCGAGGTAGGTTCCGAAGAGACGCATGAAGCCAGCACCTGATAAGCAAAAAAGACAGAGTAAAAGGGGGGGAACTTATAAAGTGTACAGTTAAACTAGAGAAGTAGTGCGCTTCGGTAATCTTCGTATTCCCGAAGCGTTACACACAGATAAAAAACTTCTCACTTTCGTACTGTTGCGATTAAGGAAGGAAGGAAAACATCGTGAGGAAACCGGCATGTCCTAGAACCAAAAATTCGAATACATGTGACATCTACTAATCTGCACTGGGCCCGCATGGTGGATTAAAGCCGATTCCGTCTCATAGAGAGGAGGCCTGTGTCCCAGCAGTGGGAAATATATAGGCTGATGATGATGATGACTTATCATTACGCGTCAATATGACGCTTGCTATGCATTAAAAAAATTGTCTGATTATACAATATTGTTAATAAACAGATGTTAATACAAAAGGTTTCTCCATGGTTGGTACAACTCTATAAATTAGATTTTATTATCGTGCGTTATTTATAAGATAGACGATTGCCGAAGCGCATGTTTTAACTGAAAGATCTGTAGTTATACTAGTAGAGATAGATGGGAGCATCATTTATATACGAACAAGGGCAGAATCGCCGCTGATTAATGAATAAACGTGACTACCATCAATTTAACGCACGGACCAAAATCTACAACTATAGGGGTATCCATTGCATAAACGCGATTAGTTGTGTAAATAACAGTTAAACAAAGGGATTAAATAGGTAGAGGCATACAAAAGGACTTAGTATAAATGCTTTCACTAATATTATTTCGCCCCTTCAATTAATCGAACATGGCAACATTACATTAAGTATGAAGTAACAATGTCAGACAGTAAATTATATATACAGCCTTCAATAGTGACCTCGTATAAATTATTTTTTGCTGCCACCGAAGGGACATCAAGTCTAATATTGTTTGTCCAATCCGACATTAATAATGAATACCTAAAGTCAAGGGAAAATGAAAATTTGTTTTTGTTTGGCGAATTTGTTTTAGCAAAATTAGCCATATTATTATTACCAGTGGCTTAACTCAAGAGGAAATGCGAAATCACTCTGCGAACGCGATTTCGACATTGGCGCGATACAATAGATAATTCGAGGTTAGGCGCTCGACTATTTTCTCCTCCTATATTCGACCAATTCAAAAGATGTAAACTGAATAAGAAGGATATAATATGTCTCTGTGTTTTTCGTTTTTTTATTGATAGCTGTCTAATTTGTACACTAGGCTTCTGTTGACAGGTGATCTAAATAAGCAATTTTGAGCATTTTGTTAAGGTTCTAGTATTTATACAGATTATGTATAATTAAAAAGGAAAACCTGGGGACATAGAAGAGGTAGATATTTATTTAACTTAAAAAAAACATAGCTTTAAAGTCAGAAAACAGGCGAGAGCGTTTGTATGGAGAAAATACCACCCGCATGCGATTCATATACTCACACATACACCCCCACACCACACACACACACTCATACTCACCCCAGTCACACTTACTCACACTTTCCTCAGAACGCAGTGAGTGGTACCTAACCTAATAAAACTTACTTATAAAAATGTAGTCCTATATTGTCACTTTTTTATTTTTTTTTACTCTTTTTTATGTTTTTAAACACTTTTGATGCATGCCATACCTTATAATGTATCTCATTTTTTTTTATATATATTCCTTTTAATTTGGGAGGCCTGGCTCTTGTGATACAGGAACTCCTAGTACAAGAGCTAGGGCTACACAGATGTCTGTGCAATCACTTGTCAATAAAGATTTTATTAAAAAAAAAATATATGTACTAAATTGCATCTATTTGGTACTTACAGATCTTTTTGTTTGTCGCCTCTACACACCTAAACGGCTGAGCAATTTCGATGGAACGCACAGATGGACCATGACCTGATTAGGACATAGGATACTTTTTCGTTCCCGTAAGATAATTGTTGACATCGCGCAGAAAGTTTATTTTAGAAAACATTCAAAAATAATTGTATTTCTACAATTTTAACGCTGTTTTGAACGTTTATTTTGGAAAATAAACGCACATTTGTAACGACACGAGTATCGTCATTTATTATTTGTTCAGTGTCCCCCCCATCTGAAGCAATTCGTCAAATTGCGTTCCCGACAAAGCTCTCCCTTGTTTGACGTTGCTGTGTATCATTCATATTTTGTGATTAATATCATGTGTTTACTTGGCTCAGAGGTTATATGGGGCCTGCTTTTAATCTACGAGTATGCTGATGGCACTACCAATGTTACTTTCTCAAAACTATAATTAAGATTTATGTATTACTAGCTTTTGCCCACGGCTTCGCTCGCGTTAATTTAGAATTTGACAGTCAATTTAGGTTGTACTCTGCTTGTAATTCAATTATGTTTCAAAAGATACCTGGCGCCATCTATAAGCATAAGAACGTTATTGTTTTTTTTTCTCGGGAACAGTACTTTTTTTCGGGATGATAGGTTACCGTATGTCTGTTTCTGTACACCTGACAACGTGAATGCTTTCAGGATGCTCGATTCAGTGGTTAAGGCGTGAAAAGGTAACAAACAAACTTAATTTCGCATTTATAATATTATAGTAAGGATCTTTGATATCACTCTCATATTATGAAGGAAAATATCGTATGGAAATCAGAGAGCAGACATGATCGATCGTTTTCAAAGTGATTAATATTTCTACAGCAACTTTTAACGGGATTGATATCTGTACTTCAGTCTGAGATCACGAACACGTCATGAGCAAGGTCGATAATGGTCGATAAAAAAAATGATTGCACTGATCATGGCGAGAACAAGCGCCTTTTGACACCCATTATTATATTTATACCTTGTTTTTGTGCACTTACAAAAAGGTATCAAAGCACGTTTTTCAAAACTTCTCGTTTAGCATAGCAAAAGTTCTTAAAAGTAAATATGTCTGCACATAATATCTTGTGGGTAACATAACAAAATGCTCGTAAAATTTTTAGCAGCAAACTACTCTTCTAAAATTCTTAGAGGAGAATAAAAATTCAGTTTTAAAACAACTTAACCTAGATCTTCCGTATTATACAACGTAGTTCTTAGGTCATATAATTTTCAAGTATAATTTATTATTTTTATCATGCAGCTAGTTTCTTCGTCACTTGACATAATTTAAAACTTCTTCCTGTTTTCCTCAAATTTCTGGAAACTGCGAATTACTTTTACACACTTTTCTATTGTAAAACATAAATATGTGTTGTATTATCTACGAATAAGAATAATTGGTTGTAAGGTAATTGGTAGGTTGAAAGGCCTCCCACTAGGTAGACCGATGTCCTGGTGAAGGTTGCGGGGATCCGTTGGATGCGAGTCGCACGGGACCGGTTAATGTGGCGACACTTGTCCAGCCTTGGCCTATGTCCAGCAGTGGACGTCTTTCGGCCGTAATGATGATGATGAAGAATAATTTAGTTGAAATTCAATTTAAAAAGTGTGCACAGCTAGTAATAGATGTAATTTTATGTAACAGATTTTGAAAAAAACGTGGCAGCATAATGTTTGAAACTTTACTTCATCCCAAATGAGGAAATGTTTGTAAGTTTTGCTTGGTCTGTTTGTATTAATTAGAAATCATGAAGATCTTTCTTAATCGTGTGGTTAGAGCCTAACCTGGTTGGATGGATGAAACGCATGTGACTAAAAGAGTGCTGGACATGAATGTTGATGGATGGAGAGGGAGAGGCAGGCCAAAGAAAAGATGACTGATATGAAAGAGAAAGGAGTCAACGATGCCGTGACGTCTGACAGGGGAGAATGGACGAAGAAAACATGTTGCGCCGACCCCAAATAGAATGGGATAAGCGCAGGAAGATGATGAGAGCCTAACCTGGTTTCAGAGTTTTTATGCCACTCATGGGCCGCATGACTTTGCATGCCGTTGAGAAATACCTCTCAGGCGTGTTGGTTTTTTCACGTTGTTGTCTTTCACCGAAGCAAGTGATAATTATACAATATGCACATGAATCCGACAAATCAGAGGTGCGTTTCTTGGTTTCGAACTTGAGACCAATGACTAGGCAGTGGACTGGTTACACCACTAGGCTATCACTGCTTAACATGAAGACTATCGAATCGTATACATTTTTTGATGTAACTGTAGATACATCAAAAAGACTTTTGAAGAGAAGTTCATACGAATACTTCATTATTAGATATTCATGAGTCTAATTTCGTCTTCGGTTTAATCTTAATTGTCCTTTAATTCATAAAGAGCTTGCGTAAACTAGACGTTTAACGTACTTATAAATAATTCAGATACTCTGATTACCTGTCTCGATCTAATTTACTTTGGTAAGCTTAGACTTCTCTTTAGTAATAATTTTATTGTTTAGTCGATTTCTCATTATTATTATTATATTATTTTCAGTATTTTAAAATGTAAAATTGTCTTTTTATGGGGATTACAAACGCTATGTTAGGATGATTAAATTAACTTTTACCAGACCTTTGTTATCAACAAGAAGCCGCAGTTACTATCATCAAGCAGTCAATGATTATAATTATATTAAGTATTGATATATACTTTGATATATATTTATAGTATTTTATTTATCCTAGTATTCAATTCAGGTTGTATTTTATTTAGTAAAAGAGGTGACAGGCACCACTATAGTACTAGAAACAGGGACGAACTAGTACAGCCAGGTTTTAGGTTAGCTAAAGTAGACTCATCTTTCATGGGGTACTGTTTAAAATGTTACAATAAAATACCTCCCACATTCTACAACTAAACGAGACGAAATTTAAATCTTGTATAAACCGCACACTATGTAGGCAAGCATATTATAAATTGGGGGATTACATTGATGATAAAAATGCTTGGCTCACTGCTGGTCCTGCTCCACAAGCATAGGGGCAAACTAATTTATTACCATGTGAAGTTATTGTGGAAGCTGCAGAAGATTGTAATAATATCTTTGCATTGTATAAATTCAATCTCTTAGTATTATATAATTGCATAGCACATGTGTGAGTACTATGTACTGTAAAGCTACCATTTACATATAGTTATCTTTCATTGACTTGAATTTGCCCTGGTGGCTGAGAGAATGTCATGCTCACTCAAATGTCTCGCTGATGGTGGCGGGTGTGTCGGGTCATTTAGCTCCCTTCAATATGGTTGAGCTGAATGGGTCTGATCCATGCGTCATGTTCGTGAACGGGCGCTGTCAGTTGGGACTGGTCATCTCTAGGCTGCCATGGTTTATTTGAACTACTTACTTTGTTTTTAAATTGTTGATATAATGTTTTACTCTGGACGCTCTTAACGTGCACGTATTTCTACATCGTTCTCACATATTATGTTTAATCTCAACATGAATGATGTAACCAAGATTTTGTACAATATTTTGATTGAAAAGAGTGTCCATGGAGTTTCTTGCCCATTCTTCTCCATAGAGATCTACGCTTTGGAATGGGCAACTACAGTACTTTCACAAGTTATTATGCCTTGTGTCTGTGACTGTAGCTTAGCCTTATTTGTTTTTCTGACATTCAAAAGTGCCTGTAATGGTCTAATTGAAATAAATGCTTTTGAGTTTGAGTTTGAGTTTGGTTGACCGGTAGGTATATTTAAGTAATACTACGTCATTAATATTTGTACCAAGAAATTGTATGAAACTAGCTAATATGTACTTTAAAGTTTGATATAATGATTATTTTACTCTGTATTTTTTTTGTTAAAATAATTGCCATTATGCTATGATTTACTGATTTATCAGATATTTAATTAAAAAATATACGATTTGGCTGAAATATCCCTTTCATTTTTTAATAGGGGACATCTCGTCCGTTCTACTAAACTGGTCCGGGCGAATCTACCGCGCATTTTAAAAAGTGGACAACTGGCCCGCGGACCAGTTTTTGTGTGGGCGAGATGTCCCCTTACCCAGAAAATGCCTATGGCATTAAGTCCGCCTCTGTACTTTGTGCTTGAAGTGCTAAATTAATTAATAAATGATTTGGTTGTGAAATTTAGGTAGCACCTAAATTGAACATGAACATGTTCAATTTAGGTGCTACCTAAATTTCCAATCTATCCCAGAGCTATAACCAAAAACTACCAACACCATAATCCCCTTAAAAGTACGAGTATCCTCGTTAACTGTTATGGCCACCAACAAAGGAAAGGAAATGAAGGTACCATAGTAAAAGACCTTTTGCCGATAATCACCTCCCGTTGCCGTATATTTAACGACCCCGTTTTGAGAACCCTATCAAGTGTAGGGTAGAAACTAGACAGTAATTCACAATAACTGGGCAACAAGTCCATTTACTTTCCTTTGAGCTTTTATTAACGAAAAATCTATAAAGATAATAAAAACTATAAAGAAAATAATTTGTTTTTTTTTCTCGGAAATAGACTCTAGTTAAAATGTAGTACTGGCAATTAGATAAATATCAATTTATTCTTAAATCTTAAGTTTACCCACAATTTGATGAAACACCCTTTGAACTCAGATTTTATAATCAAAGCTATCTCGATTCTAATATTCATGACCTTAAAAATTCATTAAAAAATTAAGTAGGTAAACGATTTCAAACGAACTTTTTTCCTCAGATCCTTTTTTAATTAATTACTGATTCTTGGTAACTCCTTCTTGGATACTTTAACTAAGACCATTACTCATTCCATTTCCCAGGTAGATTTTTTTCAAAATAAATATTACTCGATAATATGGAAGCAGAAATCCTTTGGGAAAATAAATAACTAATGTCTTGACCGAGGTTAATCTAGATTCAACTGGGACTAGTTAGGACGGCGCCGAAGGTACCAAAGAAAAGAGATGAATAATGTTAATGGATATTTTATTAGCTAAACGGATACTGATCACAATAAATCTCTTGGAACTCTTCTAGATTTTATTCAAGTTAGGAAGAGCTTAATGGTAAAAATACTTCATTAGTTGATGCTATTGGCAATATGATTTATGAAACTTAGAATGAATAAAAAAAGAAGCATGTCCCAGAAACGAATCTAGAACAACAAGCATTAAAAATAGACAATGCAGCTTTCAGACAATTTCACCGAATGACAATTTAAATCATGTGTGACATTTGAAGTTTTCAGCGAATGCAAATCCAATTTTGCTAAGCTAACTTCGAATCCGTAATAGATGGCTTAACAGATGAGGAATATTAGCTTTATCATTCTGAATTTCTGGTTTCACATACGAATCACAATAACAATATAAAGACTAATAATCAAACTAATTTTGGCTTTCAACGAGTAATATTATTTCAGTTTCAAACAGTTCATTTGTAAGCTAACGTAATAAATGTAGCGTTCGAAGAACATAAATCAATAAAATGTAAATAATATTTCCGACTCGAGGTCATACGTGGATATTTTCAGATGAACCGTTTTAGAATTCTATTCCCAGACAAATGTTTTATATGAAAAATTTTACAGAGTTATTCATGACTTGGTTCATATTGCATTTTACACTATTTCATCGAGCATATCCTCTATAGTAACGCGTTCATTAAAAATCTTTTTAAATATTTCTTTCTCCGTTACAAAATCAAATTGTGAGTTTTTGGACAGATACAACACAATTATTTTTTATTTTAAAACACATTTTTATTGCAATAGGTATGAGTCAAATAAATAGTAATAAACATAGATATAAAAACATTCTAATAAGAACCAACCATATTTATAATTTGATGACAGGAGATTGTTTGGAAAGTAAAAGGAAACTGTAATGTAACCTTATGAACAATAACATACAACAGCCGGCATTGATACTATTAATAGAAATCATATACTAATTACTATATAAGGAGACCATTACTTCAATAAAGAGGCAGTATATTATTGCTGAGAATCAAGTTGAATGGCGAGTGATTGAGGAGGCCTTTGTCCAGCAGTGGACTGCTATAGGTTGATTATGATGATGCTGATAATATTATCGTCCATCCTGAGTTTAATTTCATGACACCACTCCCGATATTACGATATCTTGTTCATTTTCCTCGAACTTTTGACCACTTTAATTATTTTCATAATGTTTAAGGAACGATCTTTACGGATGCCTGAAATAGCACTAGTTGGAAATAGAAATCTTTGCCAGTGGAATGGCAATGAATATTATATCAAAATAATAATCTTGCAAATACCTTTTGTGGTACTGAGAAATACACCCACACAGTGTTGTGGGAATTCCACTTCTGCCGGCTAATTTTATAACTGAAAAGGGTACATTCATTATCATTTTTATTATGCGGGAAATATATTTTATATAGTTATAGCAGCTAGCTATAGTACGACAGACAAGTTAAGTCTGAGTAAATTGTAGAACAAAAAAAATTATATAATTGTTTGTGAGTATTAAAAAAAAAAAGTTACTTCCCATCTATAATAATATTATGGATAAAACCAATTGGCTTTTTTCAATACAGTTTACTATGTAGAACCTCTAAGTAATTCATTAATATCTAATAACAATTAAAGTGAGTAATTTCATAACTTATCACGCCTGTAATCCTAAAAGGGTTAGGCAGAGGTGTACCTAATAGTACACCCACATTTTACCACTTATGTTTAAGTCCCACGTAAAAGGGGAGAGCCTATTGCCATCACCTGGGCATAAATCCAGATTCACTGCGACTGATAAATTCCAGTTGGAAAAATCCAATAACATTTGCCCTACCTGACCCTCTTCCTCATCATGCTCAGCAGTTGCGCTTGCGACCACTAGACCAACGAGGCAGTTTGTTAAGACCTCAAATGAAAAAAAAAACGTGTGCTTTAGACTACACGACTGACGAAAAACTACTCTTTTATCTTTTATCCGTTCGCCTCGTAACGTAACTTTTCGTAACGCATTCGCCAGCTAACTCCCCAAGTAAAGCGTGCGTAAAGGAGTTTTACTTAAAAAAATTGTATGATTTCTATTACTAGTACTTTTTTGAGTCCATATTTAGTGGATTAACATCTTCAATTTCGAGTATTTTTTAACCCAATTCGTTGTTGCCAAGTTATATATATTCCATTTCCTCTCCGTGGAGCTTTTTACTTAGCCTCGGAGGGTCTCTACAGAGCAATAAAATTATGGTTCTAAATGCCACTTTATTATGTACTTAGTATCGCCCATGAAACCACTATAATGGTATTATAAAGAAGTATGGGGCTATTAATGTTCTCATTTCTATCACAATCATGTCCTTTGAAACTTTTTTTATAAAAAAGAGAATCAGATTTATATGTTTCTCGGTTATTTTCTCATTAGTTTTATTGCTATTTCTAAACGTGTATATAATATAATTTCATTTATTTAGTTGAGTACCAGAGGAACACTTTTGCTCTAGGAAGAATTTTCAATATTAAACCGTAATGGCACAAAGAACTTCAATTACTTTAGCGAGCTGTAGAAGGCGTGTCTTGTATCGTCGCTAGTGAAAATGATTTGGTAAAGGAGTACAATATTCTTGTATGTATTCTGACGGAGTATAGTCCCTTATTTCTATAAAAAAAGTATAAGATTATGGCATATTAAGCATAATCAGACTGTGATGTTCCCACTGCGGAGAAGCTTTCCGTCAGTGGAAAGGAATTGACTATATTGTCCACCATGAAAGCCCGTTGCAAATTCATGGATGCCACAGGCTGGTGGTATACAGGGTGTAAACAGACTCTTCACGAAGCCGTCAACCAAGCATTAGGTACATCAAACTAAGTAACTTTACGCAAAAATTAGTGCTGGGAAACGACTTTTTTTTTTGGGTTGAAAAATCACGGTTTGCAGTAGGACTCAATGAAACACACTCAAAACATTGTGCTGATGGATGGATTGAATAGTAAGGGGGTCCTGGAGGTGTTCAAAGTAAAAATCTGACATTAAAAACATGTATTACAAAAAAAAAACTTGTGAAAAAGTTGGAACTTTGACCCCCAATATCTCCGTAACTAGAAGGTTCCCAGGTATGGTCTAGAACAAAAAAATGATCGCAATGATAGAGAGAACAAGTGCCTTTCGGCTTCGTTAAGAGTCTGTTTACACCCTATATGTGAGTTTAAATGTTTGTGAACGCACCCACGATACAGGAGAAATTATTAGTGTGGGGCAACGTGTTACAAAAAAAAAAAATGTCTTAAAATTCAAGGTCCACATGATTTTTACTTTACAGTTTTGAGTGCAGCAGTGATATAATAATTTATAATTTGCGCGTCTCCTTCACTTCATTTACTACAGGGCTAGCTCTTTCTTTGGTCAAGGAATTAGAATTGCCATTCAACGTGCTTCAATGCTGCCAGTCTTTCTGGGCACGTACCCGGATGACTGCTTGACCCTGATGAGTACTTTGATGGACCCCTTAGTGTCGTCGTTGTATATATTTAGGTTTTTAATTTTAGCCTTAATATAGTCGATTTTTTGTGAATATTTAGTTTGTACCTATATTTATTTAAGGTTTTATAAAAATAAATAAACTCTTTAAAAAAAAATAATGTACCTACTTTACTTTGTGTCAATTATTGCATCATCACAATAATAATTATTGGTTCGAAAAGCCAAGCCACAACAGAAGTTATAAAAATACATACCCAATTGTACCAGCTCCAATCGCTTGTCGGTAACAAAATGCCACGGGAACGCCTTGCAGAAGCTCGCCACTCCGATCCTCAGATCTGTCACTTTTGTTGACGTAGCTATGCAGGATGCCTCAGATTGCTCGCAGTCATTGTCTTTCGACTTCTGATGTAATGGCACTGCGTTTATTTCGTACCTAAAACATAATAAGATTGTAGAAAGCTGAAGTATTGAAAATGTTGGGATATACGCACGATGGTTGATCAAGCTATACAAAACCAGTTCATGCGGATCTTTCATTGTATAGAAAATATATACAAAGCGAGGCCGCGTTATACTGGAAATGTAAAGCTTGATGTGCCGCCGTGTGTACCCGCCCGCGTCGTGTGACCACTTATCCTTATTCTTCGAAGAATATATAATACTTGCTGTTGCCCGCAACTTTCGTTCCCACTTGAATCGGATTTCAAGGATTTTATTATTTTTTGTACGGAACCCTAAAATAGTAACCTAAGTTACGCCTTATAACATTAGCTATCTGCCAATAAAAGTCCCTTCAAAATCGGTCCAGCCGTTTCGGAGATACAGACAACTAACACGACAGAACAAACAGACAGACACACGAAAAAATAAGAAAATGTGTTTGTGTAATAAGTACCGTAGATATTTTCATATGCATTCAGTAAAAAGCTGACAGATACTTCAATTTTATTTTTTTGTATAGATTATAGATAAATGACATTTATTTTTCTATGCTTTTGTCATTTTCTTTCGCTTCTTTCGTGTTTGAAGTGTTTGACTAGAAGTGTGAGGCGAGCCTTTTAACTATCAATAAGTTTTAAAACAAAAAATTTAGAAGTATATAATGGGCACACAAAGGGCAAATATTAAAAAAATGCTACTTTATTCTTTCTGTTCACTCTTCAGCAATATAGCACGTCAGACTATGTTAAAACACTCATCTCTAATACTAGCTTTTCCCGCGGCTTCACTCGCGCTAATTTAGAATTTGACAATCAATTCGATTTGTACTCTGCTTGTAATTCAATCATGATTCGAAAGACACGTGGCGCCATCTATGAACATAATAACGTTACTGTTGTTTTCCTCGGAAACAATACTTTTTCTCGGGATGAAAGATCAGACATCTGACAACGTATATGCGAAATTAAATAAAAAAAATATAATTATTATTATTTCAGGATGATCGGTCCAGTCATTTAGGCGTGAAATGGTAACAAACAAACTTACTTTCGCAATTATAATATTAGTAAGGAAGTAAGGATTATAAAGAGGTACAATTTGTTTGTATGTATGGGGGCTTCGACCCTAATTTATTTATTGTTTAAACAGTTACTTGCCACACTTACAGTTTGCACCAAAGCGTGCAGCAAGCCAACAGCATAGCGTACTAGCTAACTAAACTTAACTACTACCACTAAACAATTTTATGCAATAATTAAGCATAGCTTTACTGCCACTCATAAACATATCTAGATCCGGCTCCAGAGCAATCAGTCATCGCCTGGGTTGTGGGCGCATATCGTGCTGTTTGGGGAGCAGCGAACAGGCCTCGCGAGGCACAGGTCAAATGATCCAATTCAAAAATTCTTTCACTGGCAGAAAGCTACATTATTCATGGGTTATATAGGTTGCAAAATAATATTTAAATCAAAATTATATTTATATCATGCATATTAACCGAGGTATTACAACTTTTGCACATGAAGTCGTGGGCGAAGTGCTAATAGTTAATTTAAACACTAATATAAAGCCTCGTTATAAAAGAATCAATAAGGTATTTTATTTTTTTCTTCAAAAAGGTCAGTGACACCTTCTTTTTACAGAGAAGTTTCCAAGCAATTAAAAAGGGATCACCTTTCTAATGGAAGTTTATCGAAGGAAGGAACTCAAATAATAACTAATTTCCAAGTTTGGAAAAGATGACTCATTATTCGTTTTTTCTTTCATATCTTTTATAATTTATTTTTATTTTTCCTTATTTATTGTATGCCTTAGGCTGTGGGGTCTGAATGATCGAAGTTTAAACATAACATCATCACGCTTGTAATCCCCGAAGGGTTAGGCAGAGGTGTACCTACTAGTACATTTAAACTTCGCCAGTTATATGTATTTTTAAGTCCCACTTAAAAGTCTATTGCCATCAACCGGACCCAAATTCAGCCTCCGTGGACGCTACTGAGAAATTCTTGATGGAAAAACCCAATAACACTTTGCCCGACCGGGAATCGAACCCATGACTTCATACTCAGCAGTCGCGCTTTCGACCACTCGACCAACGAGGCAGTCAACTTTGTTTCTTTGAAGCAATCCCGAAATGGTTCGTTGACACTTGACGTCAGGTTCACACCCATGACACCGAGGCTGGCTATTATTGTGACCAGATGTTAAATATGATCATCATCATCGTCGTTTCAGCCGAAAGACGTCCACTGCTGGACATAGGCCTTACCCAAGTGTCGCCACATTGACCGGTCCCGTGCGACTCGCATCCAGCGGATCCCCGCAACCTTCATCAGGTCATCGGTCCACCTAGTGGGAGGCCTTCCAACGCAACGTCTTCCGGTTCGCGGTCGCCACTCTAGAACTTTACGGCCCCATCGGCCATCCGTTCTGCGAGCAATGTGCCCTGCCCACTGCCACTTAAGTATGGCAATTCCTCGGGCTACGTCGGTAACCTTGGTTCTCTTGCGGATGTCCTCATTTCTGATTCAATAACGCAAGGAAACTCCGAGCATAGCCGTCTTCATTGCCCTTTGGGTGACTTTAAGCTTTCTGATGAGGCCCATTTTGAGCGACCACGTTTCGGTCCCGTATGTAATCATTGGCAACACACACTGGTCATAGACTTTTGTCTTGAGACACTGCGGTAAGTTGGACGAGAAGATACCACGCAACTTCCCGAACGCTGCCCAACCGAGTCGGATTCGACGATTGACCTCTTTCTCGAAGTTAGACCTACCTAACTGGACCGTTTGTCCAGGTAGACATAATCGTCTACAACTTCGATTGTAGAGTCGATGTTAAACATTGACAAACTAACACACACAACGCCACCAGTTTTTTGGGCACAGTCCAAATCAAAGCATTTATTTCAAGAAGGCCAGTTACAGGCACTTTTGTATTGAATACCAGTCGTCAGCGACGTAGAGGAATTTCTTGACGTCATATTTTATTGATGTACTGGGGTTTTTCTATTCATATTAAATGTGTAGGTAAAACTGGTAGTGTATGATGTTATTATTTGTTATTAAATTGTAAAATGAAAAAAAAATGCTTTTTTTTTTGTTATTTAAGTTAAATCAATCAATATTGTGCCCAGTATGGTCACATCATTTAACCAAACTGGGCAAAATATGAAATGATACTAGAAGAAATATATCTAGCAGGCAGCTAAGAAGACAACAGTAACAATATTAGGATTACAATATTGTGTAACCACACATAACTCCAACAATACCAGTGTAAAAATATCGTAACCTTAAAATGCCGACCGAAATGAAACAGGGCCACGCAGAACCAAATACAACGCTTTATCAAATACTAGCTTTATTATTTATGTACTCGCGATACCGCCCGGATGGTATTCGGCAATTGTACCGCGGGATCGAGCTACCGCGGTAAAAAGTATCTTATGTGTTAATCCGGGTTATAAATTATCTGTCACTGTCATCCAAATACGTTCAGTAGTTTTTGTGTTAAAGAGTTACAAACATACTCACAAAATTTTGTATTTATAAAATAACATAACATCGTCATCATAACATCACGCCTGTAGTCTTCGAAGGGTTTGGCAGAGGTGTACTAATAGCACTCCCACATTTCGTCGAATATTTTTTAAGTCCCAAGTGATTGGAGGCGACCTACTGCCATCAACCGGGCACAAATCAAGACTCCGTGGTTACTATTGAGATATTCCTGGTGGAAAAACCCAATAACACATGGCCCAACCTGGTAATCGAACCGCGATCTCATGCTCAGAAGTTGCGCTTGCGACCACTAGACCAACAAGGCAGTTATTTATAAAATAGTAAGATTCAAAGATTCAATAAAAATAACAGCGGTTTTTAGTCTCGTTGAATATTAACGAAGTTACAATTATACTTTTCGAATTTCAAATTTTCCATTTCGGAATGCAGATGCTGATGTCATTATAAGTTCAGATTTTAATGGCGTTACTGTTAAAATGTCGATACCCAGAAATTAATTATATTTTAAATAACAATTAAAATATGACAATCTGGCGTGTGCAATCGACATCGTAATTATTCCAACACAATGGTTTTAACGCTCAAAATTGAGTTGGTTTTAATTTTTCAAATTAGTTTTAATTGTTGTTTCAGTCGTGAATTTATTATCTGGAACAGTGCATGATTAATTTTGAAATCACATTTCTGTCAAATGGGTAATTGACACCTTTGTTTAAATTCTATTCATTTAAAGCTGAACAACGAACTCATTTTATTTACATACAAGTATAGTATAGGCAGGAGTGTAGGTACTTTGTAGTACACCCACATTTTGCCAGTTATGTTTATGTCCCATGTAATCGGGGGCGAGCCTATTGCCATAAACTGGGCATAAATGCAGACTCCGTCTGGCTGCTACTGAGAAATTACTGATGGAAAAACCCAATAACAATTTACCCGACCCGAAACCGAATCGAACCCAGGACCCCATGCTCAGCAGTCGCGATTGCGACCACTAGACCAACGAGGCAGTATCATCATCATCATCATTATTTCAGCCGAAAGACGTCCACTGCTGGACATAGGCCTCCCCGAAGTGTCGCCACATTGACCGGTCCCGTGCGACTCGCATCCAGCGGATCCCCGCAACCTTCACCAGGTCATCGGTCCACCTAGTGGGAGGCCTTCCAATGCAACGTCTTCCGGTTCGCGGTCGCCACTCCAGAACTTTACGGCCCCATCGGCCATCCGTTCTGCGAGCAATGTGCCCTGCCCACTGCCACTTAAGTTTGGCATTCTTCGGGCTACGTCGGTAACCTTGGTTCTCTTGCGGATGTCCTCATTTCTGATTCGATCGCGCAAGGAAACTCCGAGCATAGCCCTCTCCATTGCCCTTTGGCTGACATTAAGCTTTCTGATGAGGCCCATTGTCAGCGACCACGTTTCGGTCCCGTATGTAATCACTGGCAACACACACTGGTCATAGACTTTCGTCTTGAGACACTGCGGTAAGTTGGACGATTAGATGCCACGCAACTTCCCGAACGCTGCCCAGCCGAGTCGGATTCGACGATTCACCACTTTCTCGAAGTTAGACCTACCAAACTGGACCGTTTGTCACAGTAGAGTTTCCGATGTTGACAGGAGTGGGTTACATGGATTCAACATGACCTTGGTTTTGTCCATGTTCATTTTAAGACCCACTCTTTCGGAAGCTCTACTGAGGTCAGCGAGCATTGTACTGAGGTCCTCCATGGTCTCAGCCATAACCACTATATCGTCGGCAAACTGAAGGTGAGAGATGTACTCGCCATTGGCATTGATGCCTAGCCCTCTCCAGTCCAGAACCTTGAAGACGTCCTCCAGTGCAGCGGTGAACAGTTTCGGAGATATGTCGTGTCCCTGTCTGACACTTTGCTGCAGAAGGATAGGTTCCGAGGTTTGGTCCTGAAGTCGGACTGACATGGTGGCGTTTTTGTACAAACACTTCAACACCTCGATGTACCGATAGTCGATTTGGCACCGTTGGAGGCAGTATTCCTTTTTCCTTTATATAAAAGAACAAAAACATACAAAATAATAAAACAAAAGATATCGCCAACATTTATTTTTGTCAATTATCTACCACCTACGGGACTTTTTTCATGAAACTTTTCGGAAAATGTCTGTTGGTCTAAGAATGAAATAAAGGCGCTTTTCCATAAACAGTTAACCGTCATCAAAATCATCGACAATAAGCTAAGCTTATAGCTTAGCTTTTTGGCTTTAGCTCCTTCATAGGTCTCGAAATCAAAACCGACACGCCCTCTGATTTTTCGGATTCATGTGCGTATTGTATAATTATCACTTGCTTCGGTGAAGGAAAACATCGTGACGAAACCAGCATGCCTGAGAGATATTTCTTGATGGCATATAAAGCGAAGTCAGAGACTTATGGGCGGTATAAAAACTGACACCAGGTTAGGCACTAACCACACGATATAGAAGAAGAAAAAGCTTATACTTACTTAAATCTCCTAGGGTCGTTAGTGTAACTCGTCAGTCTTATATCCGTTTGTGTATCATATAGCAGCCTAGCTATTGATTTCAAGCTGCCAACTAGAATATATGCGACAGGTTCGCTTTCTGTCGTCAAATGAAGCTGAATTTTTCCATCTTGTGATGTTGTACAAACGAAATTCGCTTCGTATTCCATTGTTTCATCTTTCTGAACATCATCCTGTGGAAATACAATGTTGTCATTAATCATGTTGATTTCTTCATTAACGTTTTAAGTTAATGTCTTACAATTTAATTGGTTTGATGTTTTCTTTTGATCTTTATTTGGAATAAAAGCTTTAAAACAAAGTATTTTATAAATGTTATTACAATGATGAGAAAATTAGAATAGCACAATATTTAAACATTGTGAATTTAATTTAAAACTTTACTTCAGTTTGTAACGAAGATTTATTACGGGTATTGAATTGAAACTTCAGTATTAGATAATACTAGTTTCATGGTTTTCTTTTGTTTTTCGTGTAAATTGTGCAAGAGAATGAATATACCTTGTAATTCCAAGGTAAAAATAACATACGAAGATGTATACTGAGACAACGAGTAATAGAGAAGTATAGAAGAAGAAGACATACTGCGCCGACCCGAAATAAATCGGGATAAGGGCAGAAGAAAGATGATAATTAAATAAGGAATAAGGATAAGATTAGGATAAAGAAATAAGGATAAGGATTCACTTACCTGGTCATGTAACACATCATGAACGCTGTCTAAAGTAGTGAGAAATTCAGTCAAATTGGTGCCTAAACATTTAAAAGCTCTCTCAAGTCGACAGTTATGTGAGAACGCTGTTAAAATTAAATATTCTCCTAATTTTGCCATAAAATCCTTAGTGCTAACACCTGGAACAAGCAATGGAAAGTTTAGTGCGTTATAACATAATGGTACATAAAATAAAACTCATGGCTGACGTATGCACTTAAAACATTTAATATGAGACGAAATGGAATTTAGAATTTTATAGCATTTTTCAAAGTGCTTAAAGATGGCAATGACCCCATTAAAGCTGTCTGAATGTAAAATTAAAATTATTGTCTGGGGCATAAAATTTTGAAGGTGTCTGGGGTTAAAAGGAAAAATAAATTGGTTGTCTGTAAAGTTGGTTTACAGACGATAGTTTAACGTGACAACGTCATAAAATCGAGCCGGCGTTCATCGATTTATTAGACGTTGTCACGTCAAAAAGTTTCAAAAGTCATAGTTACACAAAAACAAAGTATGAAAGAAGAATTGTTGCGCCGACCCCAAATAAATTAAGATAAGGGCAGGAAAATGATGAAGACTAAGCCAAAAACGACATTAACCTGATGAAGAATTTGAATGGGAGTCAGTGATAATTATTACTCAGTACAGTCTACAAGGAAGACTTTAAAATACAGGGTAGCAGACCAGGATATACGTAAGGCTTTGTATGAACAGCTCGGAGTGCTGTGGCTCGCACCGGGCTAGTTGCGTCTAGTTAGAAAAATACGCCACTGCTTGGTTGGTTTGACGAAATACAGGCATTGCCTAGTTGGGTTGAAGTGGCTACATCCATTTATTAGATATATTTTTTGAAAAATACATTTGTTTATTTATTTGCCTAATAAATATTGTTCTTTGTGAGAAAAAGGTGCAAGCAAGTGAATTGTAAATAATCTAAATGAACTTCGTCTGAGTACTTAACAAATGCTGTACGCAGCGTTCCTACAATACAGCGGAAATTACTATTGATTTTGTGTTGCCATTTGGCATTATGTTGAGCTGAGGCCATTTTGGTATTATCTGTTTATTTATTTTGTTAAATTGAATAAACAAATTTGCTTTCTTTCTTTAAAAAATGATCGCAATGACGGGGAAAACAAGTGCCTTTCGGCTTCGTTTAGAGTATTTTTACACTCTTCATGTAGGGGAATTAATTACCATGAATTGTTACACGATAAGCTAATGCATGAATTGTTGCACGATAATTTAAACATTCAAATTACAATTCGATATAATTTTCAGGAACATTCCGAAAGTCTGTAGGAAAAATAAGATTTTTGACATGACTTAAGTAGTAACAGTAACTGTTTTACTGACTTTGAATAAAAACATAATAATTAAATTTATAGATAAGTTAAGGTGTTTGTTTAAGGAATCGGGAGGAGTAATTTGATGATTTCCCATCCTAAATAAAATAAAAAATAGCCATCAGATGTTTCATCTAGCATTCAAAGCCAGATTAGCAGTTCCACCATTATCTGCAAGTAATCTCGTTTGAGCTATTTCCCAAAAAATCCTATTTCAAACTCCATGTTCGTCAGTCGTCAGATGTCAGTAATTTACGGCTGACGATGAATCTCGGTTTTATGTTGACACAATGTGACTTCAAAGCGACGGGGCCATGACGGCCATGTTGGCTTTGTAACAAAGCAAACTTTGTATGTGTTAACACTGAATAAGATCTGTGACGTTAGAGTATTTGAGAATCGAAGTGAGGTTTTATGCCCATGAAGGGTGAATGTTTGGTTTGGTGAGTGTAAAGTTATAGGGGAAGTCTGTTCAAAAATGGAAGATGACCACTTGAAGGTTATAATAGACTATATAACACGATGTTATAGTCTTTATTTATTAATTTTATCATAAATGTACACACAAGAGAGCAAATAAGGAAACATCATAACGTTACTAAGAGTACAAAGGCAGAGCATATTTCAAAATAAATTTCTGCCACCAGGTCGGCGAAATAAAAAAAGAAATGTAGACAGAAGTGTGTGATTTGTTCTTCAAAAAAAAAAAACCAATCAAAAGTTGACTCAACATAGTCGTGAAAAAGCTAGGCTAACTTTGATGAAGCTTTTCTTCAAATCATTAAATAAGTAACCAAAATATCACTGTGATAAATACGAGCCCGTGTGACATCATATAACCCTATAACCCTCTTATTAATATAACTTTCATACAGAATTGAATTATGACAAGCTGCCAGAAGTAAGCCAACTCCGTGACAGACGGAAAAGTTAAGGGAAACGAAATTAATGTCAGGATTAAGGACACTTTTACGATAAGCGTTTTATGTTAAAATAAAGGAAAATAAAAAACATATCCTCAGTAATACTAAATAATAGTGGACAGAGAGATGTGAGTGAATTTATCTATGGCATGATTATTAGACCATGTCTGCCGCCTGGTTGTTGGTAGCCCGCATATATAAAACTGGAGCCCTGAGACCGCTAGACGGGGTCGCTGTAGACTGAGGAGAAGATTGCAAGACGCCTTGGATGGCTTTAACGTTAATTGGCGGAAGGAGGGGTAACATCACCAAAAACGTTATGAATGGGGTAGACCTTTGCCCAGAAATGGGACAGTTCAGGCTTACATATGGTGAAATACCATAATTTAATGATAGTTGAAGTGATTTGTCTCTAGGCTTTACAGACACCGAAATTAGTATACTTAATTATAATATGATATATATTATCATACCGCCAGCTATCATGAATTACTTTTACTGATAGATATCATTCTACAGCTGATCAAAGGCCTCTCCCGATTATTTCCAGCTTTTTCGAGCTAATGCGGATAGACCACTCGTCGTTTGTTTTGTCCAGCTCGTCCCACCATCTTCTTCAGAGCCTGCCGCTGTGCCTTCTGGCTGTGTCAGGGCTCCACATAATGAGTTTGACCCACAATTCACTGGTATTTTAATTGCCGGCCTTCATGAATTATTTTATCAAAATATAGCAATACAGCATTTTTGTTCAGTGCTTATTTAGCCTGTCTTAAATATCTAGTTCAAACATCGTCTGTACAGAATGAATGTATCTATTATTTAGGATAGTGATGGATGATACTTACTGTCTGTAGCTCGTACCGCATCGTAAATTTCTTGTAAATAAGCGTAATTCCTACAAGTTTTTACATCGTCGGGTAGTTTTCGTCTGAAACAAAATGGGTACTTTTATTTTTTTGGCTTCATTACCAAAGGAATGGGTACGCAATAACAATAAATCGGGAATGTTTCTATTTTGGTTTATGTTTTGTTTGTAACAAATTACATTTTGGGTTTTAAGCCTTAATATAAAATGATTTAAGGACAACAACATGATGCAATGTGTTCGTATTTAAACACAACAGAAGCTCAAGTGCTGTCTACAAAGATACAACATCTAAATGATCTCATTTCTTAATTCTACATTATACTGCTACATTTACAGCCTAATTACGGTAGTCTATCATAGTTATAAGATTATCTAATAAAACCCCGTTAGGTCCTTAGCCCTATAAGTAAGCACAATCTCAGATTCTCTAAGATTAATCGTAGGCGTATCTTAATGACTGTCATAAGTGCTACAATAAGTTCAAGTTAAACATTCTTCTTGTACCCTCCACAATTTCATTTAATACCACTATGAGCCCTGTTTCAAAACAAACATGGAACAGCAAACAAACATAATAATAATTACTCTTACATCAGTTACATCTCTTAAGCGTTTTACACGACCAATTTAAGTAGTCTCCGTAATTAAATTTAATCTTACAAGTGGAAGTTAATTACTGAAGATGCTTATTCACAACTGGGGTGTCTTGGAATTTAAACGTTTCTTATTTACATATATTCATTGTGATTTTTTGTGTTATTGATTGTGTATTTACTTTTGACTTGCTTATTTTTGATTTTTTTTTTCTAGTGTAATTCTGACATTTTTGGGATTGTATTTATGATTGTTTTATATGAGTTTCGGACCTGAATTAAATTAAATTATTATTATTATTGTGGAATAAAGTTTTTATCTTAGAGTTTGCAGTGCCTTGTCGTTTCGCAATTTCGTGCGTTTGATGTCAAGCGTAAGTTTTATTTTCTCACTCGTGTTCGATAGAAACAGTGAACGTTTTTAGGGTGTGTCCTCTCTGAACTTATGCTTGCCTAGTACTTTTTGCTTGATTTTAATTAAGAAGACATTTTCAGTTAGGTCGCCTGTGGTCACTTTTGTGAATAGACGGAAATGCTAAAAATCAATCAATATATTACGACAACACTATTTAATAGGGTATTACACCCATTTTTGAAAGGTGTCTCAATTAGATTCTGTACTGCTAATGAACCACTAAAAAATTCTTTATTCTAAATTTTTATTCAATCGTTAAGTGCCATAAAAATATATTTAAATTTTGGATTTTCTTTGACGAAAACGCTGGCCACAAATACAGTGATATTAAGGTACGCTCATAGTTGACAGTTGACACTTCTAAGTTTACATAGCCGTATGACGTAATAACATGGCGACTACTATTTAATGGTGTTATAAAACAGATTCAAAAAGCTGAAACCTTTGAATTGAATTTTAAAATTTAGTTGGCTCTTTATATTTTTAATTTTAATTTTATATTTCTAGATTTTTTCTAGTAAAAGAGTAAAATTCTCTATTGGTATAGTTTTAAAAATAGAAATACCACGGCCAGCGGCTCAATGTACAGACGCCAGCACATCAAGCTACTACAATCTGTCTTTCTTTAATATAGATTTTCAACTTTATCGCTGAATCATTAGGTTCAAGGTTGATTGGGAAAATTTGACAGTTTCAGGTAGCTTGATGTGCTGGCGTCTGTACACTCTGTACCACCAGGGTTATGACCAAAATATAGTGGGTCTGCCCACCGTAACACCAGGGGTATTGTCAGTATTAACCAAGGTCCCACGGTAATACCAGAATAGTGTCAATTTTTACATTGTCTTGTGCAATGCAAATTATATTTCCATACGTTTATTTTTGCTTGCTGGTCATCTGATTAATTTTGACAATACGCAGCTCGTGTCATTTGGTAATTAGGCGATGTGTGGCCAATATTTGTGGCTGCATTACTTTGTGCCAAAGCAGTGTTTGTGACAAATATGGTGATTCGAAAGCTGACATCAATTATGCACATTTAGTTACAATGATAAAGAATCACAATATTACTCACTCACGATTTACTGCTGTTTTACTGGCGTAGATCCTCATAAAATACTTGGATATATTTATCCATATCTGTTTAGGCTGGTTGTCGACCCTTTAGGACCAGAATAGTTAGGGTTTTAGTCAAGTTTTTTGAAGATCTATTTGTTTTTCATATTGTGAAGTTTACAGGATGAAACTTTATGGTGATTGTGTTTTAATGATTTTATGGTGTACTAAAGACCTGCTCGTCCAACTCCGGATAAGCTTCAAATAACTTATTTAACACATTCTTTAAACAGCTTTTCAGTTTTTTGATAGCAAAATGTGAACTTAAGTGGAAGATTCTCAACTGTCCGCCTGAAGATAAAAACGATTTCACAAGAATTTGATCATTGAGCTTGTCGAACACAGCATATCACCTTTACCTCCTAAATAATAAGGTTGAAAATGGTCGACTGTCAGTGAACTCGGTAGCACGCACGACGGCTGATCAAGCTATACAAAACCAGTTTATGCCGATCTCTTATTGTACAGAAAATATATACAAAGCAAGGCCATTTTATACTGGAAATGTAGAGTTTGATGTGCCGCCGTGTGTACATAGGATAGAGAAACTGGGTTTTCTAGTAAATAGTGCCTATCCGGAGAAGGTAAAACAGGCCTTAAGTGTAAAACAATAAGGTACATAGCTATACGTACAAACAGTTGTAGTTGTCGTAGTGTTCCGCTTGGTTCTTCGTGAGTGCTGCCACCGCTGTGTGAAGGCATTCGTTCTGGAAATAAAGAGGTAGGTTTGAATAATATGTGATACTTGTTTATAAGTCTCTGTTTGACGTATCATCGTTTTTAAAGCTAAAAGGTAGAGGTTTATCATTATTAGTGAATATTGTATGTAGATTTATATCTGGAAAATAAAAGATTTAATTTCATTTGATTTCATTTGTATTTTTGAAGTGAAAACTTCTTTAGGCCCGTTGGGCATTTTTGAGATGGGGAAAAACAATTGAACTCGCGTCACCGTTAAACGACACCTTTTTCATTGCAGAGTTAGCCGTATTGCTACATATTACAAGCCCAAAAAATACAATGTATAGTCAAATGTATAAGTAAAAGGCTTATGCAAAAATATTTTCTAAAAATAATCCAGAATCTTGAAAAAGAAAGAAGTTTTCCTTCTGTTGGCACTCCCGGAGTGGTTGAGTTTTTTATTCTATTATCATTATCTTAGGCTGTTTTCACGTCGTATTGCGCCCAGCAAAGAATACACATCTGTCTACGTCTCAGTCTCATCTATGCACGGGCTTATATTTGAATTAACAAGGTTAATAACATGAGTGCATAAAGATTTTAGTATACGGGACGAAAATTGATATGTTCTGCCATTCTACCAATGATCCTTACTGAAATACAAGGTGTAAACGGGCTCTTCACGAAACCGTCAACCAAGCATTCTGTACATCAAACTAAGTAACTTTACGCAAAAATTATTGTTGAGAAACGACTTTTTTTTTGGGGTGATAAATCACGTTTTACGGTAGGACTCAATGTAACGCATTCAAAACATTGTGCTGATGGATGCATTGAATAGTACAAGGGTCGTGAAGGTGTCTTAAGTAAAAATATACATTAAAACTCGTATTAAAAAAAAACTTGTGAAAAGGTTGGAACTCTGACCCCCAATATCTTCGTAACTAGTAGGTTTACAAGTATGGTCTAGAGCAAAAAAAAATCGCAATGACGGGGAGAACAAGTGCATTTCGGCTTCGTTAAGAGTTTTTTTACAGCTTTTATAATTATTAGTACAACTGTTTTTTAACGTACATGTTTCAGTCAGTCTCACTTTCTCAATAACAAAGTTCATCTTTATCCACCTTAAATCGTCCCAAAATTCTAAAGATCAAATAAAGCAACACGCTTTGAACTACATAATACGCCATCCCTTTCGGTACGCTACAAAGCGTGAAGGGAGCAATTTCCCTACATTTTCTTGACGAGGCGTCGCGCGTACCCTTAACGCTTTAAATGCGGTGCCTTGATGAATTGGCCGCGGTAAACAAAAGACGACCATAATCCTTAGACGTTTTGTGTCTGATTTATTTGTTGTTGTTAGCTTTTGTACTGGAGTTATGTCTAGATCCTGCGCGGTCATGGTAACAATATTTAAATAGGAACCATGCAAAATGAAAACGTAATTAAAAAATCATTAGGCTGTCTACCGTAATATTTAGAATTATTCCAAACTACATCTTTTCGAACTCTTTGTCTATAAAACATAAAATGAACATGAATGGACAAAACTCATGCAAAAAAATTGGTTGTCTGTAAAGTTGTTTAGAGAGAGAGTTAAGAGATAGATGCGGTGCATGCGTACAATGAGCGTAACGGGACACTTTTTCGTGCATGCAGCCGGCGTTCATCGATTTATTAGGCGTTGTCACGTCGAAAAAGATAATCATTACCTTCCTTTATTTTTAAATGTCGCAGCATGCTGAGATAGTTTTTGGCCTCGTATAGGACCTATAATTTGTTTATTTTTTAACTCTGCTTTTTGAAGTTATACTTCTTTTGGCGCGTTAGGGAAAAAATATGAGAGTAAGTTTTTACGATGCGCGCGCACACCGTCACGAAAAACCGACACCCTGAAGTTAGCTAGTCAACATACACCCTGAAGTTAGCTAGTCAAAATACACCCTGAAGTTAGCTAGTCAACATACACCCTGAAGTTAGCTTAGTGTCAGAATTGACAAGCCTAGGTTATAATCTACTGCTGGAGCTACGTTGTATAGGTAATTGATATTAGACCTTGTTTCTACAAACGTAGGATCAGGCGAAAGATAAAATATTTTAAAAGATTTTTATCTTGTAACGCCGAAGAAGTATAACTTGTAACGCGTGTACATAAGTACACACACACTTTTTAATTTTAGTTTTAATTCCTATGTTTTATTTTTAAATTTTATTGTTTGTCCTGTGTGAGTCCAATAAATAGATTTTCTTTATTTATTGTATAAAGGAGAATCATCCTTCAAAAGTTTTCACTTCTGCAACAAAGACTTCCTCACTGTAAGGAGGAGTGAGCCATAATCCAGCACGCGAGCCCAGCACGGACTGTTTTAATGTCCATTTGGTCCTAGTGCGCGAAGAAGTTTAAACCACCTACCACAGCCTTTTGGCGGAGCCACATCTAAAGGGTGTAAACAGACTCTTAACGAAACCGAAAGGCACTTGTTCTCCCCGTTTATTGCGATCATTTGTTTGTTCTAGACCATACCTGGGAACCTTCTTGGTTGGGTGGTCCGCTTCTCGCATCGCAAGCGGCGGAGCCATAGGTGGGGGAGGGTGTTCCCCACGCGAGGGGAACAGAGCGCTCACCACATCCTCCACCAGCTCAGGCCGGAGACTCTGCGTCAGCGGGGGGGCCCTGGTGCGGGCTCCAGGACCCCCTTACTATTTAATCCATCCACTAGCACAATGTTTTGAGTACGTAACAATAAGTCCTACCGTAAAACGTAATTTTTGAGCCCAAAACAAAATCGTTTCCCAGCACTAATTTTTGCGTAAAGTTACTTAGTTTGATGTACATAATGCTTGGTTGACAGCGTCGTGAAGAGTCTGTTTACACCCTGTATGCATCTTATCATAGACCACACGTTAGATGAATGTGAGAGAGTATTAATACCTTTGTCAAATTATCTGTTAACGAAAACCTGAAAGAAAAGCATTCAGTTACAATTATTCTAATAGCAACTTAGCCTTTTTTTTTCGGATGGGTAATCATCAATGACTTCTTCCGCTTTGGGCAGAGCAGAAGGGAGTGTCAGACTTGTACTGACTAAAACCGATCCATGTTCCTTCCTTGCCCTTTGTGTTCCAGGGCCGCGGTATCTCTTTCGTACAGTCCCGCAGCCCTGGCAGGCATCGGCCCTTGCGGGCCCCTCCCTGTTGCTGACATCTCTTAGAGGCGCGCGTGGAACACGAACGTGCCGTCAACACGGCATAGCAACTTAGCCTTTCATTTGGTATAGGAAAATCCCTTCTACGTTTGGAGAGAACAGAGGATTATGTCGAACCCTTACTAAGTAAAACCTCACTGTGCCTACTACTACCATAAGTCAAGAGCCCGGGAGATACAATGGATGGAAGATACGATGGTAACTTACCTGCCATGGAATTAACGACCGAAGTTCATCGTCAGCCTTTTCCCAACTATTTTGGGATCGGCTTCCACTCTAACCGGATGCAGCTAAATATTAGTCCGTATTTTTACATGGACTGCCTATCTGCACTCCACAGCCGAGTTAGTATTGGGTAATACGATACCCCTTGGTAATGATGGTTCTCAGATTTTCCGGCCCCTGTAACTACTGTAAAAGATCTACAAATGACAGATTCGATCAACGGATTAACGTGCTTTCCAAGGCATGGAGGAAACTTGGTATATAATGGACGGTCACCTATCCACGGACCAACCTAGGCAAGCGCGGGTTAACCTGAAGATCGACATGAATGGCTGGTATTATTTAGCCACGAGCTCCATAAGCAACCGAAGATATTCTACTACAAAAATAGCCTCTCTTCGCCACCTCATCTATAACTATACTATAATATTTAAAGATTTGTATTTTTGTATGTAACGAATAAACTTAAAAACTACTGGACCGATTTGAATATTTTTTTGCAGCAATGAATAGCTAAATTATCAGCGAGTAACATAGGCTATATTTTATCTGCGTACTTCCACGTGAACGGGAACTACGCGGGTGAAACCGCGTGACGTCTGCTAGTTTATTATAATATGAATACAGCCGACGACTTGCAGCTCTGTAGTAAGGCTTCTTGTCCTTACTAGTAGGCTTACTGTACCCGGTGATCCGGTTAACAGCTGATCTAGTTCTAGGTGCCACGGATATTTTGATGTGCGCGATGTGGGTGATACTTCTGAGAATTTGAAAAGGTAATTTTGAAAAACGTGAGCAAGAAGGCAATAAATTTAAGACTATGAAAAAAATTTCGCATGATTGTGTGTATTTTGTTGGTAGAAATATTGGTCTAATATAGCTACAGAGCTGCCTAACCAGTCTGGTAAGCAGGCTTGATCTTATAATAATATCATGGTATATTAGATTTGAGAACTATATAAATACAGCAGTGAGAGGATGAAAGCCAAACGATGGATGGACTGTGTGAAAGAAAAACAGGCCAAGTGCAAGTCGGACTCGCGCACGAAGGGTTCCGTACCATTATCTATACAACATTAGACAAAAACGGCAAAAAAATCACGTGTGTTGTATAGGGGCCTCCCTTAAATATTATTTTTATTTTAATTTAATTATTCATTTTTAAAATGAATATAAAAGTGTAAGTGTTTATATATTCTGTGAATATTTCAAGCATGTACCTGTCGCCGTTATTAATATCGAGCAAAAAAACGGGAAAAAATCACCCCCTCTTTTTTTTTACTTATGCGAAATCATCAAATCATCATTTGTCCATCTATTTTAATGGGGCCTTATATATACTAGTTACTAACCGCTTGGACGTTTTTCTTCTTTTTCTTAGTGTACCGATGGCAATCTAGATTGTGTCGGCCCAGAACTGAGCCACGATTGATCGTTTAGACATCGTTTTAAAAAATACTGCTCAAATATCAAAAGATTCGAACCATTAACAGAAATGAATCTCAACGACCAATTGAATCCGTGCCTCGCCTAAATCAATTAAATGAAAACTTTGACAGTTTTATCAATCGGCTAAAATGAATCAATCAAAATAAGTTGCCCATCTGAATTAATTGCTTGATTGTTGGGTCGGGTTGAGTCTATTCATAATCAGTTAAAGGGTTGTCTAATAAACATGAAGGGGCCGAAACAATGACAGGGTGATAATATTTGAGTTTAGTGTAAGTTTTAATGGACAATTAGGGAAATGGGTTATTGATGAGCTTCATCTATACTTTATACTATAAAGATGTAACATTTGTTTGTTAGTTTTTAGGGGGTAATCTCTGGAACTAATGGTTAAATTCTAAAAATTCTTTCAGTGGCTGAAAGCTACATTATTCGTGGGTGCTATAGTCTATAAATTGTATTTGTATCATGCAGATTAACCGAGCTATCACATTTTTTGCAGACGACGTCTCGGGCGAAGTGCTAGTTATTTACAAAAACTTAACGTCATATAACATTGCTCCTGTTTTAGATAAAGCAGTGGTGTACGTACCTAGAAAAACTTTTAGGGAAAAATCCTATAAGAGAGATTTTAGCCAACCTAAGAATTTAGCCCAAGATTTGATGTACATTAGTACCTTTGCAACGATTGGACAAATGAATGAGACTACTTTGTTTCTAAATTGTTGATATAATATTTTACTCTGTACGCTCTTAAATGTGCACATCTTTCTACATCGTTCTCACAGATAATCAGAACATGAATTATGTAATCAAGATCTTGTAACAATATTTTGATTGAAAAGAGTGTCCATGGAGTTTCTTGCCCATTCTTCTCCATAGAGATCTACGCTTTGGAATGGGCAACTACAGTACTTTCACAAGTTATTATGCCTTGTGTCTGTAGCTTCGCCTTCTTTGTTTTTCTGACATTCAAAACTGCCTGTAATGGTCTAAATAAAATAAATGCTTTGAGTTTGAGTTTGAACCATCATCTATCATTATCAGCTTCCAGTACAACCGGATGCAGCTTAATACCAGTATTTTACATAGAGCGATTGCCTATCGGATCTCCACAACCCAGATAGTACTTTTTAATACAATACGGATACGGTACTGTCAGTCTTTCGGGCCACTGACTACTTGTAAAGACTGTCAAAGGTTTACAAATGAGAGCCGGGACCAACTACTTAACGTGTTTTCCGAGACATGGAGAAAACTCTGTATGTAATGGGTAACAACAAACACTGAACCAGCGAGGGTTTAATAGCTATCCATACTAATAATATTATAAATGCGAAAGTAAGTTTTTTTGTTTGTTTATTACCTTTTCACGCCTCAACCACTGAACCGATCATCTTGAAATTTTACATATACGTTCATCCCAAAAAAAGTCCTGTTCCCGAGGAAAACCACAATAACGTTCTTATTGAATTATGTTGTTACAAGCAGAGTATAAATATGACTGTCAAATTCTAAATTAACGCGAGCGAAGCCGCGGGCAAAAGCTAGTTTTACAATAAAAGAGAAGTCATGGTAAAAAAAAACATCTGGCCGACGATTCAGCGGACGCTAGCCTTCAAATGATAGAACATTACTGTTACTTCAGCTGCTTTATGAGAACATTCTAGATTACTTTCAATTCTGGAATGTTGTTGGAGCTGTGAAGAAGGTTCGACAAAGTTGTGGAACTTTCTCGAAGGGTGGGTCAGCGGCATATAAATAGCCGACGGGTTTGCGGGAGCCGTCCAATCTGATTTTGGCTAAACAACGAAGCGAATCGCGATAAGCGACCGATCAGTGATGAATTTGTGATTGAGTTATAAGTGTTTTGTGATAAAGAAACATATTTGTCGTTTAACCGATATTGTTTTACAGAAGAAAGGGAGCTTGCCACGCAATCTGGAAACCATACTCAGAGCTCGCGTCATTCGTAAAATTACTCTCAATATTTAGATGGATAGGTCTCGATCAAATTAATCCCATACCCAGCTCGTAACATCACTCAAAAGACTAAACACTAAAGAGGTGAATAAAACGAACCTCACACCTCCCTCGATCCCAAAAAGACGATAATTATCGAGGACCAAACATAACTTCACTTAGACCGAACATGTAATAGTACACCTTAAGTGAACTGACGTCACAGATAGATGAATGGATGAATAGGAAGGAAAAAGGCCGTTACCGACGTAGCTATCGGATTTCTAATGGATGGGGTGCTAAGTTTGTTTTGATTTCTCTTGTGTAACCCATTTAGGTTAGCAATTTATGGATTCATTACTTGTTGTGTGAGTCATGGTGTGAGGCGTTTGGTTAATAATTTGAAAGTGTAGGTAGAAATGTGTTTCGAAGCTGTATTAGCTTTGGTGGGTGTTTTACAAGGAATGATGGTAGGGCCTTTATTAGAATAATATAATTTGTATTCATATTTTGTAAGTTTTTTGCCTCGGTCATTAGCTAATCTATACTTTAATATTAACATAACATAACATTAAGTCTGTAGGCCCCGAAGGCTCGAGGGCCAGTTAGAAAAACCCAATAACATTTTGACCGACCCGGGAATTGAACCCAGGACGTCCTGCTGAGCAGTCGCGTTTGCGACGGCTACACCAACGAGGACCTTACACCATTTTCTTCATACCCCTATATAGTCTTATAGCCAAAAACCTTAATCAACAAATGTCCGCCAAGACTGATCAAAAATATGACTTAATCATGTTTGATTCTCATGAGAATCAGTAATTATAATGAAAACAAAATACGTAGAATAAGTTATATTATACGCAATCTATTTCAGAAACCTTCATAATTGATGCCTTAAGACAAGCGTCCCAGATTAGAAGTTTAATAAAGCGCTATCATATTTTATTGAAAAGCGACCATGATAGCATCTGTCAAAGAAGTAATTGTGTCATCTTCATGGTCTGACATTTGTGAAATCAATAAAAATACTTTATTGATTTCACAAATATCAGACCTAATGTTGGTTTGGTATTGATTTTTGTACAGTTAAATATTTTACTTGTATTTTTATGAAAAACAAATGCCGGAGAAGCGCCACAGAGAGAAGAATGGGAGACTATGAGGAAGGCCGTTGCCCTGCAGTAGAGTAATACAGGCTAAGTATAAAGTACTAGCGGACGTCACGTGTAATGTGATCACATGTAATGGGAACTCCGAATATTATGCGGAGTTCCCAACGTGTCTAGCAAAGCAATGCAAGCAGGCTGTCCTTTTTTGATCTTTGAAAATCGTTTTGGTTAGTCTAACGCCCAAAAGTATGGCAACCAGTCTTCACAAAGGTTATCCGTTAAGTATTGTTTTATTCGGTAACTGGATTGTAGAGGTCAGATAGGCAGTCACTCCGTGTAAAATTGTGATAAAAATAACATAGATGGAAAAAGGCTAAGCAAATGATGATGGTGACCGATAGCGCGATGATTTATACAAAACTAATTTTTGCCCGCGGCTTCACGCGCGTTAATAATTTAGAATTTGTCAATCAATTCGGGTTGTCTCTGCTTGTAATAATATCATTCAATCATGATTCGATCATAAGAACGTTATTATTGTTTTTCTGGGGAGCAGTACTTTTTTCGGGATGAAAGATACCCTATGTCCGTTTTTGTACACCTAACAACGTATTTGCAAGATTTCAGGATGATCGGTTAAGTGGTTTGGGCGTGAAAAGGTAACAAACAAAAAATTAGGAAGTTAGGATTACTATTCTACAAAAACGTTGAAATAAATCGTTACAAAATCACAAATATTATTGGATAGGATCTCGATCTCACGATATAATCATAACACCAAAGAAGCATGAATTAAGAATAATTGCTTTATACTGAGAAACACACTACCTCGCTATGCGCTTCTCTACGTTAAAGACGCATTTGTAAGTACAGTATGAAAACGCGTATACGTTGAGTGGCAATTACTTTTTGGAATTTAAAGGCGACATGAATTGGTACAAGGCATAAACTGACAGATCTCTATACATGTGGGAAATGGCAAAAAAGGTGTCTGAATATTTAAATTCTGTTGATGACGTGACGTCTAAATCATATTTATTTTTGTAAATTGGTCTTACAAAAAACTTTTACACGTCACTTTTTTTTTTTTGGAATGAAGTTCCTTATCGCGCGTTGTGAAAGGGGGCTAGACGGAAAAAAATCTCACGAAAAGTTGTCACGACACTTTTTGCTATAGTAAGCTATTGTAAGCTGTGCGGCGTCGCATGTTTCTCTGTCTGTCTCTCTCTCTTTTATAGAAAGCAAGCCAGATATTTTCATTTCTATTTCGCATTGAACAGTGTGGTGTCGCGACATCTGTCTGTCTATCTGTCTGTCTATCTATCTGTCTATCGGTCTGTCTATCTGTCTGTCTATCTGTCTGTCTATCTGTCTGTCTATTTGTCTGTCTATCTGTCTGTCCATCTGTCTGTCTATCTGTCCGTCTATCTGTCTGTCTATCTGTCTGTCTATCTGTCTGTCTATCTGTCTGTCTATCTGTCTGTCTATCTGTCTGTCTATCTGTCTGTCTACCTGTCTGTCTATATATTATAATAACTTAAAAAAAAGGAACTTCGTTCCATCCGGGTGTCCCTTGACACCTCTCAAGTTTTTTTTTTTTTTACGGATGGGAAATCATCAAATGACTTCTCCAATCATCATCAAATGACTTGTCAAATGGGATTTAATAGACAAATATTGCCGAGTCCATTTCTTCAGCGTTGTTATTATATATATCATCATCTCTCTTGCCTTTTGTCAACTAAAAGACGTCCACTGCTGGACAAAGGCCTCCCCCAAAGGGGGGTTTTGCCGTAATCGCCACGCTTGGCAGGTGGGTTGGCGATCGCAGTACAGTTGTTACAAAGGCTCAGGGAACGCTGCTGCCCTTTCTCTGGTAAGACCCTTAGTCGCCTATTACGACTTTAAAATTTTAAAAAGGCCTATAGACCTATAGATAGCTTATCTGACCCGTTTACTTGGGAACACGACACCCCTTGGTACGACTAGTTGTAAGATTTTCGGCCTATAGACCTATAGATAGCCTATCTGACCGGTTTACTTGGGAACACGACACCCCTTGGTACGACTAGTTGTAAGATTTTCGGGCAAATCTTTCGTGATGTACAGCAGTACAGCCAGGAGTCACGGCTTTCCGAGGTATGAAAGGGTCATCGTTAAGTAATGGTTGGTCACCCATCCATGGACCGAACTCAACAAGCGATGCTTAGCCTTAAGGATCGACCCGAGAAATTAATATTCTGTCACGTGTGTCGTTACAGTTATCGGCTTATAGACACATTTTTTTATTGAAGGATCTATGTTATATACCACTAGTTTGAAACTTTTTGATGTCAATTAAATCCTGTAAACGCTAAAGCTTATCTTTTAAGCAAGTTCTTGGAAATGCATAAAAAAAAACTAGTCTTCCATCTTTGGGATTCCACCATATTAGATTTAGAATGACGTCACTTAGCTAACCACGCATTGTCATCCAAACTAAACATGTATGCAAAATTTCAGCTCAATGAGAAACCGGGAATTGGGCCAAAGAATCATGGCGAGCTCCTTACATTCATTTGTACAGAAAAAATACTTCATGTAGAGGGTTCAAAATCTATTCCAATGTTGAAAATTTACCAGGATCAGATTGATAAACTTATCATATTTTTAAAACCCCGCATAAATCAAATATTTCAAATTGAAAGTATCAGTTTCTGCGTTAAATCTCGTAGAACATTTTGCATTTATAAAATAAAAAGAAGTCACAAGTGACATTATCGGATCTATCAAACTGACAGACACGTGATTGTATTTCGATTCGACAAGTTGTATGTCTATTTTTTTTTTGGCATTACGAAAGCGTGCGAGATAGAAGTGTCTGTGAACAGGAGGCCTGCTATTCTGGCAGGTCTTACACTGATAGCCGCCGTTTCCTTTTGAAATAAGGGGCTCCTCTTTAAACTATTCACATATAGCATTCTATTTTTACTGCGGGGCTATAAAAATATTATAAATGCCTGAAGGTACTGATTAGGCACCCAAGAGACAAGAATTTGAATTCCAACTTCTCTCATTTTTTTTTTGTACAATTTCTGCCATGATTCTTTAACTTTTAAGATTTTTTTACATGTTAGTTACAGGTGACGTTAGTAAAAAGCGTGTTAAAAACAAATTTAATTTAAAGTTACAGTGACAAGCTTCTTCGGGCTATTGAATAACGTTAACATTTTAGCATTGTTTTTGTTGTTTGTTGTATTGGGCCAAATGTGAAAGAAATGTGGAATGTTAATATGTGTGTGTGTGCGTGTGTGTGTCACATGTGCGTGTGTAATTGTGTATGTTTATGAATGAAATGCTATTGAAAAATCAAGCTGGTCTCGCGGTAAAGATCCCTGCCAATAGACTGATATCGTACTTCTTTAACATTATACTGCAGAAAATGTAGTAACGCAAGCTTATCAGTCAGTTTAATATTCTATGGCGTTCAACCATTAATTTTACTATAGGGAGTATATTAAAATTGTAAGTAGATATGCCTATCAAGGAATGGAATAAAGACGTAAATATTTGCTGACTCCAGTTAATGTAAACATTAAATACGTGCTTCTGGTATTAGGGCGGCACCTAATTTCCGACTTGCGGTGCTTGGTATTTCGCACAGCCATGGAATATTTTAACGAGGCATCATTTTAAATACATTAATAACGTTTATGAATAAAGATTTGTTTGTTTACATAGCAAGTGGGCTTAGTTTTATCTTGGTTTAAGCTCCTAAAATCTGCTAGATTCTGAGAAAAATTGATGGTACTGTGGTGTATACGGAGTATACACTAGCAAATTATACGCTTTTGAACTTGAACTCTCTATATTTATACTTTTAAATCAGTTAATACATGTTTTTTCATTTATATATATTTTTCTGATTTATTCTTCGTTCGTCCTAAAGTTTTGTCCCACATTCCAAAAAAATCTTAGTTAGTCCCATATCACTAGTCCTGCTGACAATCCATCATTTTTATTTCTCCTCTACATTCAAATGTATTTACTTTATTAAGCTGCCAGTATCAATCGGCTGCCAGAACGATATATCATCATAGGACCTCTACAGTACCTATAAATAGGCACAGGATCGGAAGGGAAAATAAAACTATGATATGAAAAGTAGCCATACTACCATAACTGGGCATTAACTCGGTAATTAACGAAGTTAACATTGCCATTAATGGATTAACTTTTAAGTTAAAATTAAAAAATGCTAACGGACTAGTTAACTTCCGTTAAATTTCCTCAAGTCCGTTAATCGTTAATCCAGTACCTACTATTTACCAAGCATCGCACCGCGCCACGCCGCCGCAGCCGTGAAACACTCGTTCTGACAAGTAAGCGGGCCGGTCGACAAGTGCGGCGAGGCGCGTGCCACGCGTGAATTGAAACTAGGTAAGTATTGCCGGTTCGTGTGTGTGAGAAAAAAACTCCGAAGTTTGGTTAGTATTCCAAAGCGTTCAGACGGGACTTTAACTTCCAGAATGCAAACCAACAGTTTTTATAAGTAGATCATTAGCGCAACGGTATAAAAATGCAATTTTAATCACGTGTTAACGGATTAACGATTAACGTTAACTTGCGTTAAATCTTCCGAAATGTAACGATTTAACGTTTAACGAAGTTAACTTTTTTAGTGACGGATTAGCGATTAACGAAGTTAATTATTTGTTTAACGGTGCCCGGCTATGCATACTACCTATAACATTTATCTCCTTGCCAAATTTCATTACGATCCAATCAGCCGTTTAGTTGTGAAAACGTAACAAACAGAGTTACGGTCGCATTTATACTATTAGTATGGATGCCATTACTCCCAAATATAATTGGCCAGATATTATGTTTGAATTATCTGGCCAGATTGAGACATTACGAATGATTTTTTATCTACATACTAATTGATGCCCACGCCTTCGCCCGCGTGGATGTCAGTTATCGCAACCAAAGTAATCATGAAATTTTGATCTCGTTCCCGCAACCCATGGGAAACATCATTATATTTTATCCAATGAATACAAAAACTTGATAAAATATATACTTAAACATTCCTCGAGAACCATTCTATCCATTGGTGAAAACAGCATGAAAATCGGTGCAGTCGTTTTTGAGTTTATCGCGAACAGACAGACAGACGTGGCGGAGGACTTTGTTTTATAATATGTAGTGATAGTGATTATTTGACATACATTGACGCAGAGACAAGAGCGTCATTAAATTTATATATAACACCCATGTTTTAGATACAAATCTATCCACCCATCCATCTATAATCCGTAAAAAAACAACAAAACCGTTTTCAAATCAACATCAAGCAAACTTTTTTTCCATCACCCAACTAAACTACTAAACTAGTAACGAAATAAATCACTGCACGTCAGATCTTTTCCAGAACTTTCCGGCTACAGGTAAAATGTGTTCTGTTCTGCGACATCCATTTCGTTCAGAAACTCTCAACTATTTCAATTGAAACATTCCTTTAGGAATAGAGAAAGTTTTAGTCGAACCGTATGGGAAGATAATTGATATCATTAATCACATTTATTATAAAAGCGCACCTGTGTCTATAGGGGTATTCATCGTTCAGAATTATAAAGGTTTAGAGTGCTTAGAAGAAATTTTGGTAATAAGCTGTTGAGTGAGCTGTGCTGGTGAGTGTTGGGTGAGTGGTGTGTGTTGGTGTGTGGTGTGTGTTGTGTGTGTGTGTGTGTGTGTGGTGTGTGGAGTGACAAGAATGGATAAAATAAGGAATGAGTATATTAGAGCAAGTTTGAAAGTGGTGCCTCTTACAGAAAAACTGAAAGGAAGTCGTTTGTCTTGGTATGGACATGTAATGATGAGGGATGAACCGCATGCGACTAAAAGAGTGATGGGCATGAATTTTGATGGATGGAGAGGCAGAGGAAGACCAAAGAAAAGATGGATGGATTGTGTAAGGAATGATATGAAAGAGAAAGGAGTAAATGATGCCGTGACGTCTGACAGGAGAGAATGTGAGAAGAAAACGTGATGCGCCGACCCCAAATAGAATGGGACAAGGGCAGGAAGATGATGATTCATATCTATGGATGACTGATACTGCTTGTTTTAAACAATTTAACTAAAATGCCAAATGATATTTGAATTTTTTATTCTAAAATCGACGTATTTACGTTAAGTTTACACCGCGCGCACGTGCTAGGGCTTTTTTTTTCGGATGGGAAATCATCAAATGACTTCCCCCGCTCCGGGCAGAGCGGAAGGGAGTGTCAGACTTGTACTGACTAAAATCCATCCATGTTCCTTCCATGCCCTTTGTGTTCCAGGGCCGCGGTATCTCTTTCGAACAGTCCCGCAGCCCTGGCAGGCATCGGCCCTTGCGGGCCCCTCCCTGTTTGCTGACATCTCTTTGAGGCGCGCGTGGAACACGAACGCACCTTCTACACGGCACGTACGAGGGCCGCAGATAGTAAGGAATATATTTACTAAAAAAATTACGACTAAAAGTGTCTTAGAAGATCTATTTACATTTTTCATTGCATACAATTTCTTATTACTGAAAATAGATGTTGATTTCCACGTAAAAGCTTTATTTTAAACTCCCCTTTTTAGAGTACTTTAACCATGATGGACTGTTTCCAGAGATAAAACAACTAAAGTTGTAACAAAATCAAACGAGAGCCAAACAAACATTGATTGATGTAACATTGCTTTGTTGTTTGCTTCAAACACTGCGAAATAAATACTTCTATCTGGTTTTTTAAATCACCCAGGTGTAGGACAAAACAGGCCTGTTAAAAAATAAAATAAAAATAGTGTAACTACGTTAGACTCAGTTTGCACAAAAATGGTTTGACCAATCACAGGATAGACAAAAAGTACGATGTGAATTTCACCCAATGTGATTGGTGGATTCCTGCACGCTCCGCTCTCCGTTTTGGTTAAACCAGGCTTAAAGCTCAGGATTGGTGCCCTGAAACGAGCTGAACCTGAAAGTGAAACGGGGTCGTGGTACACCGCAAAGGAGATTTCAGGACGATCTGGATGTCTTCCTTGAGAATTGGAAAAAAGTAGCACAGAGTCGGGACCATTGGAAGGATTGGAGGAAGAGCTTTGCCCAGCATTGGGACACTAAGGGCTAACTATAATAATAATAATTAAATTTATAAGCAGGAAACTGCTTGTGGATCGTCAAACGTGAGCAAACGTAATAGACGACTTTCAGCGCTGCATAATACGAGATAAAATGTCTTCAATGGTGATTTTTGCTTCTATCTATTCACTAATACTACTTACCCGGCGACACCGCGCTCTAAAATATCTACAAAATCATTATTCTTCTGCCCATATTCCAATTTACTTGGGGTCGGTGCAGCATGTCTTTTTCTCCATACTTTTTTATTACTCGTCATCTCATCAGACACCTCCTTTCTTGCCATATCCTTTACACAGTTCATCCATCGATTCTTTGGTCTTCCTATACTCTTATACCCATCCACATTCATACTCAAAACAGTTAAAACAAGTGATTTAATTATGTTTATCTTTCATAGGTCTCACGACGCGACGGCGAGTGATTAATTCTGGACTTTTCTTCATTAATATATTGATTTCACTTATACTATCATCTCAAGCTACATGAAGCCCTTTCATCTTCATAGACAGCTATTATTTATAACCCCATATACCAATTCTATCAATGGCTACTGTTCGAAGCACAAAAACGTAGGAATAAATGATACGGAACCGTGAATGAAATAAAAGAGGTTCATTAATCACGAGTACATTTGGGCTTTCTCATGATAGATTGGGGAATTAATTAGCGAGGAATATGAGAAATGATCGCGTGTGTAATGAGATTGTATTGATAAGCTACTATGCTGTTAATTGGAGGGTTAGAAAGCCAGTGAACCGGTAAGGTAGATCAGAGATCACTGTCCGTGATAATTTGGCTCTATCGTTTAGAAAACCTCATCCTGCACGTCAACAAAGCGATAATAGCATGTATTGGTATATGCTATGCGTTTTTGTTAGCCCACTCCGGGCCTATGCTTTCAATTTAAATAAACAGTAATATTCAACTGACTGTCTCGTTGATCTAATGGTCGCTAGAGTGACTGCTGAGCGTTAGGTCCTGAGATCGATTCCCAGGTCGGCAAAGTGTCATTGGGTCTTCCCGTCACACATTTCTCAGTAGCAGCCACGGAATTTGGATTTGTGCCCGGTTGAGGGTAATAAGCCACTCCTTATCACATGGGACTTAAACATAACTGGCAAAATATGGTTGTGCTATGAGGTGCACCTCTGGCTAGGTCAGAAACTTAAGAAGCCTGACTTACTCCTCAATAATGTATGAACTTAAATCTGAAGATCAATAATGTGTCACAATTACGCCTGGAAAATAAAATCCTTTTATACAAAGCCATAATCAAGCCTATAAGCTCTAACATAGAGATCATACAGCGTTTTCAGAACAAGCTTCTGAGAACAATCACAAACGCCCCATGGTTTGTTCCAAATGAAGCTCTACACCACGATCTGAAGATATTACCAGTCAAAGAAGAAATAAAAAGCCACATCAAGTCATACAAAGAAAGAATAACTCGCCACCCAAACATCTTGGCAAACCATCTCATGGAAAATAAAGGAATCCGCAGACTAAAACATAAAATTCCACAAGATTTTATCGGACAATCTTAGCGTTATGCTTTTTAAGTAATAGGTTGTCATAGGATGCATACCAGGCAAGCCATCTAACACGCCATAGAAATTGCTTAGTGTCCTAATGAATAGTTACAGATTGTAAGTGAAAAGAGACCAAAAAAAAAACAATGTGGCAGTTTGACATAATATATTATTGTCTATCCAAAGTTGACAAACCACAATTTACAGTATTTTGATAAAAAGTATCTGAGGATTGCAAAATTGGTCTTAAGAATAATTACATATATTCTTTGTTAGAGGTAAAACCTATTATATTGAAATAAATTTTAAGCAATCAGTGATGTAAGTGATGTTTCCATAAAACTGCTATTATACTTATTTCTACAGCCTGCGTAGCGGCAGAACACAGCAATCTAGGGCAACATGTCGGCAAACCTCTTGAGGTTAGTTAGAGGCCGTAACCACTTTCCATCAAGTGCAACATTGTAGTCCACAGCCTAATTGCATAACACACTCCTAATGGCATAAGATATTTTGACAGGCCGACGACATTAATTGCGTTAGAAATTTTGTGTACCTACTAGCAATTGCAATAGCTTTCTGAGAAAGTATCATAATTGCGTTAAAGTTTTCAAAGAATGGAACAAAATTTCCGAATTCATCGGAAATCTAGACTTATCAATAGTTCTTGATGTTGGCCTCAACAATTAATCCTGGAATCTGCTACCTACAGTGACCAACGAATTGAACAGCACCGAAAGTCCAGGTAAAAAAACGATTTATTCTTCGTTCGTCCCGAAGTTTGGTCCCTCATTCCAAAAAAATCTTAGTTTGTCCCATATCACTATTGAAGTCGTGCTTCGTCCCAAATTACAGGTAATTTAAAAGTACAGTCAAAAAAAAAATGTGCATCACGGGAATTAGCGTTATTATATTTGATATTGGCACGAATAGCCTCCGGTTAATGTGCGCGTTTACACTCGAAGATTACGTTGTAGGGAATTTGAAAGGACAAGTAGGAGATGAGAAACAATAATAGTCTCACAAACTACCAGGAGGCCAGAATCATGAAGGAGGTATTGTATATTGTTAATAGGAATCTCACATCCAAATCAAGGTATATACATTTCGATTTTCATGCAGCATAACTGCTACGAATCAAAGGCGATTTGACATTGCTAGGCACTCACGGCAAACCCACGCTATTAGGAATGTTGGCTATCTTGAGAGTGGTATACATTTCTTTACAGTTATTTTCCCTGGGTTGTGGAGATAGATGTGGTATTTAGCTTGCTCCGGTAAAACTGGAAGCCGACCCAACATAGTTAGGAAAAGGCTAGGCAGATGATGTCAGTTTTTAATTTTACCTTTGCCAGAAATAACCCAAAAACCTCCTTATTGTGAAACACTGTTTTAAACTTTCACGGTTTTTAATTAAACTTACACTGTCACTTGCGGGGGATAACTTCCGTGATTTTCAATTGTTATGAGCTCCCATAATATCACGCTGTTTGCTGATATTCCGTAAGTAGCAATGTAAGCTTATCCGTATTGTAACTCAAATAAAGATTAGATATCTGTAACAAATCCGCAACCTTATTGTAACGAGAGTAAATCAATATCACTGTGATTTTAACAATGATTGCAAAACATATGGGTGTTTTGAGAGTTGGTACATACCAACTCTGCACAAAAATTATTGCTGGGAAACGACATTTTGTTTGAGGGTGAAAAATACTGGGAAAAAGAAATTGTGTTCTTAAGATAGCAGCTTTTTCGTATACTTTAACTTGTCAAAAACATAACTCTTTTATGGGGGTTGTTTGAAAAAAATACTTCTAATATGTATAAACGTAACACAAATTGACCAGTCAATGGGAGGACTTACAGAACTTAAATTGATGTTCTCAAGGGTAAAATTAATGGTGCTTGTACAGCAACAGGTTTGTTGTTAAGTTATGGTTACAATTCACCTTTAACGGTAATTGTTTAATCATCCACATAACCTGTTATTAGAAAGTAATAAGAAGTTCTCTTGGTTCTTTAGGGTTCAATTCCCAAAGGGTCTCGACGGGACCCTATTACTAAGCTTCGGCTACATGCTTGTCCATATGAGAGTCACAGGATCATCTTTCTAACCGTAAGTAGCTTGTTAAATTTTCCCAAAACTCGTGGTTCTATCTATGTGGCAAAAGTAAATTTTTACATGTTTTTTTTTACAGTTGCGTGCCTAGAAGCCAACAATACGGTAAGCCTATAAAGCGAGCAGACTGTTTAGAAACTCTTTTAAGGGCAAGCCAAGCGTTTAGGCTTGTTTGAAAGTATTGCAATTATATTCAAGTACGTTATATGTAGTAATAATTGTACTTGTTAAAATACAGAAACTTCTTTCGCAGAAAAAAAAAACTAAACAAGGACATTGAAGAAAAAACTGTCCCGGCTTCTGTAAATTAAAAACTACAAAGAAAACAGAGTATAACCGAAAAAAAGCATGTCCTTAATACTCAAACGTTGCTAAGAACTTAAGCTTTGAAATGAAACTATGAAATAAATACCCAAGTAGTTGAATAAAAAACAATAAATAATAAGGAAATATTTTGAAATGGATATCGAATGTATTATTAATATGTAGATAGTTATAATCTTTGATCTATATCTCTTATAGACTTTTATTTTAAACTTGGTCAATAATACTAACATTAAGGGGGAAGTGCCAGTGTACCCGGCGAAATTCAGTGGCCACCTAAAATCACATACATGTCGAATAATAAAACAGTTCAGTATAAAACAAGTTAGTTTCAAATTGAAATCAAAATCTTCTTGCACTCTTGAAAATCTAACACAGCCGAGGAAAAATTCCAAAAAAACTTTCTCCATTTCAAAATACCTTGTAATTTGTCTGAAAGCATTGAGTAAGTTTAAAATTATCGTATAACTTTTTACTGCGGTTTTAATCATTTCCAATATAACATTTTCGAAACGCTATTGCTCGTGCATCCGCTATTTTAGCGGCCTATTGTCGGATTCTATACAGCCTTTTCTCCGGTTTTTGACCGTCATCGCTTGGGAAATGAGATTTCATTCAAGAATACTTAAAACTTTCTTATCAAGAGCCTTTTTTATTAGCTGACAACTTATATTCTTCTCCTTCTGTGCCCCATTTAAATGATAATGGGTTTTCTATATAAATTAAGTAAGGGAATACTTTGAGAAGGGATAACGTTGAGAAAAACGGTCGTAGCGTCCTTTTGCGAATAAAAAGTAATGAAAATTAATAATCCTGAGTTTAAGGTATTGAGTATGGGGCAGTCTTTTTTGTTGTTTAACTTGATAATAGATATCGCTCGGGTCGATCTTCAGGTAAAACCGCGATTGCCTAGGTTGATCAGTGATTGGGTGACTACCCATTACATACAGAGTTTCCTCCGTGCCTCGGAAAGCAGGTTAAACCGTTGGTCCCTTTTGTCGTTTGTCGTATTACCCAGTATTGACCGGGTTATGGAGGTCATATATGCAGTCACTCTATATAAAGTTCTGGTATTCAGCTGAATCCGGTTAGACTGGAAGCCTAGGCAGACAAGGCTAGGAAGATGATGATGATGAACTTGATAATGGACTATTTTACAAACAGTCCGGTCGCTAAATGTCAATACACACATTCCTATTATCAAGGGAGTGGGCCATGATCCACCATGCACGCCCAGTGCCTTCTGTGAGCCATCCAAAACCAACTACAATAGTCATATCCATGGAACAACACTCATATTAAACTTCATTGAACAGAACTGTGCATTCAATGCTACTCAGTTTGACAGCCACTCAGCTGTCACTGTCAAACTGACAACTTTCTCTTACACTGATATTGATTGGTATTATATTTTACTCTCTTCCGTTAATATTGATTTGATGAATGGAAGCTGACTACAACACTCGCGTTTGTTGGAAAATGATCCGTTAAAAGGTTTTTTTATTTTCTGACGTCAGTTCTCAAAATATTTAAAATTTAGCAGGAAATATTGACTGCCGTGCCTGTTTAGCTTGCCGGATGGTTGCGAGCGCTTCTGCTAAGCATAGGGTACTGTGTTGGATGCCCTGGACGAGTTGTTATTGAGTTTTTTCATTTGGAATTTGTCAATAGCAGCCTGGAATTTGATTTGTGATCGATTGCAATAGGCTTGCCCCAATTAAATGGGACTCGAACATAACTAATGAAATGTTCGTGTCATAGGTGGGTGTACCATAAGGTATACCTGTCTATCCCTTAATGGATTAGAAGCGTGATGTACCTACTATGTAAAAACTATTTCTAAACATTGCTTGATATCTTCGCCAGTTACACATTTTTTTTTTTCTTGAATGCGATAGTATGACTGTCTATAATTAGACACATTGCAATCAATTTTACTACGTATTAACCGATATTATGCAATTGTATTGTGTTTTTCCATTTGTAATACAACAAGTCCCTATAATTGATACAAAATTGCATGTCTATATAACAATTTTACTGACATATATTGATTTATCAACGTATTGTGTATTTATTACCTATTTTTGCATGTCCAAGTATTAAAGATGGCCCAAAGGGCATTAAACAGACCACTAATCGGGTTTGTTAGAAGGAGCTAGTTTCCCTTCTAACTAAATACTAATTTTTTGTAGAAATTTTCCCTCACCGCCCTAACCCCCACTAGATTTACAAACACAACCTTATTACGTAACATAACAGCACGCTTGTAATTCCCAAAGGGTTAGGAAGTAGTGTACCCAATAGTAGGAACACCCTTATGTCGCCAGTTACGTTTAAGTCCCATGGAACAAAAACTAATTAATGATAAAAAATAAATAGTGACAAAAATTGAAAAAAGTATGCTTAGATGGTTTGGTCATGTGGAGAGGATGAGTGAAAGGCGACTAACAAAAGGTATTTACAAGGCAGATGTGAGTGGCAACGCCGGGAGAGGACGCCCTAGAAGAACATACGCTGACCTTATTGGTGAGGTTCTTCAAAAAGGTCAGGTGCGTAGTACTCGCAACCGGCGTGCGTGTATCACCAGAGAGATGGACGTGGACGAGGCAAAAGGAGTATATAAGGATCGTAGCTGGTGGCTTTTGTAGTTTCTGCCCTAGCCCCATGGGAAAAAGGTGTAAGTTTATGTATGTAAAACATAAATATTATCGCTACGCGATATTTTGGTAACTAGGAGATACTAGAAAGGTACATACAGTACATAATAAATAGGTAAACACTACAGACGTTAACTTCAGTACCAGTAGGTTCTACGGAGTTCGGCCAATTTTCACCATAAGCATCAAGTAATAAGTATGAAAAGTGTTTGACCATTACTTCAGTAAGTAGTACATTGACTTATCCCACATTCATAACAGCTCACTTTGTACATATCTCTATCACCTAAAAACCGCGTGCTCTATTTGGGTTTTGTTGTAACATCTTGGCGGGATGCCATACCGTTATATCAGAGTCATGTAACATCAATCGCTGAAGTGCGAATCCTTTGTTCATAGTCGTAGTCATTGGAAGCTGTTGGTTTTTCACAAAATATGGTTAATAGAAAAAACAATGGAAAAAAAAACATGGGAAGGTAAGAATGATTCTCTTGATATAAGTTTTCAAACTGACATTGACATGGACTTTGGGATACGGGAAAACGGGATACAGAAAATATCGGGAACTAAAAACAAATGAAAAACATGGTAAAAATGCCATTTTCAGTGTTAATGATTCTCTTTATACTGTAGCAGTTTTATTTATTCACCATTTAAAAGAATATAATAATTTGTATTTGTTAAAGCAGGTACACTAAGGTCATACAAAAAGGATTATGATCTTACATGTTTTGCCATGGACTGGAATTGGGGTAGAAATATTAGAACAAATTAAACGTAAAATTTAACAGGAATTTGTAGAAAAAATGACATAAAACGAGCACAAGTGAAGCCAAAACTTAATCTACCTTTATTCAAAAAGAAAAACAAACCTCAAATATCAATTTTTTCGCATAAATAGTACACCAATAACCGAAAATACTTGAGATTGAGTTAAGTTCCACGAACGAACTAATAGTCAATCGCTTAAACTCGCTCACTTAATCAGAAGGCGAGCCAATCAAGCCAATAACAACGATAGCGTTTGCTTCCATCCGGTAACCACTCACTGTGTTTTGTTCTCTTTTCATTTTTAATTACTGAGAAAAACAGAATATTTTTGCGAGATTTTTGTTGATTAAGAGCGGTCAAATTCTAGGAATTTATTTTACAAATATGTATTTTGCGTTGGTCTTAACGTTGTATGATTTACATGATGGATGGTTAATAAATGGCTACATAATGTATACAATAACGAAATTGCAAAATTACGTTATTATACACATCAGAATAACACATACATTTATAAAGACATTGCGTATAAAACGAAATATTTACGAGGGCGAAGAATACAAACATGTAGTAGAAGTATATTCAAATAAATAACTTAACTTCATAATATCCTGAACAAATAAACGCTATCAATCTGCGTAGTGAATTTGTGATCGTACAGGCGGCGTCAGTAAATGCTAACCCCTCAAGCTTTAAAATACAACATCACGGATTTAAACGCATGTGCGTTTAAATCCGTGATGTTGTATTTTAAGCTTGTTGTATTTTTTTTTTTTTTGATGTTGTTTTTTTTTTTTTGTTGTCATGTCTTTTGTGGGGTAACCACTGAATGGAGCTGTATGCACTAAAAGTTCATTGTTTTGTTATCATTGCTTTTTGGTGTTTACAACAATCATTATTAATGACGTCTGCTATTGTTGTCAATGAATGAATTTTGTACTGATTTTCCTTGTATTCTCTACAAGCTGTTGCTTGCGACTTTAGTCCCGTTATATACGGAAAAGAAAGCACAGGCACGTTTTAATGTAGCCTATACGACACTCGGGGATAATTTAACTTACCGTTAGTGAAAGCATTTCGGAAGCGGGTCAGTAGTTCCGAAGATTTTCCCCTACATACAAACTTACAAAAAAAAACCCTTTTCATGATGTTAGTATTGTTAAATGGTATGAATCGATATGATATATACCTTTGCTTTGTTTCTCCACCATGATCCCTTGTCCCACGTTACTTTTGTATATTATGTTGTTGTTCTAATATTTCTTTAAAAGGAAAACATCTTCGCAGCAGAAGATCAAAATTAATCGGAGGATGATGAAGATTTAAATTAAGGACAGCTTTATTTATTCAAAATAATTTAATCCCGAAATTAAATTTTGCTCAAATTAATTCTCTTAATTAATAATGCCTATATTTTGTCTAAGTAATATAAAGGAAATATACTCATTAGATTTTAGATGAAATGTGTTTTAAGAAAGTCAGTAAAGTGAAGTTGATCATATTCCGCCAAGCTAGTTCTAGTCTAACCGGATGCAGCTGAATATCAAAATTTTACTACGACTACCAATCTGACCTCCACAACCCAGTTACTACTGGGTAATACCCCCTTGGTAAGACTGGTTATCAGGCTTTCAGGCCACTGACTACCTGTAACGACTGTCAAAGACATATACATATGATAGCCGGGACCAACGGCTTAACATTCTTTCCGAAGCACGGAGGAAACTCGGTATAACCCATCCATGGACCAGCCTAGTAAAATAAAGTTGTTAATTCATAAGTAATAATAAAACATATCAGAGACTTAAAAACTGTCATGTCACAGTATGTTTGTAATTGTTTACAGTAGGTACTTTTAATGAAGTTGACATGTATCTATAACAGTGTTAGTGACGTCAAATGCTAATTCAATACCAGAATGACTCGTAACTCTGAGACAAAGAACCTTTCAACCATACATCACGACCCAAGTACGTTAGAAACCAGGACGTTTCATTAGTATAGAACAGACAGAGACCGATAACTCACCCGGTTCTAACCCGTCGGCAGCCGGGTGACACAGATTTAACGAAATTAAACCGCGGATCTTAAGATCCGTTTAATTAATACCCAAAAATAGAATCCTGAGCTTCTTTAATCTCGAACGCAAGCAATGAAGTGTGTAAGACAGTAAACTCACAAAGGTTCTGTTCCATCGAATTCTTTTTCGTGATTTATTCTTTTTTTAAATCGAGGTTCGGTTCAATCGATTTCTTTTTCTCGATTCGTAATTTATTCTTTTTTTTTTTAAACGAGGTTTGGTTTAATCGATTACTTATTCGCGATTCGTAATTTCTTCATCGAGATTCATGAACGAGTTTCAAAGGAACAAGAAGAGTATTAAAGAGATTTAGTACGGCGTTGGTCTGTCGACGTTAAAGTTGCTTAATTAACAATCCTGAAACTTTTAGGATTAATTTTGTAAATTAATTTACTTCACAATGTGATAAGTGGATGTAAGAAGTTAGATACATAAATGTAAATATGTGCGTGTGGGCAGTAACTTCAACATAATTATAATATCATTGATATGATACTATCCTAAGGGAAGAGTGAGACAGCCCCGACACAAGTACTATAGGAACTTACTGGGGCTGCCTCAGGTTTTGCATGACGCAATGTTTTGAGATAAAATAAATATTTTTGTATTTTTTTGTATAAATAAACACGTTGTCATGTCACAGTATGTTTGTAAATGTCTACAGTAGGTACTTTTAATGAAGTTGGCATGTATCTATAACAGTGTGACGTCAATTTTAGTTTTTTTGGTAAATATTAAACAACCTTTTTATCAAACATCCCCTGGTAATATTGAATAATTCATTTAATATTTCCTAGCTGCTTCAATTTCGTGGCTAATATTCAAATAACTTAACCGTCAACTGTAACGATCAAACAGAAGGCCACAGAGGCCATTCATAAAGATTTTATTTCACGGCATTTCATTTAAAATCAAATTATTCCCCAAATTACTTCAAAGTCAACTCCTGAAAGGGAATATAATGAAAATGTCGCAAAAATGTCCTTTGACGAATATCAAAGGGATCTTGACGAAAGAACTTATACCTATTCGTTGCTCACACCATGTGAATGCAATAGAATTGGTGTCACAAAGGAATGTTTGGAGAATTCATAAAATTGCTATGTACCACACCGCGTCCGCAAACGGGTTGGATCACGCGTCACACAAAGAATATGGTCTCTTGAAATGAAATGTGAATTTATGGGTACAAAAGAATAAATGCCTTCGAATGTGCTTTCTAAGAGAATATTTCGGTTTGGACTGAAAATTTACTCTCCATTCTTAAAATGAATTCTAGCATTGCACGTTTTAAAATGAAAGATAACAGCAAGATAGAATGACCACATTGAAATCCTTCCCGAAAAGACTAAAAAAATCGATTTACATTTTCGGCAGTAAAACCCACCCCATTTACTCCACATAAGATCAAAGGGGAAAAGTTTAAAACCATTACGTATTTGTTAAACAATTTCCATCGCTGATCTTCAGTAAAAACCCATGCAAAAGTTGGTGGAACTCCATAAATGTTTGCTCCATGAGTCGTTGTGCCATCAAAAGTTGGGTCGACTACAACTTGCGAGTATTGGCAAGCTGCGGTAACTTTGCGTAGAACTACGGCGAACTATCAGGGTTGTTGCACACTTATTTAGGACGGTGGTATATTCAATTCGGTAGTATTTTTTTAAACAACAAATCCGACTTTAGTGAATAACATATAAAATCAGTTCTGCAATCCCCGAAAGGTTAGGCAGAATTGTACCTAATAGTACACCCACCACACCACCCACATTTTGCCAGTTATGTTTAAGTCCCATGTAATAAGGGGCGATCCTATTGCCATCAACCCGGCGGCATGACTCCAGACTCCGTGGCTGCTACTGAGAAATTATTTATGAAAAAACCCATTAACACTTTGCCCAATCTGGGAATTCGCGCGAATTCGAATTTCTATAAGGCGATGAACAGAAGTTATTCAGTTTCATGGTCTGAGACACCACACGAGAGGTCTCACGTTTATTATTACACCCTGTATAAGGGGTGTAAAAAGACTCTTAACGAAGCCGAAAGGCACTTGTTCTCGCCGTCATTGCGATTATTTTTTTGCTCTAGACCATACCTGGGAACCTGCTAGCTAAGGACATATTGGGGTCAAAATTCCAACTTTTTCATAAGTTTTTAATATTTTTTTTTTTTTACTTAAAACACCTTCACGACCCCCGTACTATTCAATCCATCCATCAGCACAATGTTTTGAATGCGTTACATTGAGTCCTACTGTAAAACGTGATTTTAAACCCAGAAAAAGAAGTAGTTTCCAATTTTTGCGTAACGTTACTTATTCTGATGTACATAATGATTTGTTGACGGCTTCATCAAGAGTCCATTTACACCTAGTATGTTAGATTTCCGCAAAGTAACTCCCTGATTACATAACTAATCTTGTGAAACACCCCTCGCATCATACGAAGAGCGGAAGAGTGAAGTCAAACATGCTAGTATAACTGACAATCGAATTATTTGCTTTAATAATGTTCGCTTGTGAATATGAAGAACATTTCGCTAAATGATTGATTTATGAAACCCGTCAGTTTCAACGGAACAATAATGTAAAATTGAAATGAGGTTAGTTCAATGTTTCTGTTTATCGAAATGAGTTTGGAGTTCATTAAATTGACACCCGAGTAATGTAGAGTGTATTGCTTCATACTGTGTTGTTTTAGACTGGTTTCCGCAGGCATTCGGACATAATTACAATAAACATTATGAAATATACCGATCTTTAGATTACTGTTGATTACCAATTATTACTGGTTGACAGCATTGAGGAGGAAGTTTTGATGCTCTATTTTAGTTTGTGGTTCCCTCTGGTCTTGTTGTCACAATCACGACTACTGAGCTTGTGGTACTTTTTTTTTTCGGATTGGATATCATCAAATAACTTCTCCCGCTCTGGGCCGAGCGGAAGGGAGTGTCAGACTTGTACTGACTAAAACCCATCTATGTTCCTTCCTTGCCCTTTGTGCTCTAGGGCCGCGGTATCTCTTTCGAACAGTCAGGAATTTCGCAATAGCAGCCACAGAGACTGGTTTTTTTTCCCGTTTGATAGCAATAAGCTGAAGATACCCAAGATGGCCCCCACGGATTACGTATGAGCAAAAATATGGCGGCAACCGACCGGAGGTTATTACATGTGACGTAAACATAATTGGCGAAATGTGGTTGTACTTGTTAGGTACGTCTCTGCCTGACTCTTCGGGGATTACATGACGTGATGATGATGTATGTAACATATTAAAGTTAAATACCCTTATAATAAACATTAGATAAGACAGAGGGGAGTAAATATCCTTTATTTTAGCAATACAGTCTCATAGTCCAACTTATAATGTTCCCACTGCTGGGATACAGAGCTCTTCTATTTTCCCACAATTTTTGACAGCAAATCAAAGCAGCATGAAATACAATTAAAGCCTCAATCATCACATAATTTAAACTAAGGTACGTTTCATCGCGTAAATTGACAAATTGCCAATCAAAGGAGACGATACCCTAGGGATGCTGTATCATGTACAGGGTACAACAATTTGATGTATGTTTTGACCCAGACAAATGTATCTCAATTATTAATGGTATGACCCCACTAGGTCAGCGTTACATTGTTAATTGGACCTTAAATTGGTGTTACGTAAGATTGTAGGTTGAAGCTACGAGGTATTTAACTTTTGATTGACTAATTTAATTCTTGGCTATAGACTTGGCCTCTTACATGGGACTTAAAAATAAGTAGCGGAATGTGGGTTTCGATACTATTGGATACACCTCTATCTAACCCTTTCGGGGATTACAGGCGTGATGTAATGTTATGTGTTATGATTTAATGTCATGCCTGTGTTCTTGATATGAGAAGGCACAGGTATACAAATATAATACATCCATATTCTTGCAGATATTATGTATTATGGTAGACAAAACAATTGCTTCTTGAAATGGATTTGAGGAATCTCTGGATTTTAATTAATTAAAACTTCATTTTTATATTCAAAATTATAAAAAGAAAAGTCAGAATTGAGAGCCTAGTAACATCAATTATATATCTGATTTTTTTCCTCTTTCTTAATTTTGTTAAATCATTCGAGTTTTACTCAAAGAACTTACCTTTTTAAAATTAATCTGAAAACGAATCTAAAGAAATAAATTGAGTTCCTCGACTAACACTATTGAAAGAGAATAACTGGGTAC